>JAAGEH010000125.1:723460-816504 GCA_011751065.1 Lasiurus cinereus | reverse complement strand
AGGGATTTGGGCAAGGACAGTGCCCCAGGTCTTCTCAGCTTGTACTATATATATATAAAACACCCTATAAGCAAACTGCAGTGGGTGCTTCAGTGCCTAGTATTTTTGGCCTGCCATGCCTGGGGGAAAGCATCTACCCAGGAAGTGTGCACTCATGGGGGCAGGGAAACCAGTCCTCTCAGTAGCACCTGCCTGGAACAAAACCCTGTAACAGGAATCTGGGAGGCCCATGAGATGCCAGTGGGAAGGCCCTCCTGGGGCTCATCCTCTCGGATGCACCTGCCTGGCGTATAGTTTCTATCGCACTGAGCTGCAGAGAGGATGGAGGGAGAAGGTCATGCTCATATGCTCCAGATTCTCACTGCTCTTACCAAGGTTTAGTAGGGTTTTAAATATCTCTCCACTTACTATATGCCCATAGGAACATTCCCTTCAGCCATTTAATTGCTGAAGATGACATATAATTATATAAAATATATTTAAATGTTTGTGTTTATTATTATATATTTACCATAATTATAATAATGTAAATATATTTATGACTAGATATGTGAGATATATATATATATCATCCTGGCTCCAGGAATCAATCAGACTGAGGTTTATAAGGAAAGAAAAGGCATGGCCATCTTGAAGCCAAGAGCACCTGAAAGAATCATAGCGCCTACCTGCCGGCTGTCCAGATGAAGGGTGAACATACTTAATTGGAAAGTCACCCTCCTGACAGCTTTTTATATTGGTGGCACAGTCCACTGCTCTCTCTCATAAATTAGGTGCGAGGCCAAAAGAAAGAATGTCACTGAAATGCAGTTAGGAGTCAATCCAGAATTCTCTCCTACTTGGAAATGAATCCCCGCCATACCTAATGATAGGATTAAATCGTTCTGATTACAACCGCCTGCTCGAGCCTGCACAGAATACAGCAAATAAAGGGTTCCATTTAAACGTCGTGGAATCAGACTGCTTTACTAGAACCCCAGAGCCTAAAAGTCTAACAAATCCACTTTGAAGTTTCACAACTGAAAAAAAATCACATACACCTTTCAACAGAAGCCCTTCAAGGCAATGATAAAAAGCCCATAGAGAAAAACGTTTTAAGATCTTTTAGAAAAAAATGGGGAAGCAAGTAACTTAAATGTCAGGCAGAAAATGCTGGGTTAGGTCATTTGGAAGCTTGCAATTTATTTAAAATCAAAATCTCAAAGTCAATTTTATACTTTACCTCAAGTTGGAGAAGTTATCACAGCATAGGGCAAAATATTGGGGAAGCTTTCCTCTCCAAGCACTGTAATTTAGCTACGGCATACCTAACTCATGGCAGAAGGACAGCAAGGAGCAGTCTAGACGACGAATTACAGTAATAGCGGTAAGGCAGGCCACCAACACAGGGAAATGCTTCCAGAGCTACCACTGAGAAGGCAGTGTGGGGCCGAGAAACAACTGGCACAGAATACATGTCTGATTCAGAGGGTCTTCCACGGGTGGCCTGGAAACAGCAGCACTCCAAAGGAATCAGCTCTGGAGAAGGATGTTGTAAGCATCACCCTAAACACAAGATCTCCTCCTCGCATTCCTGCCTCAGGCATTATCTCTGAACCAAACATTTCTCTGCTTTATCATGAGCCACGACTGGGAGGACAGATGTTTGAGATGTGAGGATGGAGCCCAAGAAGGTGATTCTGATCTTCCACTCCAGCTGTTATCACCAAGCATCCAACAGTAGTCTTATTTGAGGGAATAAAGCAAGAAAAAATTATATAGGAGTAGTATTTTAAAGTCTTAATATCTACCCATCTATTCATCTTCATCATGGGCACCTCCCCAGGCACCCAACCCTGCATCCATGGGGGACCACATGCAATGTAGGCAGAGCAATGCCTCCACCTACCAATGTCTATGTCCTAATTCTGAAACCTCTGAATGTGTTACTTTGAATGGCAAAGAGACTTTGCCGATATAATCCAGTGAAGGATTTTGAGATGGGGACATTATTTTGGATTTCTGGGTGGGTGCAATGTAATCCACGGAGTCATCATAAAAGGGAGGTAGAAGGGCCGGAAGGAAATTAGAAGATGCTACACTGATGACTTTGAAGATGAGGAAGGGACCATCAGTCAAAGAAAGCAGGCAGCCTCTAGAAACTGACAAGGCAAGATATGGATTCACCTGCAGGACTTCCAGAAGGAACACAGCTGCACTGACACCTTAATTTTAGCCTCGGGGAAACTCACTTCAGCCTGCTGACCAGAGCTATGAGATAATACATTTGTGTTGTTTTAAGCCTTTAAGTTTGTGGTAATTCGTTATAAGAGCAATAAAAAAAAAATGCAGGCCCCATTCTTCAGAAACATAATTACCTGATGTTCTCTCACTTCAGGGCGAGAGAAAATACCTGCCTTCAGCAACAAAGATAGACTGGACCAATAACTATTGATGTACAGAGAAATACACATGGACATGTATTCCCAAAAAAGTGGTTCTCTGATGAATAACAGGTTGATGCCCTGGCCAGTTTGGCTCAGTGAGTATCAAACTGCGCACTGAAGGGTCCTGGGTTTGATTCCAGTCAAGGGCACATGTCCAGGTTTTGGGCTCAATCCCCAGTAGGAGATATGCAGGAGGCAGTCAATCAATGGTTCTCTCTCATCGCTGATGTTTCTCTATCTCTCTCTCTCCTTCTCTCTTCCTTTTTAAAATCAATAAAAATATATTTAGAAACAAAAAAGAAGTAACAGGTTGAACATTCATTGTTCTTCTAATAACACTGTGTTGTTGTCTATATGTTTGGGTTTTGCCTCTGTAGAAACATGTTAACATTTCAATATCACCAGCTTTGTGCCTGGATTACACCTGGTCCTTTAGATTTGTTCCTTCATTTATTTCCCTTCATATCCATCCTAGCCCTGTGGGTCAAATGTTCGTCTCTCCACAATATAGAGGAATAAACTTATGGTCAGGGAGGTCAGTTGTGTTGAAAGCCAGGGTTCAAACACAGGCTGATCTCCCCTGCCCCAAGCCCATCATTCTTCCTCTTAACTACTTAGGGATTTCTGAGTACAAGCCTGCTCTTACTTTTTTCCACCATGCCATCTGCCCACCCCCCCTCACCCCACCTCATTTCTCCTACACATACACACCCTCTATTCTCCAACTACAATGAAAATCTTCTTCACCCACATGGCCTCCTACTACCTGGGCTTTCCACCTGCTGCCTCCTTCCCCTCGTTTTTGCCTGGTATTCTCCTTCTTACCCTCTGGTTTTAGCATACATGGGAATTGTTTTAAGAAGCCTTTCCCAAGCTCAATTCCTGGAAATATTAGGAGCTCTGGTTACGAAGCTTCATAGTACTCTGTCCTTCCCCCATTATTGAACAATATCACACTTCATAAACTACTGCTTAAATAATCTTTGGCTGGCCCTCTTCCTCTGTCCCTAACATGTAACTTCTGTGAGGGTAAGGGTCACTTTGATCTTGTCTACAACTACAGTGGTACCTCGAGATACGAGTGCCCTAACATACGAGATTTTTGAGATACGAGCCGTTGAGCAAGCGATTTTTGCTTTGAAATACGAGCAACAGTTGAGATACGAGTAATCGCGTGGATCGGCCGGCTGCACACGACCCACTAGTTTACCGAGACTGAAGCGTCTCATAGTTTTCCACGCCTCAAGGTTACGGAATGAATTAAACTCGTATCTCGAGGTACCACTGTATATGCTGGGAGAATACGACAGAGCCGTAACAGAAACTTAATATTGATTAGGCAATTAGGAGCGAGGATCTCTGCTTTTAGTTGTTACAAAAGTAAACATATTAACTTATATAATAAATGGGTCTTAGAGCTTTCAACTGTTCACTAAAAGAAAAATGCTCCCTTCATGTTTCATTGGACTATGTTTTTCATGGAAATCCCATAGACTGAATCCTAGGCTTGCACCCTGGCTACATTACATCATTACTGAGAGCTTGGAGTCACATCAGCTGCTGATGAGACCTGCATGAGGTCTTATTTCCTGAAGCAAATAGTGATCAAGACACACCTTCTAACTTCACTCTCATTCACCAGACTTAAGACCTTAAGGAAAACAGTTTTTTTCTACCCCATTTAGTTGTCAGTCTGTGATCTAGGGGAGAAAAGAGCAAGATTCAAATAAAACATTCTTTGAAAGTAGAAGCAGGAAAACCCTCTCTCATGTTCCAAGACATAAAAATGCTGGTATTATACCAGTACTAGAGGCCCATTCATGCACTGGAGGGAGGTTCCTCAGCCCAGCCTGCCTCCTCTCACAGTCCAGGAGCCCTAAGGGGTGGGAGGCCACCTGGAGATCAGGGGAAGGCAACGTCTCATCACACCTCTGCTGCTGCCACTGCTGGCAGTGCAAGCCTCAGACGGTCCTGGTTACCTGAGCCTTGGGCAGTTCTGGGTGGCTAGGCAGCCACCATTCAAGGCTTGCCTGCACCTCTGGCCAGCCTTGGGTGGTTAGAGGTTGAGGGGACTGGGGGACTCCAGAGGCAAGTGCTGCCATCTTGTGGCTATGGGCACCACCATCTTTGAAGGCGTGGCAGTCAATTAGCATATTATCTCCTAATTGGCTGTGTGATGGCATGAGGGTCAATTAGCAGATTCCCTCTTTATTAGATAGGATAAGCTACAGTATATGTGCTGCTCAGTGCTGTGTGGCCTTAAAGAAATGGAGATAGCTTTCAAAAGCTGGTCTTTCAAAATGATCTGCCAGATTGATTGGTTTGTAGAGCAAGAACATCATTACCACCAGAGATGGTAGTGATGATAGTAACAGCAATTATTTAAGAGAACATTTCCTATGTGCCAGGTACTGGACATTATGTGTTGTATATCACTTACCACTCACTATATCCCTAAGAGGCAGACTCTATTGTTATCCCCCTTTCACAGATGGGAAAACTGAGCCCAGGGAAGAGAGAGAAGCTAACTCGAGCCCAGATAATTTTTACTTCAAGCCCTGTGTTCTCCACCACTAGGAGAGCTCTTCCTGTTGGCCATGGGTTCCTGATCGGCTTGAAAACGGAATTTGCTTAGTGCACCAGTTCCTGAGTGTAAGCATGGGATTCTTATTAGAGGGGGGTTACTGTACAAAGGATTGTACTTTATACTGGTCTTAATTGTATACCCATTAGTATGAGTGTTTTTAGTCTGTGACTTTAAAACATAAAATTAAGATGTTCAAGGAGTAATGAATCAGAGTTGAAACCAAATCAAACAAATTATAGTAACAATGAAAACTTGGCCCCACTGGTGTGGCTTTGTTGGTTGAACATCGACCCATGCACTAAAAGGTTGCTGGTTTGATTCCCTGTCAGGGCACATGCCTGGGTTTCAGGTTCAATCCCCAGTAGGCAGTGTAGGGAAGACAGCCTTTCAATGTTTCTCTCTCATTAGTGATTCTATCTCTCTCTCCCTCTCTCTCTAAGAATCAATAAACACATAAAAAGAAAAACAGTGAAGACTTGAGCAACTGTGCAGAGGCATCACCCTAATCTAGACTAACAGGCTTTACTCACTATGCAAAGACTATTGTACCAGACCTAGAGGCAGAGGATCTGGATTTGAATTCTGCCCCTCCCCTATATCTGATACAAACCTGGGAAGACAGGAAAACTTCTATATTGATGTGTTAATTTAATTTTAAAATATTAATAGTATAAAAGCTCAGGACTCAATAAAAGTGAATTAAATCTGACTTCACATTGCATTTAAGACAGTGGTTCTCAATCTTTCTAATGCCACAAATATCTGTGTTTTCACAGGTTGAGAACCGCTAGCAGGGTCACCTAAGACCATTGGAAAACACAGATATTTACATTATGATTCATAACAGTAGCAATTCATAGCAGTAGTTATGAAGTAGCATTGAAAATAATTTTATGGTTAGGGGTCACCACAACATGAGGATCTGTATTAAAGGATCGTGGCATTAGAAAGATTGAGAACCATTGATCTAAGAAATGACATATTCCATAGGGAAATAATCCTGATACTTTTTTCCCCTCAAGAATATCTCTGTTGCCATCCAAGTACTTTCCTAGAAGTCGTTGGTATGTACTTAACAGGTCATGAAAGAGTAATGTTTTGGGTTTAGAGCAACAAGAACAAGATAGTTCCCAAAATTCTCATATCAAATGGAGTTTGGTATTTTCAAAACATAACATCAGGGCTCTACAATATATACCTATTAGTCCAGATTTAAGTTTCAGTTAATAATTGACATTTCCAAAGTCCTCTCCTGTGCCATTGTTTCTACAAGTGTAAGAATAAGCATGTCCTTTGGTAATCCTTCTCCACAGCCATCAAACACATTCCTCACCAACATAACATTTACTACCTCATTTTAGTGCACAGCTAGCCGCATTAACTGTTTTCTTGCACATTACTGAAATCCCTCACTAATAGAAAATCCTTTCCAATGAACAAGAATGTCTTGTGCATCTAATGTGCACAAAATTCCCTGTAGGCACTGGGCAGTATAGAGGAACAGGACAATTCACAAGTAGCTCATTGGAGTTAAGAAACTCCATGTAGTATAACCCAGCCCCACAGACCAAGTGAGCAATTGTGTATCAAGTTGCTTATGGGCTGTGGCACCGTTGGTAAAGAACAGTCCCTGGGGCCAGAAGGTGACATGCTCATCCAGGCTAGGCAGAGAATATACATCTGCAAGAAAAGGTGAAAATGATTGTTTGTGCCCCACCCACATCCAGACTACCAACCCCTAAAACAGTAATAATTGCTAGACAGCCCACAAACAGAACAGATGTCAATTCTCGATGAAATCTATGCATATTCTGTGTGTGATTTATGCATTTCAGAGGAACCAGATTAGCTAAGGGTGAAATGACAAGAGGCCAGTAAATAACTTGAAAAGATCGGAAACTGCGCTCCTGTGGCTAATATGGAGACTTTTCAAACAGTTGGCACATTTTGGGGAATCTGGTAAGACTGCTGGACTGACTGCCACTGACAATCCCGAGTAATTGGTGTATGTGTGTGTTTTTAGGGAATACCTTGTTCTATTGCACTTCACTTTATTACATTCAAAGATGTTTTTAACAGCATGAAGGCAAGATCCTCCACTCACAGAAAGACTACAGCCCCCTTTAGAGTAGTGGTCTGGAATCAATACCCACAGTGCCTCTGAGGTATGCCTGTACTTTGTATAATATTTAGCTATGTCTGACTAAGAGAACCTGTAAGATCAGGCATGTGCATAAAGAGCACGGTGTAAGAGTTAATGGGTATGGCACCAAAGAAATGTGGTTTTCTACGCATCATATATCAAAATTCACAAAAACTATTAAGGTTCCATCAATAAAGTTCTCTGAAACATGCTGTAGTAATATCTATACTACTTCCATACATCTCTTTCCTATAATAAGCAATGTGTGGCTTCCCAGTTCTTCTTTCTGGAGAATTATTTGACCCGTAAGGCACTAATTCAGTCTGATATCCCAGGTTGGCACCAATACGATATAACCTAATATTTCCATAAAACCAATTCATTAAGTCAAAACTAAATGTCATTGTGCTGTCTTTGTTAAGCTTTTTTAGTGAAACAAACTATAAGCTTTTTGACCACCATGTGCCCCAAAATATGGTCATTTTAAGAATGCTAAGATATTACAGGTATAGAGTGGTCCCTGAGGTCGATGGTGTTTTCACACATAACTTCTAAGATTTCATAACTAGGCAGCCCACTGACCCAGATAAACAAGAGCCATTTGGATTCTGCTGCAAGAATTTGTTTTCTGTTCTTTTGCTCCTGGGGTGAAAACACACATGCATAAGCAAAACAATCACAATTTTCAGCAAAAACTGTCTGAAATTGTAGCCCTCACAGAGGAAGAGAGAATATAGAGTATCGACAACAAAAAAGAAAGAGGAAGGCCTTGTAATGACAGTTGAGAATTTAATTCCCTAAGAAATTATCCAGTTAAGTCAAGATTAGTGGTTCAGTGTTATCATCACCAACCACCACTCCCTGGGGGACCCCAGGGATTTGCCAAGATACAGGTTGAGTGCTCTGTCTGTTCCCCACATAATTGCCTGCTTTCATCCCTGACAGATACACAATAGTCTGATTTGGAAAATGGTTCTTAAAAAAGCAAGCATTCTCCACAGAGAGATTCCCGTGGGCAGCAAAGATGTGTCCATATTAAATGTTTATCTTTTTAAGTAAATAGTTTATAAGGTTTATGTAGGGACTTCAAATGATGGGATAGGACCAGTGTCACACCAAAAACCATACATATCCATGAAGATGTTTATTAGAAAGATACAGAGGCATGTCACTGAAACACAGGTGTATAAAACCAATGTATCTTAATGAGTAATTGTTGGAATTGTTTAGGACAGAAATGATCCAAGAAATTCATCAAGTTGGGCCATCATGTAAGAAATAAGTGTCTTCTTCACTCTACAATATCTCCTTTAAAAAACAGACTGCCAGGTGATAGAATTGGTATCTTTATCACAGCAATCAAAGGATGATTTATTGATAAGGAATATCAAGGACAGATAAACAAGGAAAATGTCATTGAGTATCTCAGTAAGGATGCTGCCCAGTCCTTCCACCCAATTTTATCAAATCACCTGGTGACCTAGCAGTGACGTGATCTATTAACGCATGAATGTTTGTGCATTATCCACTGAAATGGGGCACAGTAAGTAAAGATAGTTCCTATCAGAGTCCCCACCTTCATCAGAACCCAAGCAATATTAAACTTCAGGTCCCCTTTATCATCCCTGTAAGCTACCACAATGTTAATGAACTCATTTAGAGACAGCTTGGTACAAATCCATATGAAAATCCAGAAAAAACTCAATTAATGTTCACAAGGAAAATGAAGTAAGTTAGAAAATAAAACATTGACACTCGAACACAACTCATTCAGAACCTTGAAGACCATGGGAAGGATTTTGTCCTTCATCCTAAATTGGTGAGAAACTATTAAAGGGTTTACAGCAGGGCAGTAACATGATCCACTTCTCCAACTTCAGAGATGATTCTAGTTGAGTGGGGAAAGTGCATTAGAGAGTGTGGAGGGCCTCGTGCATGAGGGTGTTCCCTTCTTTTTGAAGCTCATATCAAAAAAATAATTAATGTATTCTTTCTGAGGGTCTTTCAACTTTGACTAAAGGATGTATGAGGGCAATAACTCATCTTAGTACTTATTTTTTACCTCTGCAGTGACTCCTTAACTAATTAATTGATGAGTTGTTTACTTGTCAAAATCCTCCAAAAAGGATGAGAGGGGACTGAATTGTTTTCTTCTATTGGAACCAGATCCACTATAAAACACATGCAGATTCCCAAAGCCTGGTCTCTATAAAATGATTTTCTATGTTGAGGTAGCAAGTGAATATGGAACCCATGTCTGGATTTCTCACTCTTTTGGGGAACCTATATCTTGAAGATAATCCTCCCAATAGTCTTTTCTCTTCATATGCTTCTTTCTACCACCTCGTTAGCCCTATGCCTAGACTGATAAAGGGTTTCTCCATGACCAAACCCTAGATACGCTCTTATGAGCCCAACTAGAACCCAATCTTAGGCATGTCCCTTAAAAGCCCAATTTTAACAAGATCCTTAATTAGTTTAGCCAGAACTTCCTACCTTAGGTATGTGACTACCCTGGCTATCTGTTTGGGTTCCTCATCCCCCCAACACCTCCACAGGCAATGTCTGACCACCCTGACCTGCCTTTAGCAAGAATCCTAATAGGTCATTTTAGCCAGAATCCACTCTTCAATTGGTGTTTCCTCTTAGTACTTTTCCATGCACTGACCACCCCCTCCCCAACCCTGCTCCTTGGCTATAAATTCCCACAATTCCTTGTGGTATTTGAGGTTGACCCCAAATCCCTCTCCTACGGTAAAACCCCATTGCTGTGGTCCCTGTACCTATCCCAACAGTCCCCCTAAATAAAGCTTGCCTTACCCTTCTTTAACAAGCGTCATGAGTTACTATAATTTCTAACAGTACACAAGAAAAATTAGAGTATTTCCATTGAAACAAGTCAAACCTTTCTCTTTCCAGACTAAAAACAAATGATTTACAGTTTCTGATGAAAATAGTAGGTCTGGAGGGAGGGCATTTGGATATGTTTTCATATCAGGGCATGTAGAATAAACCCTAACCTCCTGGACTCTTCAATTAAAACATTCTGGGATCAAGATGCACTCACCCAATATCCTACACTAGAGGCCTGGTGCATTAAATTCATGCATGGGTGGGGTCCCTAGGCCTGGCTGGCGATCAGGGCCTATGAGGCAGTCTCGCCCAATCCTGCTTGGGGCCAGGCTGGCCATGGCTTGCTGGCTGCTGGCCAGGGCCTGCCAGACAGGGCCTACCAGATGGGGGAGGTACTGGGGGAGGTTGGCTGGCCATGGGAAATTGGCACTGACCACTAGGGGCAGCTCTTGCATTAAGCATGTCATAGCAACTGGTCAAATGGTCATTCGGTTGCAATGGTCCCTTAGGCTTTTATAGAAAGAAATTATTTTCAGCACAACCATTCCTATTCAATGAGAATCTTATGTAGTCAACAGCCAGTAAATGATTGTTGACAGTGAGAAATCTGGGAGCTAAAAAGCCTTTCAGCTTTCCCTGCTTATCTAAAGGCATATTTACTTTCAGGGGCAGGGAGGAGAACTGACACTTTTCAGAAAGATTCCCTACAAAATTTAAAGAGCAAACAAAAGTATTTCTGCTTTAGTATGGTAACTGAATGTTCAGTTAATGAAAACATCCTTTTTAATGTAAAAATTTTTATCTATGTTTTTCTCCATCAGTGAACAAAACTTATTTTCCTATCAGATACAAATTCCTTAGGAATAGACTTTTAAACATGCTGCAGTCATGTTTAAAAGATTAGTGAGATTATAAGAAAATAAAAATGTAGGGGAAAACACACTTGGATTCAAGAAACATCATCATGAATTTAAACACCTATCAAACCAATGGGGCGTTAAAGAAGCAGCCAAAGGTTCTTATATTTGAAAAGTATCATGAGGCTTGATGTCCAACCCAGCATAACACTTTGCTTTGAAATTTCCCTTTGCAGAAACCTTTATAAAATACAAAAATTAGTTTTTCTCAGTGCTTAGAGCATTGGCCCACAAACTCAAGGGTCGAGGATTCAATTCCAGGTAAGGGCAAGTAGTACCCTGATTACAGGCTCAAACCCCAACCCCCAGTTGGGGTGCTTGTGCGAGGCAATCAATCAATGTGTCTTTCTCACATCAATGTTTCTCTCTTTGTGTCTCTCCCCTTCCCTTCCACTCTCTCTAAAAATAATCAATGAAAAAAAAAATATCCTTGAATAAAATATAGGAGGAAAAAAAATCCTCCTATATTTTATTTTTCTCCTTGACATCCAAAAGTGTTTCCATGAAATGGTCAGTAACAGATGACTTTGGTGTCTTTGTTCTGTTAATGATAACTGAAGGCCTATCACCATATCAGTCTTAATTACCTTTTATTTCTAGAGGTAGCTGTCCCCAAAAAAATTGCATGTAAAATGATAACCAATCCATTCATGAAATTTATCTATCAGGGTGAAAACTTCCTGCCATTCTTTGACTATGTCTTGTTTAATAAAATGGAGTGTTACTGGAGGGAAAAGGGTCCATAAGAAGCATATAAGAAGATCTTAGGGTTTTTTAACAGCTTCATTGATATATAATTCACATAACTATTTAAAGTGTAAAGTTTACCTATTTGAAGTGTAAAATTCAATGGCTTTTAGTATATTCGTGAAGTTATGCAATCTTCACCACAATCAGCTTTAGGACATTTCATTCCCCAAACCCTCATTGCCCTCTTCGCTCAGCCCCTAGCTATCTCTATTCTTTCTGTTTCTATAGATTTGCCTATTCTACAAATAGACTGTTGTCTTTCACTTAGCATCATGTTTACAGGGTTTATCCACATTGTAGTCTGTTTCAGGATCTGATTCCTCTTTGTTGCTAAATAATATCTAAGGCATAGATATAACACATTCCACTTGTCTATTCATTGCCATCAATGATATACATTTGAGTTGTTTCTACTTTGGGGCTATTAAGAATAATGCTTCTGGGAATAACTATGTACAAGCTACATGCATACATGTTTTCATTTCTCTTGTATCCATACCTCAGAGTAGGATTGCAGAGTCACATGATAACTCCATGTTAATAATTTTGAGGAATTGCCAGACTGTTTTCCAAAACGGCTGCACCATTTTACATTCCCACCAGCCCAGTATGGGGCTCTGGTTTCTGTGTGAGAGGTTTGTAATCAAGAACCCATCTCTAACATTTTAAAACTTCTTAAAATAAAGTTTTAGGTGGATACTGAATAACTTAGGAAATAGCCTGCTTGCCTAGAAATTTTTCTTAAAATTTTAGACATCATATGTCTCCACCAAATCCTATCTTTGCCTTCCTCCTTTAAGACAAGATGTATTATATCATGCAGAAAAGCATTCAGCTAAAAAGACAAGCTGAAAAGGAAGTATCAACCAGGTTTCTGTTTTTGAGACAAGTATTTTCTATGCTAAATGAAGTTCAAAACCACACCAACTTGATTCTATGGAGCTGAGTACTTGTACTTCCAGATTGTTCTTAGGCTAGCAATAAGCATTTTGAGACTTCATGTTTAACATCTGTATTACACCTGTCTTGTCATTAATCTCTATTTAATTAGATTTAAACATATACACAAACACCCTGCAAGGTTCATTTTCACCTGTTCTCCCTCCATAATCTTCTATCTCAAAGTGTCTGAACTATGATGCATTTGTTTGATTACGGTACTTTTTTGAGCAAATTACTTATAATAGTTACATGAGAGAGATAAAAATGCTTTCTTATCTGAAAATACCTTTCACTTGACAGGCAAATGATTCTTTGGCTACGGAGAGGCGTCACGTTCTTTAGTACTTACAGGCATTCCCCTTTTTCCTCATGTCCAGTGTAGCAAGTGAGCTGTCAGATGCCAACCTTTTCTTCTATGAAAGTAACATACTCTTTCTGTCTGGAAGAATCTAAGATCTCTTCTTCATGTTCAAAGCTGGAAAATGTCACTAGGCATGTTCCTTCTCTTCTTAGCCCTGCCTAGACATCCAAGCACCTTTCTAATCTGATTCATCTGTCTTTAGCTCAAGGAAATGTTCTTCTAGCCCATATTTAATACTCCTCCCCTATCATTGCCCTCTCCTTCAGAAAGGGACGTTATTCACTTGTTGGATCTCCTGGATCTGACTTCGAAGTACCTTATATTTCCTCTAGAGGCCCAGTGCACATATTCGTGCACCAGTGGGGTCCTTTAGCCTGGCCTGCACCCTCTCACAATCCAGGACCCCTTGGGGGATGTCAGACTGTCAGTTTCAGCCCAATCCCTGTAGGCCTGCGTGGATCGGGCCAAAACTGGCAGTCCAACATCCTCAGAGGGATGTATAGTGCGCAAAGTGGCAGGCAGCTGGGAAGGAGCCCAAGCCAGGCCAGGCTCCACTCCCACTCATCTCAGCCCCACTGTGCCTGCTGCTGCCACTCAGTAGTGCACTGCCGCTGAATAGCATGCTGCCATGGAGGTGGGAGAGACTCACGCCCCACAGCTGCACTCGCCAGCCAGCCATGAGCCCAGCATGTGGCGCCTGCCCATCAGTCAGCTGAGCCACGCTCCTGCTGTGGGAGTGCACTGACCACCAGGGCAGCTCCTGCATTGAGCATCTGCCCCCTGGTGATCATGTGAGTCATAGGAACCAGTCAAACGGTCATTTGATCATTCGGTCACTTAGGCTTTTATACATATACTAGAAGCACAGTGTGCAAAATTGTGCGGCCCTGCCCACCCAGGTGTGCCTCACCACGCATGTAGCCTGGCCTACCCATGTGTGCCTCACTGCATATGCGGCCTCCTGGTGACTGGTCTTTGGTCATTACGGCATTAGAGCTACTGGGTTTTTATAATATAAATAGACTAGAGGCCTGGTGTACAAAATTCATGCACAGGGTGTGGGAGGGAACATCCTTCAGCCTGACCTACACCTTCTCCAATCCAGGACCCCTCAGGGGATGTCCCACTGATGGTTTAGGCCCAATCCTGCAGGGCCTAACCCAGCAATTGGACATCCCTCTCATAATTTGGGACTGCTGGCTCCTAACCGTTTGCCTGCCTGCCTGCCTGCCTGATCACTCCTAACTGCCTCTGCCTGCTGACCTAATGCCCCTAACTGCTCCCCTGCTGGCATAATCACCCCATAACTGCTCCTTGCCAGTCTGATTGCCCCCAACTACTCCCCCCAGCTGGCATAATTGCCCCATAACTGCTCCTCCCTGCCGATCTGATCACCCCCTAACTGTCTCCCCCTGCTAGCCTGATCACCCCTAACTGCTCCCTCCTGATGGCTTGATTGTCCCTAACCACCTCTGCCTCAGCCCCCACCATCATGGCTTTGTCAGGAAGGATATCCAGAAGATGTCCAGTCTAATTAGCATATTACCCTATTATTAGTATAGATGGGCTTGGAACTTCAATCTGTTTTTAATATTTCTTTCACTGAGTCATCAAGGACCCTAATGTAAGTCTCTATAGCAACCATCCTCTCTTTTGATTAATATTTCTGTTTGAGAGCCATGAAAGTGAACAGGTATAAGTGTCTATAAGTGTGAGTTTGCTTCAGAGGAATCCACATAAGTGCTCTATTATTTTCATGTTCACATTATCTGTGTCTTACAACAGTTCTTTTTTTCAAGAGGTAATTTTGCCTTGGAGTTTGGCCATTCTCCCTCTCTCGGGCTGCAATGTCCAGGGGAATATGTTTTATTTTTTCAGAACTAGTCCCGCCCATAGACAGGCAATGCACCAGCTCACTGCCTGTCTCAGTCAAATGCAACAGGAGCAAACTCTCTCCTCTCTGGTTTTCTCAAGTATGAAATAGCCATCTTCCTGCTTCAGCAATGATGCCTTCTTAGCCCACTTAGCCCATAACAATTAAGCAAACCTTTTACACACGGAGCGTGCCAGGGGCCCTCCCAAGAGCCATTCTGATGACATGGCCCTTATTTTGAGGGCTCTATCAGTGAGTCTCCAAGCCTGAAATCCATGTACCAACTATATCTCCTTTCAAAGTAGAGCCTGAAGCCTATTCCTCAATATTCATTACCCCCCTTCCCGCAAACCAGGGAGGTTCCTCACACAAGGTAGGCAAAAATAATATTATTAACAATGATAGCAATAGGGAGAGTTTCTGGAACACTTGGTACATATTTAGTAATAAACTGGTGGAGCTTCCTATGAGTGCCTATTTATCCTTCATCAGTCAGCCCAAATGCACACAACAGATACCTCAATGCATTCACAACGCCTCTATAAATAAGTTAAGGCAGAGCTGGGACAAATTAGAATGTGGCGTGGAGACATTTTAAGGCTTCACTACTAAAGATTCTGATAAACTTCAGTGGAAAAGTACAATCAAGGTACATATTCAAGTGTCTTCCTCTGACCCCTCCAAGGAGCTATGAGGAGTCCTGTGAGGTCATGTTCTCTTACTGAAGGATTCAGACATGTAAGCTTAGTGATTTTTGCTCTTGATGACTTTATTCTACAGAAAAGAAAACTGAGATCCAGAGAGGGTGAGTTGCCTGTCCAAGGTCATACAGCAAGTTACTGAGGAAACTGGGATGAGTGACTGTAGTTATCACCATCATCCTTGGAGCCAGATGGAGATGAAGGTGCGTGGTGAGGCTGCTGCTCTGCTAACAGTTCCGCATCCTACAGTGGATGCTTCCTGTGGGCCAGGCCCTGTGCCATGTTTCACACATTTTATCTCATAAAATCTCCTAGTAGCTTCATTCATTCAATTAGCTCCAAGGAAAGCAAGTTGGGTGGGGGGAGGGGGAGAATTTTGTCAAAAGTCACATGGCCAGTGAGTACTGAAACCCACATTACCTTCCTATCCCTATGTGAAAGAGTTTGAGAATAAGCAAAAATAACTGAGCTATGTGCTTCCTTCAAGAAGAAAAGGTGATGAACCAACCAAACCTTATGTTTTGGTGACTCTCAGCTTGCTTGGCTACACTTTCAAGAACTTCACCCACTGTTATGTGACAAACTCTGCCCGTCCTGCTCCCTGCCCTCCACCTCCTGCTTCCTTCTCTCCAGCCTGGCCTCTGCCCTGTGACATAGCTCTTCCTACTGTGTATGTTGGGCAGTGGGGCAGGATGGGGGAGGGATCTGACCCATACCTTAAAGACCTGGGCCTCAGTTTTAAGAATAGCTCCATTGCCACTTGGGCCAAAATGTTTGTGCCATACTCCCAGTGTCCTGTCACAGCATGTTCTGTCTGTCCATCCATCTCTGCTGTCTGTACCGGACGCTGTGTCTACTCAACCTGGAAAAGGGGTCATGAGCTGCAGTCTCTAGGTAGCCCAGGTAGAGAGGTACCTGACTCAGGCCTACTCCCCACTTCTTCCAACAGGCAGGATCATGTTTTGCCCCCCAACCCCGTTATTGGGCCTGAAGACCTGAGATCAGGCCTGGGGAGCTCCTGAGTGAGAGAGAGATCTCAGTGGGGGTGAGGTCTCTGGGTTGGGGGGAGAGGAACATCAGGGCCTAAGTAACCTTTGGTTGTCAGATGCCCTCAGGAGGCAGTGACCAGCCTGTAAGGCAACAGGAAGAAAGGGAACCGATGGGGCTGTAAGCCCAGAGAATCTGGGACCTGGAGGGGTGGCAGGGAGAAGGGGAGCTTCCAGGGTGGGTTGGGGACTTGGCCCCAGATATGTGTGAAACCAGCTTTAAAAACCGCCCAGCCCCCGTGCTAAAGTACTTCAAGTGTCTTCCTCTGACCCCTCCGAGGAGCCCTGAGGAGTCCTGTGAGGCCATGTTCTCCTACTGCAGGAGGTCTGACAAATCTGGCTTTGCTGGGACAACAGGTTATTCACGTGGCAGAACTGGAGCTCAATCCCTGATACACTGAAATTCCTAGTCCATGATACTAATCATTACATACTATCTCCCTCTTCACCAAACTGTTACTTCTTCGTCACTCAACACAAATATCGACCTTCCCTAATTACCGAGTCATATCCAAAGGCCTCTGCCTCTCATTCCTGACATAGCCTCTGTTCGCCATTCTCATGTACCAACCTCCTGCCAGTAGACTGCATGTGTCATAAGAACGGGAATCATGCCTTCACTTATTTATTCATTCATTTCATTTCCTCAATAAATATCTTTAAAGTACCTGCTATGTGCCAGGGTCTGTGCTAGGTCTTCATAGATTTTATTTTTATCATGTTTTAGCACATAGAAGTCACTCAATATATTTACTTAAAAATGAAGAGATAGTTGAGAATGAATGGATAGGAAGATGTAGCTATAAAATAGTCTACTTTGTGGGAACAAGCTGAAGACATTCCATGTTGGGCTGGGTTGCCTTTTGTGCCAACAGTTCTTGCAGACTCTTGTTGGAAATAGAAGGAAAGGAGGAACACATGTTTTTTTCTTCCCTAGCATAGAGTGGCAGCTAATGGATCTGCACAGGAAATAAGATTCTGTCCCGCTTCTTCCTACAGAGAAATGTTACAGGCCAACAGTTTGTGAGGAGGGCTTTCTGCCAGTAGCCTGAGCACATTACTGCATGGTGCTCCACAGAGGCTGCCAAAATTCAGTGCTCGGTTCCTGCGACTTGGGAAGCCAGTTACAGCCTTTCAACCTCAACCCAAGTCTCCCGCCTCTCACCCAGCCGGGACCCTCCAAACAAACAGGAACATGAGGGTGCCCAATTTCAGGAGAGTCCTGAAGTTGTTTGTCTCTCTGCTTTCTCCACATGATGGTCAAGGTGACTATTATAGAGAAAGACCCAGGGTTAGAGACAGAATGTTGGCACAAAACGTTCTCAAATTACTAAGGAGGGCATTGTATGAATTCTTACGGTCCCATAATTCTTCCCTTTTTTGCTTCCTTCTTTCATCGGCATGAATGAAGATACTATGCAGAAGACTTCTCAAGATGGAAAATTCAAAGAATGTTTCCTCACCCAATATCTTGTGACATAGCCATCAGTGGTGCCAAGAATACTAGAGAACAGGATGGGCAATGTCCATCACACTTTTACCCCCAACAAATCTTCATACTCACACCTTCCATAGCTGTGAAGAACTAACTTGGTGCATCTCCACCTCCTTCCCCAGGACCAAGCCAGAGGAACCGTCACCTGCCCCTTTACCTTCTATGGGGTTGGAAGATGGTTATGTCTATGAGGCTAAGAAAAGAACAGTCCCACTGGATGTGAGCAACTGAAAGAGAGACAGGAAAGCGAAGAGGAATAAATCTCAGGAAAACCACAACACACAACAGCAGCAACAAAAAACAACAGCAGGAAACCAGCTGTGAATGTCAGCAGGGGTTTAAAGCCATATGCTGGCTCCAGCTTCCTCAGCAGAAAGGTCACAGCTCACTCCCATAAGAGAAAAGAAAAACAGGACAAGTGGCAAATTCCTAACTTTCCTTCAAAAATTCAGAGGACTGAGGTCACAGGGCAACCAACTAACCCAAAATTTAAGGCACCTGTGAACAGAGGCAGGCCACCCCACCAGCGCTTGCTTCCCAGGGGAAGACACCGTAGACATCAGGGAGAAGTGTTTACCTAAAGTGTGTCACCAGCTAGTGCTGGGCAGCAGATGTCAGAGGACTCACACGCACTTGCAGGATAAAGATGGCAAGAGCCCGAGAAAGTATTCCTTGGGGAGCAGGCCTGGAGAGGGAGCAGCAGCCCCAAGAGAAAGGCAGGAAGCCTCCAGGCCCTGCCAGAATGTTCTGCTTCAAGTAGCAGAAGCCTCGTGGCCTGGGAAGGGCGGCAAACACTGTTACTGGGGCCACATCAGGGCTTCTGGGAACTTTAGGCACTTTGCCTTCATGGGTCTGTTTCTCCATAAAAATATATATTAAACATTATATTTGACAACTCAGTTGGTTTAAAAATACATAATCCAGGCAGATATGTTATTCTATATGCATTTTCTTATAAATTAAAGTTAAAGTTAAAGCATCTATGGGGAGCCCTCAAGGAATAATGGGCTGTAGACGGACACTGTGGTACTGGGACTAATGAAACTCGTCAGCCTGCCTGTCTCCTTTAAGACCCTGGGAAAGTCACTGCGCACGGTTGGGAGGGGGGGGCAGAAAAATCCCCCCCAACTCCTCAGAAAGAGGCAAAACTATGGCTGGGGGCACAGCAGAAGCTGGAAGAGGTCACAATGGAGGCCCAGGGACATGATATCAACGAGACTAAGTCTTCATGAGAATCACAGAACTCTCCAGTTCAGAACATGACCAGCCATGCCCTCCAGCTGGTACCAGTGGGTCACGGGCAAGGACCACTTCTAGGAATATATTCCCAGAAACTAGAAACACCCATCAGAAAGGACATATGTACCCCTATGTTCATAGCAGCACAATTTACAATAACTAAGATTTGGAATCAGTCTAAGTGCCCATCAGCAGATGAGTGAATTAGAAAACTGTGGTACATCTATACAATGGAATACCACACTGCTGTAAAAGGAAGGAACTCCTACTATTTGCAACAGCATAGATGGAGCTGGAGAGCATTATGCTAACTGAAGTCAGTCAGTCGGAGAAAGATAAATATCACATGATTTCACTCACTTGTGGTTTATAATGAACAAAATAAACCGATGAACAAAAACAGATCTAGGGACAGAGAAGTTTGGATCAGATGCTCAAACCTCAGAGAGAAGGTAGGAGAGGTGGGTAAGGGGAAGAGGTCAACCATGCACATAAGCCTAACCAATGGACATAGACACCAGGGGGGTGAGGGCATGAGTGGGGATGGGGGGAAAATAATAGGGGGATAAGGATATATTTGTAATACCTTAACGAATAAAGAAAAAATGGGGAGGGGATAAAAATTTTTTTTTAAAATTACTATGAAAAAAAAGAAAGCAATATTTTAAACATAAAACTGAAAAAAAATATAAAAGAATCTATTGTAGACAAGGGAAAACAAGAGCAGGGAGAAGTGCTCTCTGAGGGGAAGCAAAGGCCGGGGTGGAGGACAGGTCAGTGGTTGCCATGTGCTGGGGCGGGAGCCAGGTGGGGAGGTGTTGGCTCCAATAGCAGCAGGAGGGATGTTTCTTGATTGTGGCGGTAGATACAGGCCCGCTGCATGTATCAAAACTCAAAAAAAAAAAAAAACACACACACACCAAAAAGTGTGTTTTCCACTATGCAAATAAATTACTAAGTACATTTCAAATAGTAAAAGCTAGAACACATTCATCCTCCTCCTCTCAGCATCCTGAACTCTGCAGGCCTGCAGCACTTTGCACGCATCCACCACGTGCACACCGCCTGCCTATCAGGAAGGGAGAATGTTCAAGGAAAAGTTAGACAACAGTCCCCAAATGAAAATGTTAGATACATATGAATAATTGAATCCTGTTCGTGGCTGAGACAGAGTCAGTTTTAAGGGGAATACAAAACTTTTAAATACTCTGAATACATTCTCATTATAGCAATAGTCCAAATCTCCCTATATCCCTTTCATTTACTGCTTGGATAAAGAGCTAAAACAAAATTATTAATGGGCCTTTACCATAAATAATTAACCTCATCATGGGGAAAAAAATGGGAAAACTGGTTTAAAAAAAAACAAAACATGTACTTCCTCTAACAGTAATTGTTATTTATCTCTTTTGTTTCTCTATTAAAAGCGCTTATAACACTACCATCACAAGAAGAAAGAATACTTCATCCATCATAATTCCAGATGACTTATATAGAGATTATAAAAGGGGGTAGTCCCTCTCTTTCTCGATTCATAAAGTAGCAAGCTTGCAATAAATCACTCAGCAAAGACTCCCATTCAAATACCATCCTCCTCACATGTTAGTTTAAAGGGGCAGGTCCATGATGCCATGATTACAAATCAAATCCCCATGCATGTGATTGGACCCATGTGTTACTCATTAAACGATGTCAGATTTGAGTAAATACTTCATTCTCTGCTCAGGCTGCACAGGAATAGGACCCTCTGTTTATCTACAACTGATTCGTGTCCCCAGTCTCCCCAGCAGGAGCGTGTAGATGGAGATAACTTACCAATAATAATCCACATTGTATGGGCCCTTGCCTGCACGTGCTCCTACGGGATCTCTGGTCACCTGGAATGTACTCACTTAGGGATCTAGAGCCCTCACCATTGATCATACGAGTTTACCAAGTCCAGACTGTCACTGACTGTCACTAGAAGGCATCCTCTGTGTCCTTTTCCCTGATCCAGCCCTGTCCTCTGCCCATGAAGAGCCTAGAGAGAATCTCATCACTGCCACTGCTGGTGGGACCCACCACAAGTCTGTCCCCAACCCTGCGCCAACAGCGACAGACCCCGCCCAGGCTCCCTGAGCCATCAATTCTCCTGCACCAGTTGGTGTTCTCCAAGCAGAACTCCCACCCCACTCCGATTCATACCACATCTGAGTCCCTCGTGATAACATCAGCTCCTTTCATTCCCCCTAACATCTCTCTGCTGGGCAAAGCTGGGACAGACAAATGCCACACTTTCAGCCCAAAGCCCCGCCTCCAACCCACTTTCTCACCAAACCTTTCCCTGGCTTTTTTAAAAATCATTTATTTGTTCACACTAGTACCTCTCTTTTTTCCATGTATTTTTTATTGTGGCAAAATATACATAAATTTTACCATCTTAGCCACTTTTAATGTATAATCTATGATATTTAATATATACATAGTGCTGTACAACCATCATCTTCATAGCTTTTTGCATCTTGCAAAACTGAAACTCTGTACCCATTAAAGACTTAATCCCCATTTCCTCCTGACCCCAGTCCCTGGCAACCACCTTTCTACTTTCTCTCGCTATGATTTTGAAGATTCTAAGTATCTCATATAAGTGGACTCGCAGAGTATTTGTCTTTTTGTTACTCGCTTATTACATTTAGCATAAGGTCCTCAAAGATCATTCTTCCCCAGTATTTTCAACCCAAACCAAAAACCTAATACAAAACTTTTCAAGGGGCTGTCCAACAACTCACCAACAGGTCTGACTATCAGTCTGGGCCCCAGATAGAAGACACAAATCTTCCAAAACCTTATATATAAAGTCCTTAGGTTTCAAAGCCAACTTCTCACTAATATTTTCCCCAGTGCCCCTACCTTCCACCACTCTCTATCTTACAGTTTTATTTGGAATGTTAATGAGTATAAGCTTCTTAAATAACCCAATGACAGGATATTACATTTTCTTTTCTAATATTTTTTTGTAAAGTATGAACACCTGGCTTGCTGCTTTTCAATCTAGTGATGAAATTTCTGAGACTTGTGTGCTGCTATTTTTTATAGCACGACTAGGGGTGCAGTACATGAATTTGTGCATCTTGAAAGGAACTGTGGACCGTGAAACTATAGTGGGCAGAGGGCTGGGTCTCGGCCATCTTCCACGCCCCCACCTGGCCTTGCCAACACGGCCCCAAGTCCTCTGTCTGCCGGCAGCCCTGCTCCTACAAACACCACTCCCATGTGCTGATGGCACTGATAGATCGGGACAGGCATCAGGCACCAGCAACAGGTGCAAGAGGCAGCTCTGGTGCCAGCCAGCAGCAGGTGCAAGCAGGGCTGTCATCTGCAGCAGGTTCAAGAGGAGGCTGCCAGCCCTGATCACCCCTCAGGAGCAGGGGAGATAGAGAAGCCATGAGAATCAAAGGGGGCCAGCAGCCACCACTCACACCTGCTGATGGCTCCAAGCAACTGGGGCTGGAACCGGACGCCAGCAGCAGGTACAAGTTGCAGCTCCAGCACCTACAGTGGGTGCAAGCACCGGGTGGGGCCGTGGCACACAGGAGCAAGACTTTTCAGTAATCAACAGAGTCTTGCCCTGATGACAGTGACCAGCACCCCACCTTGGTCTGGTGCCTCCACTCATCTGTTCACTATCCTGCCATGGCAATGCCCGTCATGTTCCATGCTCTGCCACCTGCTGCTGACACCCTCCATGTTACACACACACACCCCACCCCACCCCGGTGGTCAGCACACAATCATAGCCACCGGTTGTTCAGTTATTCAGTTGGTTTTTCCACTGCTCAGTCTATTTGCAACATTAGGGATTAAATATATAGATCATATGAATTATCAGATATAAGCCTCACCACAGTCCTGTAAAATAAAGCAGAATAAGAACTATTTCAAACACACCTGAGGAAACAGACTTAAAGAGGTTAAGTAACTCAGCTGAGGTCACACAGCAAATCTCTTCCTGAATCTAAACTAGGCGTCTCCTATCCATAGAACACTTCCTTCCATCAGCTATAATTCATGATATCTCTCTTGATAGGAGACAAGGGGTTATGACCCAAAGGGTATTAAAATGTCCTACAGGTGCTCTAAACCTGCTCTATTAGTTCTTTTTCCTGGCCATTTTTTAATGGGATATTTAGATTTCCAATGCTAAGGAAAAGGAAGGAGGTGCCTTTCATTGAAGAAGCTTAACTCTCAGCAATTCTAGCTGCAGCAATTGGAAGGCAATCTTTCTGTAGCTTCTTGGGCAAAATAAATATAAGAAATTGCCACTATTTCCTTTTAAATATAAAATGCTGAGGAGGAATCCAAGATGGCGGCATAGGTAAACACCTACACTGCTGCCTCGCACAACAATTTCAAAACTACAACTAAAAGACAGAACGGACATCATCCAGAACCACAGGAAAGCTGGCTGAGTGGAAGTTCTACAACTAGAGGGAAAGAGAGGGGCTCACGGAGACCCAGAGGAGCTGCAAAAAGCTGAGGTACAAAGGCGCGTGCTCGGAGAGAGCGGGTGCCGGAGTACCTGGCTGGCTTTCTCTGGTGGGAGGGAAACGGAGACTCTCAAAGGCATTGAACCCCTTATCCTACGACACTAAATCCCAGATCCAGCCAAAACTCATACGTGCGGAGTTTGGACTGTGAAAAGGGAGAAGTGCACAGAAATTTAGGGGAGTCGCAAAAGATCAAAGGCCGGGAGGCGCGCACGGGACTGCGCGCAGGACAGATTGCTGATTGTGCCGCTGGCTTTCGCGACTGGATGGAAGACAGACCCTCCAAACTGAGCCACTTCTGACTCCACTAAGCCACTTCTGACTCCACTAAGCCCCTGTTTCGGGCAAAACACTGGGGACCTAGACTCGTGTGGTCCTGGTGCGCAGGGAAGCCGGAAAGGCAGCGGTTAAAGGCACTGGGGGCTCGTGCACAAGGACTGCTCCAACAATTACCCAGTCACGTGAGACTCAGAGGCCGTGGAGGATGGGCCCGACTGGAAGGCAAGGCAGTCCCTTAAGCCCTGAGACTCCACCCCTCCCAAGCTCAACAGAGGCTTCTGCGGCTTTGCACGTCTGGTATCATAAAGCTGAATTCAACACAGAAGTTTCCCCGGCATAGTGAAAATGCCGAGACAAGGGAAGGGATTACAAACAAAAGAAATGGAGGGGAAAAAATGACTGGATATAGAGTTCAAAACCATGCTTATAAGGTTTTTCAAGAATATGCTAGAAAAGTTGGATAAATTTAGTGAGACCCAAGAGGAGATGATAAAGGACATACTAGAGACACTGACTGAAATAAAAAATATTATACAGAGTCCTAACAGCAGACTAGAGGATGGCAAGAATCAAGTCAAAAATTTGAAGTATAAAGAAGCAGAAAACATTCAACTGGAAAAGCAAGAAGAGAAAAGAATCCGAAAATGTGAAGATAATGTAAGGAGCCTCTGGGACAGCTTCAAGCGTACCAACATCAGAATTGTGGGGGTGCCAGAAGAAGAGAGAGAGCAAGATACTGAAAACCTATTTCAAGAAATAATGACTGAAAACTTCCCACATCTGGTAAAAGAAATAGACTTATAAGTCCAGGAAGCACACAGAACCCCATATAAAAGGAATCCAAAGAGGACCACACCAAGACACATCATAATTAAAATACCAAGAGCAAAAGACAAAGAGAGAATATTAAAAGCAGCAAGAAAAAAACAGTTCATTACCTACAAGGGAGCACCCATACGACTGTCAGCTGATTTCCCAACAGAAACGATGCAGGCCAGATGGGAGTGGCAAGAAATATTCAACATGATGAATAGCAAGAACCTACAACCAAGAATAATCTATCCAGCAAAGCTAGCATTCAGAATTGAAGGGCAGATAAAGAGCTTCACAGATAAGAAAAAGCTAAAGGAGTTCATCAACTCCAAACCAGTATTATGAAATGCTGAAAGGTACTCTTTTAGAAGAGGAAGAAGAAAAAGGTAAAAGATAAAAAATTATGAACAACAAATACATATCTATCAACAAGTGAATCTAAAAATTAAGTGAATTAAAAATTTGATCAACAGAATAAACTGGTGAATATAATAGAATCAGGAGCACAGAAAGGGAGTAGACTGATAATTCTCAGGAGGACAAAAATCATAAAGCATCAAACAGACTGTGAAATTACAGCAGAAAGATTAGTTAGGTGAGGTAGATAAGTGATCAATCAAAGGACTTGTATGCATGCATATAAGTATAACCAATGATCACAGTCACTGGGAGGTTGGGGTATGCCTGGGAGGGAGGGGGGCAATGGGGAGATATGTATAAAAATTAATTTAAGAAATTAATAAAAAATAAAAAATAAATATAAAATGCTTATTATCCAATGGAATAGAATAGAGAATCCAGATATCGACCTAAACCACTACACTCAATTAATATTTGACAAAGGAGGCATGAACATACAATGGACTCAAGACAGCCTCTTCAATAAGTGGTGTTGGGAAAATTGATACATGCAAACAAATGAAACTAGACCAACAACTTACACCATACACAAAAATAAACTCAAAATGGATACAGGACTTAAACATAAGATGGGAAACCATAAGAACATTAGAAGAATCCACAGACAACAAAATCTCAGACATATGCAGAAGAAACTTCTTCACTGATACTGCTCCTAGGGCAATGGAAGTTAATGAGAAAATAAACAAATGAGACTACATCAAAATAAAAAGCTTTTTTCAACAAAACAACAAGAAAGACCACTGTATGGGAGAACATATTTGCAAATGTTATCACTGATAAAGGTTTAATCTCCAACATCTACAGCCAACCTATAGAACTTCATAAAAGGAAGAAAATGACCAATAAAAAAATGGGAAGTTTAATGAGAGGTGGGGTAGATAAGAGATCAACGAAAGGACTTGTATATTCCTAAGAGTGGGATTGCTGGGTCAAATGGGAGTTCCATTTTTAGTTTTTTGGCTGCACCAGTCTGCATTCCCACTAACAGTGCCCAAGGGTTCCTTTTTTCTGCATCCTCGCCAACACTTGTCGTTTATTGATTTGTTGATGATTGTCATTCTGACAGGTGTAAGATGGTATCACATTGTCGTTTTGATTTGCATCTCTCGGATAATTAGTGACTTTGAACATGTTTTCGTGTGTCTCTTGGCCTTCCTTCTGTCGTCTTTCGAAGAGGTTCTATTTAGGTCCATTACCCATTAAGAAATTAGAAACACCAATCAGAAAGGATTTATGCACCCCTATGTTCATAGCAGCACAATATTTACAATAGCTAAGATTTGGAAATAGCTTAGGTGCCCATCAGCAGATGACTGGATCAGAAAACTGTGGTACATCTACACAATGGAATTCTATGCTGTCATCAAAAAGAAGGAATTCTTACTATTTGCAGCAACCTGGATGAAACTGGAAAGCATTATGCTAAGTGAAATAAGCCAGCCAATGAAAGAAAAATACCACATGATCTTACTCATTTATGGATAATAAAGAACATTATAAACTGATGAACAAAAAAATAGATACAGAGGCAGTGAAGCATCAATCAGACTGTCAAATTATAGCAGTAAGGTTAGGGAGAGGTAGGATAGATAAGAGATCAACCAAAAGACTTGAATGCATGCATATAAGCATAACCAATGGACACAAGACACTGGGGGAGGTGAGGGCATGTATGGGATTAGATGGTGGGGGGGGGAAAGACAATGGGAAGATATGTACACATGTAATACATTAATTAAAAAATGGAAAAAAAATTTAAAAATAATAAAAAGTAAAATGCTTATTATTATCAAGTACCAATACTCATAAAAATAATTTAAAGTATTCAATAAAAAATAATTTCTCAAGTCATAAGTTGTATGTTGCCATGCAGTGCTTATCAGTAATTTTTAAGAAATTATCTTATTTCAATCTGTACTGGTAATTCTGGTACAAATCAAAAATTCTCATTTCATGTAGAACTAACTATTTACACTCTATACATACTGTCTGACACCTCTTGGCAATGAGATATTACCAAAAGTAAAATAGTAAATATAATAATAGTAAGGGCCATGATTCGATTTTGAAATGTTAATATTACTTTGGTGTCCACTAGGTGGCAGAAGAGGCAACTTAGCAGTAGTCATGGGAAAAAATGGCTAAAATTCTAGCAACACAGGTGCTAAAAGCGTGGTTTGGTTTGGAATATGGTTTCATCACTTTATAGATATCGTGGTTATATTCCACTTTTTCTTTTCCTCTGTGACAGCAGCAAGATGAATTCCATAATTTGCTTACCGGTAAAACAGGACAAATGGTGTCTACCAAGTTGTGTGTTTATAAGAAGATGGAATATATAAAAGCACTTAACCCAGTGCCTAGCTTATAGTAGCATTAGTTTTAACCCAAAGAGTTGTTAGCAGAGCAGAAAAGAGAAAGTGGATCTACTGTATGAAATGTCAAAATTATTATGATGTTTAAATTATTTTTAATATGTTTTTATTGATTTTAGAGAGGAAAGAAGGAAGAGAGAAATGGAAACATCAATAATGAGAGAGAATCACTGATCAGCTGCCTCTCACATGCCCCCTACTGAGGATTGAGCCTACAACCTGGGTTTGTGGTCTGACCAGCAATTGATCCGAGACTGCCAGGTTCATAGGTCAATTCTCAACCACTGAGTCATATCAGCCAGGCTGATGTTTAAATTATTAATGAGCTGGGATGAATTTCACATTTTCTCACTTACTATAGGTATGTGTTTCACATGAGCTATATGCTCTCACTTAAGTTATTCCTTTTCTTCCTCATCTTCTTGAGAAGGACTAGTACTTCTTTAGAGAACTATTTTTGCAATTTTAACTTTCAAATTTCTTTGCCAACACCTATGGAAGTCCAGCTTGAATCTGCTGTCACTTTCCAGAATTTGACAAGCACCAAAGAAAATGTGATAAAGTGGCCTTCGAATTGAAACTAATAGCATTTATCCCTAACACCTTCTTGCTCTGCAGCAGGCATTGCACCAAGGGCTCTCTCTGTATTAAAACAGTCAGTCCTTACAACAAACCTCTGAAGTATATACTTTTATTTCTCTCATTCTACAGATGAGGAAAACTGAGGCATTATAAGATCTACCTAGAAATTTATTATAGTCGATTACATAACAGGATGTTCCCAATTACCTCAAAATTATTCTTGCTTTAATAAAATACATGAAAACTGATCATCTTCCCAAGGATCAGACTCTCTAGAACAATTTTCCTTCTCTCAGTTAGGAAGCTGATACCATTTGGAATTACTTTGTAGGCCAACATTAATAATAATATGAACCAAGCAATATTAGTGTAGTCTTGTCTGAAGCATTTTCACAGACTCTCAACTTACTTCTTTTCTTAATGGGATTATATATAATATTTATAGATTATGTTGTAATTTTATATTATAGCATTATATTAACATTACATATAATTTATTTAAAATTATAAACAATTATAATATTGCATAAAGACCATCATTCTTCACCAGATGATATGTTGTTATCCTGTTATTTTTGGCATAATGATGACAATGGACCACCTCATAAATCTCCTGATTTCCCAGGCCAATGATCTTAATCAGTGCTGGGATTTCCCCCAAATTCTGCTATAGAGATCTAATCAGATCTTCATACAGCCCTTAGATCAAACTAACAGCTGTTCTTCTTAGCTCCCCAGCCACCATGCATTGGTCTCTCCATTTCTTCTCTTCTCAAACAAATTTAAACTCCTTGAAAAAAGGTATAAGGTATAAGGTATTTTACTATTTATGTTTTCCCTGGGCCTCCTAATACCCAATGCTCCCTGATTCTGATAAGACAATGAAGGACTAAAACCGGGAATATTAGGAATCTAAATCATCTAGATCTTGGCTTGGTTCTGTAGCCAAGAATTGTCAACTATCAATCCACTTGCTAAATATGTTGTCCAAGGAAACCTAGAGCAAGTTGATGTAAGTCAAAGCATAACAAGACTTCCTTCAACACTGAAATATAAATACTGCGTTCAGTTCAACTAAACATTGAATGAGCTTTTATTATATGTCATAAAGCAGGTCATGTACTAGTAACTCAATGGTGAGTTGCAGTCCCTGTCTTTTGTATCATATACACAAATTTTAAAAATAAATAAGTAAAATGTTACATATGAGTAGAAGGACTGAGTTTTATGATCCCTTTACTCCTTGGTCCTTTTTTATCTTTGCCCCTGGTGACAAAGGGGTATAGTAAGACATCAATGTTATCCTATGAAGGGGAGTAATCATTGAATACTCATGCATTAAATGGGGCCCTCATACTTATTCAAGGACAATGCTATGAAAAGAATAACGCAGGCTTCAACACAGGGGAAGGGTCAAGATAAAGTGATGGGCTCTAGAGAAGGATCAATGAAGACCAAAGAAGAGGGACTTTCACCTACCCAAGGAAAAATGGCCTAATAGTAACTGAAACAGGAAAGACTAAAGAAATGTGCATATACTGGATTGCAGGCATGGTGGCATTCGACTGCAAATAAGAGTAGCTTGTTAGTAGAGTGAGCCTGACAATACAGCTTGTCCTTGTGAAATTTTACGGCAAATACATATCACAGTGATGCTAAAGAGAGATACAAAACACAGAAGCAATACTGAAGAGGGAGTGAGTAATATGGCTCAATACATCAGATGATGAGAGATTTTCCACCTCAGGATGTGATGGAACCAAATGTATTTCACATGAATTAATATTGTCCCTAAACTCAGAGCTGTCATAGCAAGTAAAACTCAACTAGCAAAAGAGTCAGCTTCAATCCTCACTGCCAGTGTCATGAGCTGAATTGTATCCCCCATAATTCATATGTTCAAGTCCTAACCCCTATTTCATCAGGATATATTTGGAGATAGGGTCTTTCAGGAAGTAATTCAGGCTAAATAAGTCATTGGAATGGTCCTTGATGTGACGTGAATAGTGTCTTTGTAAGAAGAAGAGATTAAGACAAAGACGTACACAGAGGAAAGACTGTGTGAAGACACGGAGAAGCCAGCCATCAACAAGCCAAGGAGAGAGATCCTCAAAAGAAACCAACCCTACTGAAACCTTGATCTTGGACTCTATCCTCCAGGATTATAAGGAAATAAAGTTCTGCTGTTGAAGCCATCCAATCAGTGGTACTTGGTTAAGGTAATGCTAAAAACCTAATACACCCTGTGCCTACAGTGATCAGCTACTGCCACCATCATTCTAAACACCTAAGGACCACCTTTTGTGCAAAAGTTGCCTTGTCAAGCTCTCTTACACAGCCAATGCCCATAAAACTGCAAGTCTTTGCTGCCTCGGAACATAAAATTTCATTTTCCTTCTTGTTACTGTCATAAAAGTGTATGCATGGCTAAGCTAATTCACCTTGCCACATGTACCTTCTCAGGCATGTCATGGAAGATCAACTGGTTTTTCTCAAAAAAATAAACACTTAAGTTGGTTTTAATAAGTTTTCCTCCCAAAATTTAAATCCACAGGGTTAAACATGAAAAGACAGAAGCATTTTTAAAAAATCACTTGCCTTAGATTATGGGATATAGCTAATCAGCGATAGTGGAAAAAATGCTTATTTTTTTTCATGATGAAAGGAATAATTAATAAAATCAGCCCTCACAGTTGAGCTGAGGACAGGCTGAAATAGCAAAAGTGGCTATGTGTAACAAGTGTTTTTATGAGACAGAAGCCACTGGCATATTAAAATCTCAAACACTGCCTTTAAAAGTCAGCATCCATAGCACACACTCTCATGCTCTTGAAAGAGAGGGCAGTATCTTATACTTCCTATTTAAATACACAGCGTCTGGCATGATGACAAGCCCAAAGAAAAAAATCAATGAACATGACTCAATCTATGGCAATATCAACTGCACTGGCAGATCTTTCTAATAAGTGGGGGACTGAGAATGTCCTACCCATGATAATTATAGGTCTTAAGAAAGAGCACCGGGAAATCCTTCCATATGCAAGTGCAATACTGTTTCCATGAAATAGTTAAAACCAGATATTCAAGATGATCTAACCCTGTTTTTTGGCAAAAGCACAGATTTAGACTTCGTTGCATATCACCAACATCATTATAAAACCAATAAAACAAGGAATGTCATGATGCCGCCTAAAAATAAAAATGTTGAAACCTTCTAATGTTTTTGAAACAAATTCAACATACATGGCAACAAACCTGGTATTGTCACACTGGCTACTCTTTTTTTTTTTTAATATATTTTATTGATTTTTCACAGAGAGGAAGGGAGAGGGATAGAAAGCCAGAAACATCGATGAGAGAGAGACATCGATCAGCCACCTCCTGCACGCCCCCTACTGGGGATGCGCCTGCAACCAAGGTACATGCCCTTGACCGGAATCGAACCTGGGACCTTTCAGTCCCCAGGCCGATGCTCTATCCACTGAGCCAAACCAGTCTTGGCCCACTGGCTACTCTTCATCCCAAGCTACAAAATCCATGTGAAGGACTTCTCCGGACAGTTTGCAAGGAGAGGGAATCCATCTATCCGACTCTCTCCCATATTGCATTGATAGAGAGACATAACTTTCCTGCATTTGCAGGCTGCTTCTTCCAGCCCTTCAGGACCACTAAAGAAGGCCTGATGCTTCATTCATGTCCAAAAATCAAGGAAAACAAGCTCAAGTAGGATGACAACTGAGGAGAGAACAAAGAAAGAAATGCTGAAGAGTCTAAGTATACAAAGTTTATCTCAACCCAAAGATTAAGCAGAGAAGCACCCCAAATGAATATTAAGCATATGATACATATATTTTTTATTTATATATAAAATTTTGTGGTATTTGCACAGACCAAAAGAATAAGATACCATATCCAGAAATAGACTTAATTACATATGGGAGATAATATAGTAAAGGTAGCATTTCAAATAAAAAAAGAAAAATATTAATTTTCAAATAGTATGCTAGAAAAACTTAATAGCAATCTTTTAAAAAGTAAAGTTGGGTCCCCTTTTCTTACCTTACAACAAGATAAAAACATAATGGTTAAAATAAGTAAACAAAAAAAGAAATTATAAATAGAAATCACAGGGGAATTACTTTGATAACACCAGAATGGAAATGCATTCCTAAGTATGACAGAGAGCCAAGAGATATACAAGAAAGGATTTGGGTTCAACTACACAAAAATTTTAAGTATGTACATAGCAAAAAATAATTATTCCAACTCATATCACAGAAGACTATACAAATAATTTTTACAAGTCACAAGGTAAAACCAAGAATAAAACTGAAATATGGGTAAACAAAATGAACATCTGCTTCAGAGAAAAACACAGCTGCTACAGACATGAAGTGGTTCTTAAACTATTCTTGCAGAGAAATAAAACTATAATGAGCTAGCAAAACTGTCAGGTGGAATGTTAATATAGATAATTTGGTAAACATCATGTTGACAAGGCTGTGGAAAAGTGTATTTCTTATGTGGTTCTTGGGAAAGTAGTATGGTAAACTCTTAATGGCTAGAAATGTATTGGCATCTTTATCTACCAAACTTTAAAAGCGTATACCCATTCACCAAGAAATCTTATGTTTTGCAATGTACTAAATATATCTTTAGATAGATAGATGATAGGAAGATAGATAGATAGATAATAAACAGCTAGAAAAAATAAAAAAGGCTATATATAAAAAGTTTAGAAACTTGACCTGACTGAAAAGAAGAAATGATGGAACTTGAAAATGTCTTCAGGCTTTCTCACTGCACAGAATATAGTCAAACACTGCTACAGTTAAATATTTTACCCTTTGTTCTCCCTGCATGACCTATAATAATAATCTGCTTCATGTTGATATTTCCTGCTGTGTTACTAACAATTACCTAAAAGAAAAGTTGGAAAACAATAAAAAAAGAAAAGTTGGAGTGCTTCACTGGGCTGGTAAAAGTTTAGCTAAGCCAGAAAGTGGGTCTAATTAAGCAAGTTTGTTCTATATATATAAAAGACTAAGTTGACTCACCTATGCGCCATACATATAAAGCTCTCACTGTCGCCAATAGCACTTGTGTGTTTCAATCTATTATTGTCGATTGTGAACTTGTTATGGAGAAAGGGAAAATAGCAATATTAAAATATTTCTTCTAATTAATTTCCTTTCAATGTGCACAAATCTGTGCACCAGGACACTGGTATACATACTCTGAGTGGCCAGATTATTATGATCTCTGAACACATACTAATTTGGCCACTCAGTGTATAGCCTATATAATAAAAGGCTAATATGCAAATTGTCCCCTCAACCAGGCGTTCGACCAGCCGACAGGACAGCCAACCGCCCAGATACCCTCCCCCTGGCCAGGCTGGCCAGAACCCACCCATGCATGAATTCATGCACTGGGCCTCTAATATATATATATATATATATATATATATATATATATACACTGAGAGGCTAGCTTATTATATGTTCAGAGGTCATAATAATCTGGCCACTCAGTGTATAAAATCCTATGTACCAGATAGTCCTTGAAGCAGTATATGTAATAGCAAAACCATGCAAATAGCCTAACTATACTTCAATGGCTGATCAGTTAAATAAATTATATTACATACATACAATGAAATAATTGTCAGTTGCTCAAAGGCATTATCCCTAGCTATTGAAATGGAAAATTCTCTGAGATATGTAATTACATTTTAAGGATTAGGACAGGACTATGTTTAGAGTATATGCAGTTATAAAAAAAAATGCTTAATCCTGAATGTGCACAGAATACATTCTGTTCTAAATACAAATTAAAATAAAGTGTTGAACTGTTATTTTTAGGGCAGAGAAATAAGTTCAGAGTCATGGTACTATGTATGTGTGTTACCTATTCAGAAAAAAAAAAACAAGATTTGAATTCCCTTTATCCTCTAATATATACAAACTTCTTGTGGACTCCTACTTTTTCACAAGGACATTCCTAGTTATATCTGAATCCCAATAGATAACCAATTTACATATATTCATGAGGGAGAGAATTGGAGACCAAAAGCACCAAAATGTTAACTGTAGGTATTTCTGTGAGGTGGGATTATGAATAATTCTGGTTTTTTTCCTCCTGTATTTTCCTAACTTTTTATACTAAATATATATAACATCATTTTATAAACTGTAAAAGAACTTGTAAGTTAAAAGATTTTATATGCTACAGTGAAAATGATAAGATAGAGAAAGATACATTATGCTAGTACTAGTCAAAAGAAAGCTGGCATATATATATATTAATTTCAGATACAATAGAATTCAGACCAAGGAAACTTCTCAGGGATAACGAAGGAAATGACATAATGATAAAGTGGTCAATACCCCAAGAAGATATAATAATCTTTAACATGTATGCTCCTAACAACAGAGCATTAAAATATGTGGGGCCAGAATTGATAGAACTTCAAGGTGAAATAAACAAGTCCACTATTATAGTTGGGGATGTCAAACACCTCTCTTTAAGTAATTCATAGTTCAAGCAGACAGAAAATCAGTTATAATAAAAAAGACCTGAACAACACTATCATTCAACTTGATCTGACATTTACAGAATACTACATCCAACAACACAGAATACACATTCTTCTCAAACTCACATTGAATATTCACTAGAGAGAGACTGGACTGTAATATTTTAACAAATTTAAAATAAGCAAAGTATGGTCTCAATTAGTAACTGAACTAGAAATCAGAACAGAAAGATGGATAGAAAATACCCAAATATACATGCTTACACATAGAATATGGGTCAAAGAAGTCTCAAGAGAAATTTTTTAAAATATTGTAAGAAATATAAATACAATTTACCAGATTTGTAGAATGCAGTGAAAGTGGTGCTCATAGGGAAGTGTATGCCATTAAATTCATCCTATCTAATAAAAGAGTTATATGCAAATTGACCATACCTGCGCTACACTCAAGCCACACCCACCAGCCAGTCAGAGCAAGTATGCAAATTAACCCAACCAAGATGGTTACGGCCACAGAGAGAGCAGGAGAGAGGCTTGAGTTGCCCTGGTGATGAAGGAAGCCAAGCTTTCCCCACACCCTGCTGGGCACTTAAGGCAACAAAGTCTCAATCGCCATGTCGGCAGAAGACTTGGCTCTGCTCCAGGCTACAAAGTTTCAATTGTAGAAGATAAATAAATCTCAGATACCAGGGCCTCCACTTGAGTCACTGGGGAGTGTGGCCGGCCCGAAAACCACCACAGGTCACTTACCCAGGCCACCTCATGCCCCAAGGGAACCCCCACCCTAATCTGGGACACCCTTCAGGGCAAACCAGCTGGCCCCCACCCATACACCAGGCCTCTATCCTATCTAATAAAAGAGTAATATGTAGATTGACCATCACTCCAACACACAAGATGACTGCCCCCATGTGGTCACAAGATCCTGCCCCCATGTGGACACAAGATGGCCACCACAAGAAGGCCAGCAGGGGAGGGCAATTAGCAGGGACCAGGCCTGCAAGGGAGGGAAGTTGGGGATGATCAAGCCTGCAGGGGAGGGTAGGTAGGGGCAAACAGGTTGGCAGGAGAACAGTTAGGCATCAATCAAGCAGGTTGGCAGGGGAGTGGTTAGGGGGTGATCAGGTTGGCAGGCAGAAGTGGTTAGGGGCAATGAGGAAGGCAGGCAGGTGAGCAGTTGGGAGTCAGCAGTCCTGGATTGTGAGAGGGATGTCCGACTGCCCATTTAGGCCTAAACGGGCAGTCGGACATCGCTCAAGGGGTCCCAGATCAGGGAAGGAATAGGCTAGGCTGAAGGACACCCCCCCACACACCCCTGCACAAATTTTGTGCATCAGGCCTCTAGTATATTATAAAATAATAAAAAATAAAAATCAATAATCTCTTCCATTGAAAAACTAGAGAAAGAATAACAATTTAAGCAAGCAGGCAAAATAATAATTAAAACAAAAATAATAAAATTGAAAACAATAAAACAATAGAAAATAATTAATGACCAAAGTAACTGATTCTTTGAAAGAATCAATAAAATTAATTAAAGAACCTCTGCTTAAGCTAAGGAGGGAAAGGTGAGAGGAGGTGAAGGAGGAAATGGGAGGAAAGGAGACAAGTTACCAATAACAAAAATAAAAGGGGAGTTATCACTGCTGGTTCCATTGACACTAAAATAATAATAAAGGGATACTATAAACAACTCAGCAGACACAAATTTGATACTTTAGATGAAATAGACCAACTACATGAAAGAGCTACCAAAACTCACAAGGAGTAATAGAAAGTCTGATAAATTTATGAAAGAAATTGAATTGATCATTAATACCATTACCGAAATGAAAGCACCAAGCCCACAAATTTTCACTAGTGAATTCCACCAAATATTTAAGGAAGAAGTGATGATAATTCTCCACAATCTCTTCCAGAAAACAGAAGTAGAAGGCAGACTTTCTAACTCATCCTAGAAGAGCACTGCTCTAATATCAAAAAAAAGATGAAGACATTATAAGGAAAAAAACCTATAGATCAATCTCTCTCATAAACATTGATATAAAAACCTTTAGCGCCGAAGCTGGTTTGGCTCAGTGGATAGAGCACTGGCCTATGGACTGGAAGGTCCGGGTTCAATTCCAGTCAAGGGCATGTACCTTGGTTGCGGGCACATCTCCAGTGTGGGGCGTGCAGGAGGCAGCTGATTGATGTCTCTCTCTCATAAATGTTTCTAGCTCTCTGTCTCTCTCCCTCTCTGTAAAATATCAATAAAAAAAAAACCTTTAGCAAAATATCAGCCAATTGAATGCAACAATGTATAAAAAGAATTATACACCATGCCAAGTGATAGGATTTATTCCAGGTATGAAAGGCAAGGTCAACATTAAAAAGACAGATCAATGTAACCCACTACATCAAAATACTAAAGAAGAAATGTCATATGATCACATCAATTGATACAGAAATAGCATTTGACAAAATTCAACACCCATTCATTATAAAAACTCCCAGGAAAGTATAAACATGGGGAAACCTCCTCAACCTGATAAAAAATATCTACCCAGAAAATGGAGAGCTAACATTATACTTAATAGTGAGAAACTAAACTACTTTTTTTAAGGAACAAGGCAAGGATGCCCTTCTAACAACTACTATTACAAATAATGTTGGAACTCCTAAATAATACAGTAATACAAGAAAAGTAAATAAAAGATATAACATATAAGGAAAGGAAGAAATACAAACACCTTTTTTCACAGATGACATTATTGCTTCTATAGAAAACCCCAAAGAAGCTAAACACAGCGAATTCAACCAAATATTTATGCAATGTTCATAGCAGTTTCCTTCACTCTCACCCAAAACTAAAATGCCCTTCAATGGGTGAATAAACAAACTCCAGTACACTCATACAATGGGGTATGATAAAGTGGAGAAATCTAGCAAGCACTTCCTCACCCTGATGATCAAGGTCAACATCAACAGTGATAAGTTGTTAGTTTTATGCACCCTGGATATAATGAAAATGGCTCTTTACCTCTCTAGGGGTATAGAAAATCACTACAACTGTTTTTACAGAATACTCTAAGAACACAAACTCAATATGAGCAAGACTTCCAAGAGGATATCATAGAAGACAATGAAAAGAAATGCAGGAATATAGTCAAACTATGCAGAACATAGTCAAACACTGCTACAGTTTTGAACAAATTGAGGACAACAAGCATTATCAATACTGGTCTAATAAATAAAATAGTAATTTTAAAAAGTATCATAAAAGTAATAACTGAAAAGTATATTTTTAATCAATAGGAAAGGCTTAGAAACAAACACAACAAATGCAAATATATTTTTTAAAAGTCAAAATATTAGAGCAGTTAGATACAAGCTAATCCATAAGGAAGACCAACAAAAAATCTCACTTAAAAGTTATTGTTGTTGCCCTGGCCGGTATTGCTCAGTTGGTTGAGCATCATCCCATGCACCCAAAGGTTGCTGGTTTAATTCCCGGTCAGGACACATGCCTGGGTCACCTGGATTATGGGCTCGACTTCCAATAGGGACCTACGGAAGGCAGCCAATGTTTGTCTCTCATCAATATTTCTCTCTCCCTCTCCCTTCCTCTCTCTAAAATCAATTAAAAATACTTTTAAAAAATCTTCCAGGTATTGAATCCAAGTGCCACAGTCTAGTTGTGTGTGTGTAGGGGTGTGTATGTGTGTGTAGGTGTGTGTGTGTTACAAATAAAGGATTCTCTCTACCCTGTCCTATTGCTTTGAGTTAAAGCATTTGCTTCCAGAATAGACATATGACATGGGAAACCTTTTCTAAGAAAATAAATGGATATCATATAAATATAAATACATTTATTAGTTGCTGAGATGTATTACTCTAGAACAGGGGCTAGCTAACTTGAAAAGGGACAGGCAGTAAATATTTTCCTCTTTGCAGTCACGACTACTCAACTCTGCTGTTGGAATGGTAAGTGCATGAGCAGGCCTGCGAGCTGTGTTACAGTAAAATTTCACCCACTGGGGCAGGCAGCAGGCACCACTGAGCCCAGGGGTAGTGGTTTGTGTGTCCTTGTTCCAGAATCACAATTTGGAAAAAATTAAATTTTGCCAGAAAAATATTAAATTTTGAAAATTTTCTAAAAAGAACTCTAACCTTTTGTCTACATTTTGTGACATATGTTTATTGTTACACTATGTGCACATTGTTGATAACTCAGAAAAAAGAAAATATTTTAAAAGGAGAATTTATACCTATCAAAAAATAGAGGTTATCTGACATGAATATAATTCCCTTTTTTCATATGCATAGTTTTTCAGAGAATACTCAATAATTTTACATCCTGATTTTTACACTTAGCATATCATAAGTAATTCTTATACAATTAAAACTGTTATAACCATGATTTTTAACACATGTGTTAAATTTTATCATGCTGTTATTTCAAGATTTATACATTCCTCATAGTTGGGTATTTGAATATTTATTCCACTTTATCCCTAAAATACAATGCTTAAATGATCATCTTTGTACATAAATCCTTTTTGTGTCCCATTTTAAAGAATAGTCTCACAAAAAATGATATTACAGAGTATGAACATTTTTGAGGCTTGCAATATATTTTTCTAAATTCCTAAAAAAAATCTAGAACTACATATGCTACTTTTACTAATAGGAACCCCCACCCCCTTAAAAAATAGAAATGTAGATTACAAATTAATCTTTAAAATACTATATCCAATACAAGCTATGTATCACTTGATTAAAAGAAATTAGGTTTAACTGCTGTTCTTTGGCAAGACACAGACATTTATTTGCTTCAGATTTGGGGCTACAGAGGTAAGCACCACAGCAAACTCTCTGAGCAGCGTAATTAATCATCATGGACATTTCATTGTCAGTGAACATAAATCAAAGGCGAGCACATTTCTTCCCTGAGTGATGTAAAGCCAGCATAAACATGGAGAGAGAAATCTGATGCTTGTTAGTGGCTGAAAGGTATTGTTTCCTTCTACAAATAAGTAGTAGAATACCTCCTAGCCCGTGATTTATTTTCTCTACCAGGTATTACTCAGAGAGAGGAAGCTGGAGCAGAAGCTTTCTCCCAGAATCCTGGCATAAAAATGCCAAACGATAAAATCTTCTAAACATCATTATAAATTGGCCAGAATACATCCAGCTTAAAATGATCATGGCCGATTCAACTGCATAGAAGCATTGTCTATCTCACTACCTACATGTGTAGGCGACCATATTTTCCCATTTTTTTAAGCCATTAAAAAGACTGGGAACTCCACAGAAACTGGATCTCATAGGCGTAGATTAGAATTCCATTTTGCTAGTTATTGCTGTCTGATTTGGAGCAATTTACCTATTTAAATGTGTTTCCTTGACTGCAAAATGGAGAAAACAGAATCTATCTCAGAGGTTGTAATTAAGAACAAGTAAGATCGTATACACCAAAGTGACTCACATGGGTTCTAGAAAATAAGTCTCAATCGAGGTTGGTTGAATCAGAAGCGCTTCCCCATGCAACTATTTTATGGCATCTATCTCACTAAATTAGGGTCTCTCTTAATGGTATCACAGGTAAACTTCACCTTTCTGAATCACTACGCCTTATTCTAACTTATAAGAGTCCTAAGGATGCTGCTTCTGCAACTCTCTTTAATTCCATTGAACATGGAACTAGATAAATAACTTCAGAGCCTCATAAGCAAATTCATGCTCCAGGACAGCTGTGATCAAAGTGAATTTTTATATGAACTGCCAGTCTTCACATTTCTCAACCTGTGTTTGTATAAAACCCAGACATTTCAATGTACACATTTTATATACACTATTACTATTGCTTTCGCTTTTATTAAAGAAGAGAAATGATTCAAGTCCCCATAAAGTGCATATTAAGAACTCCCTAGAGTGAGTAGACATAATATTGTATGAGATACTTATTGAATTCCTCAGAGTTGCGTATGATGTACATACATTATGGAATTCTAAAAAATGCATGCTGTTGATTCAACTGCAGTGCTTGAGTGGAAAAAATTTCCATTTGAACCTTTTTAAAACAGATACTACAATATCTTCCTGAAAGGTAAGCAAAATGGTAGGGAATCTGTTAAAATCCATTATGCAAATTCACTGCTGGTTTTATGAGCCAAAAATAGGGCAGGTAGCCTCAGAACACTGGAGCAGGAGACAGTTCTCCCTTTTTTTTTTTTTTACCAACATGTTTGTTATTGTAAAAGAAGATTCTCTGTGTGAGTTCACCATGATTCCCAACTAATTGTGGGGGTTTCTTAGGAACAAGTTCTTCCAGAAGTAGAACCTGAGCCAATGATTTGAGTGTTAAAATGCTCTCAGAAGAAGCTAATAAGGGGATGAAAAAGGAGCGGCAGCCAAGAAGGGTCTGACTTCAGGGAAAAGTGGAGACTCGGCTTGATCCTGCTAGGGGCTCTGGTGTGTTAATTTACGCCATAAGCCTGTTTCTCTGGTGTCAGTGTAGCTGCACTTTTTTGTTAATGCATCAGAGACTCATTCAGCCATGGGTAGTCTCAGGGATGAGGGAGGTAGATGATCCAGCATCTCTGACTCTCCCTGGGGCAACGGGGCTCCAGTATCCAAGAAGCATCTTCTGAAGAAGGTCACGGGTGGTTGCTTTTAGTAGCTAACTGTGCAGAGGCTGGGAGAGGGATGTGAAAGGATGTAGGTGGGTACTAACAGGGTTCCCTACAGTTGGCATAGTTTATATTCAAATTAGTGTGGAACAATGTACAAAAATGGCTGTATTCCATTCATCTAATTCTTTTTGGTTTCTTTTGTATTGATTTTTAGAGAAAAGACAGAAGAGAGAGAAACATCAATGTGAAAGGGAAACATCGATGGGCTGCCTCCAGCACACACCCCTTTCGGGGATCAAGCCCACAATCTGGGCATGTGCCCTTACTGGGAATCAGACCAGCAATCTTTCCATGCACAGAACTATACTCCCAACCAGCTGAGCCACACCATTCAGGGCCATTCATGTACTTCTTAAATCTGAAAGTAATTTTACAAAAAATATGATTTCCTCAATGGTAAAGAAATACTTTCTTCTTTATGTGAAGTTATTTCTCCTCCTGTTCTACTGCTACTTTCACCAAGTCATTCAACATATTGATTACCTCTTATAATGAATGGAATATAGCCACTTATAATGAATTTAGTTGATAAAATGCAAAGGGATGAACTTGCTTAGCACTGGTCAGACCCTGTTCCATGGTCTGTCCAAGTGGATCCAAATTTCACAAATGGAGGGGAACACCACCAAAGAATGTGCAAAACCATCTTCTTACAGATAATTCAATGGCCTCATGTTGCATCTCAATCTTTAGACAAGTTGTTTCAGAAGTTGTTTCATTCATGAGAGAATAAGTCATCAGCAGGAATTTTAAAATGGAAGAATGAGAGGAGAATCCAAGATGGCGGCATAGGTAAAAACCTACACTGCTGCCTCGCACAACAAGTTCAAAACTGCAACTAAAAGACAGAATGGACATCATCCAGAACCACAGAAAAGCTGGCTGAGTGGAAATTCTACAACTAGAAGGAAAGAGAGGGGCTCATGGAAACTCAGAGGAGCTGCAAAAAACTGAGGTACAAAGATACGTGCTTAGAGAGAGCAGGTGCCAGAGTACCTGGCTGGCTTTTCTCTGGCGGGAGGGAGAACCCCTTATCCTATGGTACTGAATGCCAGGTCCAGGTGAGACTCATAGGTGGGAGTTTGGACTGTGAAAAGAAGGAAGTGCATGGAAATTGAGGGGAGTCCCGAAAGAGCACAAGTCTGGTGGCGCACACAGCACTGCGTGCAGAAGACTAACTGCTGATTGTGCCGTTGGCTTTCACGAGTGGGCAGGAGACAGAACCTCCCAACTGAGCCACTTCTAACTCCACTAACCCCCAGTTTAGGGTGAAACCCTGGGGACCCAGACTCATATGGTCCCAGAGTGCAGGGGAGCCAAAAAGGCAGCAGTCTAGAGGCACTGTGCATGCGCACAGGGACCGCTCCAGTGATTATCCAGAGTCACGTGAGACCCAGGGGCTATGGAGGGCAGGGTCGACTGGAAGGCAAGGCGGTCCCTTAAGCCTTGAGACTCCACCCATCCCAAGTTTAACAGAGAGGCTTTTGCAGTTTTGCAAATCTTATACTATGAGGCTGAATCCAACACAGAAGTTCTCCTGGCATAGTGAAAATGCCAAGACAAGGGAAGGGATCACAAACAAAAGAAATGGAGGAAAACAACTGGATATAGAGTTCAAAAACATACTTATAAGGTTTTTCAAGAATATCCTAGAAAAGAGGGATAAATTTAGCGAGACTCAAGAGAAGATGAAAAAGGACCAACTAGAGATGAAAAAGGACCAACTAGAAATTAAGTATACACTGACTGAAATAAAAAATATTATGCAGAGTCCTAACAGCAGACTAGAGAAAGACAAGAATCAAGTAAAAAAATTGAAATATAAGGAATCAGAAAACACTCAACTGGAAAAGCAAGAAGAGAAAAGAATCCAAAAATGTGAAGATAATGTAAGGAACCTCTGGGACAGCTTCAAGCGTACCAACATCAGAATTGTGGGGGTGCCAGAAGAAGAGAGAGAGCAAGATACTGAAAACCTATTTCAAGAAATAATGACTGAAAACTTTCCACATCTGGTAAAAGAAATAGACTTACAAGTCCAGGAAGCACACAGAACCCCATATAAAAGGAATCCAAAGAGGACTACACCAAGACACATCATAATTAAAATACCAAGAGCAAAACACAAAGAGAGAATATTAAAAGCAGCAAGAGAAAAACAGTTCATTACTACAGGGGACCACCCATATGATTGTCAGCTGATTTCTCAACAGAAACTATGCAGGCCAGACAAGAATGGCAAGAAATATTCAATGTGATGAATAGCAAGAACCTACAACTAAGAATACTCTATCCAGCAAAGCTATCATTCAGAATTGAAGGGCAAATAAAGAGCTTCACAGATAAGAAAAAGCTAAAGGAGTTCATCTACTCCAAACCAGTATTATATGAAATGCTGAAAGGTACTCTTTAAGAAGAGGAAGAAGAAAAAGGTAAAAGATAAAAAATTATGAACAACAAATACATATCTATCAACAAGTGAATCTAAAAATTAAGTGAATTAAAAATTTGATCAACAGAATAAACTGGTGAATATAATAGAATCAGGAGCACAGAAAGGGAGTGGACTGATAATTCTCATGGGGAAATGGGTGAGGGGGGTGCAGGGAGAGACTGGACAAAAATCATACACCTATGGATGAGGTCAATGGGGGGAAGGTAAGGGTAGAGGGAGGGTTGGGAGCTGGGTGGAGGGGAGCTATGGAGCGGAAAAAAGAGAAACAAATATAATAATCTGAATAATAAAGATTTAATTTTAAAAAATGGAAGAATGAACCATTCTGAAGACTTTCATTTACATTTATGTGAATGCTCTTTCTCAGCCTTCACCAAGGCCTTACAAATCCCAAATAGCTACAAGCCTCCTCTCTGCCAGAGGCAGCATTCCTCTACTAATGACCACCTGTTGCTCAGCTTAGTTCTTTAATGATCCTTGGTAGAACTGGAGAAGCAACTCATCTAGTTACTCAAAATCCACTTTAACTTACCAAGTAAAATAGCACCCCCATCTTTCATGTCTGAACTTTACAACTGAGCACTAGCATATCCCGTTTTCATATATAAGTTTGTCATGTCTCTGAAGAGCATAGACACTCTTGGTGAGCGGACCAAAACTGATTGAGTACATCTATTCTTTCACCAACATTTTTAGCATCTTCTTGAATTTCTACCTTTAATAATATATTTTCATTTTCCAGATTATAAGCCCTCTTCATTCATTTTCATTAGCATACTTTTTGCCTGTCTTCCCAACCTTTATCTTGCCTTGTGCAATATTTCTAGTATTTTGACAAACCCAAAACTATTTTCCACCCCAAGAATAAGCTCATACTTTCTCTAGAATTGGGGACAGGGAGTGCTATTTTGGATGGTCTTCAAATATTCCCATTCCTTTAAAAAAAAACTTTAACTTCCCAAGGTCCCATAAGAAGAGAACATGCGTGAGTTGGGGTAGAATTAGAATACTTCCTTTAGAGCAGGGGTAGGCAACTTTTTTTCTGCCAAGAGCCATTTGGATATTTATAATATCATTTGCAGGCCACACACAATTATCAACTTAAAAATTAGCCTGTAATACTAGTATTTGATCAAACATTTCATTAACTTGCCCATAATGCCTTTTTTAGCAGAGTCTGACCAATTCTCGGGCCTTATGTGGCCCTCAGACCGGATATTTCCTACCCCTGCTATAGAGGCTTAAACCAATAACTTTGGCAATGATTATAATGAGAAGAGCAGAAAATCACAGGAATCAGGCTAAGCCATTACATTAAGCAACACTTTGTAGCCATGTTTACAGCATATTCCTAATATATGTGTGTATGTTTCAGTAAAATGCAGACTTTTAATGAAATGAAGCCAAACATTTCATAAGTTAGGGAGCTGATATCTAAAATGTGCAATTTTTCTAAATTACTGTAATTGAAGTTATTGTTAGATTGTGAGTAGGATGACTTTAAGAGTTCCCTAATTGGTCCCCAAGCATGCCAAGATTTCACCAGATAATGAAAACCTCCCGTTAACCCACACTCCTTTCAAGTCCCCAGAGAAAACTGCATCTTCCAGGTTAGTGAAGATGCCAAACCCTTCACGGGTCTGTTTCTGATGGGTGAGTTGATGCAGGAGACAGAAATGTTTATATGCAATTACAGGCTTTTCTGGTGGGAGGGGTGGTAGGTGGATGAGTGGGTGGAGGAGGCTACCAATAATTCATGACTCACATTCAGGAAAATTTCCAGGGGAACAGACACATCGACAGTTTTATAATTATGCTGTTTACAAAGATATGTACCAAGTAATTCTATTTCTCTACTAATATAATTTCTCTATATTGGGTTGCAGAGAGGCCAAGCATGGCAAAGAGAGAAGCATGGTGGCACATGATGTCCTGTTCTGGGTTAATAATCTTGCTGAACAATGATTGTGCTTGCCTCTATGAACATGCCTGGACATACATGACCAGAAATATCTACATATCACTAGCCCCCAACCCATGCCTCACATGCCAGGAACAAGACCCAATAATTAGTGAGGTTAACTAGTTAAACTCAGAGAAATGAAATAAGTGGGAAAGATGTGATTAAGAGGAAGCCCACTAATTGACTTAAGGTCCCAATTTATCCTTCACTTAATTTTTCTGTGTGGGGGGTATTCCACACCCTGGCACAATTGGTATTTCAGACCAGATAATTCTCTGTTGTGGTGACTGCCCTGCATTGGAGGATGTTAACTAGCATGCTGAGCTTTCTACCCACTAGATACTGGTAACACTATCCCCCCAGTTGTGACAACCAGAATGTTTCCAAACATTGACTCATGTTGCCTGGGGGACGAAATTATCCCTGGTGAAGAACTATTGCCCTAATGTTAACATCTCATAGAACCATGGTAATTTGTAAAAACTAAAAATTAACATTAGTACGTCACTATTAACTAAACTATAGACTATTCAGATTTCCCCAATTTTTCTATTCAGACCCCTTTTCTGTCTGAAGGTCCAAGATACCATATTGCATTTAACAAGAGAAGCACTAAAATTATAAATCAACTTTAATTGATATAAGGTTACTCAGCCTATTTCTTCTGGGGCTATTTTGATATATATATCAAAGACTTTCTTAATTTCATCTAAGTTGTCAAATTTATTGACATAAACTGTTGTTTGTAATATCTCTTTATTATCCTTTTATTATCTGTAGAATGTGAGAGATTCCCATGTTGATTCCCATGTTTGATCATTTTGACTAGGTCGGTTTGCTGTTTATTTTCTTAATCTTTTTAAAGAATAAGCATTTAGTTTCACTTATTTCTTCTACTGGTCTATTTTCTATTTTAGTGATTTTTCCTCAAATCTTTACTATTTTCTTCCTTCTACTTTGGGTTTAACTTGGTCTTTTTCTAGCTTCTTAAGATGGAAACATTTTATTATCTGAGATTTCTTCAATATAATTTAAAGCTATAAACACACCCATAAGTACAGGTATATATGCATAAATTTATGTATTTTGTTTTCATTTTTATTACTCAAAATACCTTTTATTTTATTTTGTGAGTTTTCATTAACCCATAGGTCACTAAGAAATGTGTTTAAATTCCAAATATTTGGGAACTCTCCAGACATTTTTATAGTAATTTTTAATTTAATTATTTTTGATAAGAGAAAATACTCTGCATAATTTTAACCTGAAAATGTATTGAGTTGTTTTATGGCCCAGGATATGGTTATCTTGGTGACTACTCTACATATACTTTAGATGAATGTGTACTCTGCTGTTGTTCATTGGAATGGTCCATAAACATCTATTTGATCAAGTTTATTTATAATGATCAAATTTTCAATATCTTTACTGATTTTTGTTCTTATGTCCTATTTTTAGAATGCTATGTTTGACAGTTCTTGTTTTTGTTATTACTTTCAATACCTGAAAATATTGTTTCTTTGTAAACTAATATAAAATAATATTTAATGTAAATAGTAATTGAAAAATGAAATTTACAAAATATATATTGTTCTCTAGTTTTTGGTTTACATAAATTTTCAGAGAAGTTTGCAGTCACTCTTAATTTTTTTTCTTTTATGCACATCTCTGCTCCTGGCTGCTTTAAGATTTTCTATCATTGATTGTCAGAAGTTTGATTCTGATGAATGTCAGTGTAAATTTTTGTGGGTGTGCTAATGTTGCTCAGGTTTTGTTGAACTTGGATAAGTGCCTTACAGTGTTTAACCCTGTGTGGTTGAAACAACTAGAAATTTTGTTGAAAGTCAAATAATGCGAAAAATTCTACTCTCATTTCTTCAAATATTTTATGCTTTTCTCTTTTGTGACTTAATGTTAAATTGTTAGCTTGGTATTGTTCCACAGGTCACTGTGCTATTTGCAGTCTTTTCTCTCTGTGCTTCACTTCGATAGCTCTCATTTCTGTGTTTTCAAAGCCACTCATCCTTTTTCCTGCAGTGTCTGTCTCCTATTAATCCAGCAAAAATTTCATTTCAGATACTGACATTTTTAATATTCAGAGTTCCATTTGATTTTTTATATTTTCTCTCCCTTTAATAAGTCATATTTTCCTTTAAAAGTGTTTGTTAGTCCTATAGATTACATTAATAAAACCTTTATTAAAGTCATTATATGCTGTTTCTGTCATCTCTTGTTCCTGGAACTGTTTGCATTAAGTATTTTTTCTCTTACATATTATTCATATTTTCTTCTAAAAATGTTTTTATTTTTCATGGATCCTAGATATGATGAATTTTATTATGTTGAATACAGGATTTTGCTGAATTTCCTGAAAGGGAGCTTGATTTTGTTCTTTCAAGTAATTCAACAGTTTATGTTAGCTCTACTTGATCCTCTCAAGGTTTGATTACAAGCTTTTAAGGAAGCATCTATTGAAGTTTCTACTCTAGGGATAATGTAGCACCACTATTAAAGTGTCACTATTCTGACACTTTAAAGTCTACATTAATTCAGTGATCTCTCTCCACTCTGTCTGGTTCTGTATGAACTTTGGCTGATAGCTCACCACTAATTAGTCCTTCCCTGCCAGTTGTTGTTTTTGTTTGTTTGTTTTTTTGTTTGTTTTTGTTATGTGTGGGAGTTTTATTTCCAGTCCCATGAAATTTCACCCTGCATGTATACATACTGGTATTCAAAGATATTAAAGGATTCTTATGAAGATCTCCAGAGTGCATGCTTGTTCGCTCTCTCTCTTTCTCCCTCCTTTCCCCTCTCTCTCTTTCTCTCCCTCCCTCCCTCCCTCTCTCCCACTATCTTCTATCCCATGTTCTTCACCTCAAATTCTACCTGCCTCAGTATCCCTGAACTCTGATCTCTCTTTTCAACTCACCAAGATCACCAGGCTTTGTATGGGTTCTTCCTCCCTGTACCATGGTATAAAATATGCTACGAGGAAAAAAGATGGGGTACACATAGTGTTCACTTGATTTACTTTCTCTGGTGAATCACAATCATTTTGCCTGTTGTCCAATGTTCAAAAACCCTTATTTTCAGCAAGTTAGCCAGTTTTCTAGATATTTACAACAAGAAGGCAAGTCCTGTTACACATACTTATTTATGGACACAAAAAGAAGTCTACATGTAGGCTTCTGAAGGGGCTGTCTGCCTCAACTAATTTTATTGATGACCTGGCAAGTGTGGTAGATGCCATACCAGGTACTTTCTTGTTAGAAATCAATTGACTGCAACTGATGTGTGAGGCTGCTATTATTCTCAATCATCCAGGGTCCAAAGGTCATAAGGACAATAACTGATTGGTCTGAACCTAGGTCTTCCTGCCTCTTAGTTCAGTACTTTTATAATTCAAAAAGCAATATGTTATTTACAGGGATTTCTGAATGAGTCCTATGGAATTTTGTTTCCTCCTTTAATTCCCATTTCCCAAGGTATTATTTGGTCTTTAGCCTCTGCATTAAGAAACTCTAAATATAAATGAGCCAATTTAATAAGAACGGTCAACTGAAGTCCAGTGGGCTGTCTGATTTTTTCTTAAGCTGCTGCAAATATTAAACAACAAGGGGACGTAAGGCGATAAGATTGGCACTTATATCAGAATATCTAGAATAGCATTTCTTTCATCATAATCTACTGGAGAACACTAGTTATTTAGCTGACTGTACTTTTTTTTTCAAGAAAGCAATCTTTAAAATAATAAATCCTTGTTTTTATTAAATAATAAATCCTTAATATAAATTAACATCTTCAATCTATTCTTCCAGATCACTCTCTCAAACCTGACCTCCACAATATGAAAAGATGTTTAAATACACCAACATTCTTTCAACCATGTCCTTAATGAACAGATTCAAGGATCTGCTTTGCTTGAAATGACTGACACAAGTTGACTTGTAAAAAGTAATTGATTGTATAGTTTCACACATGTCAAAATCTGCAATATTCTGTTTTCTAATTGCTGTTTCGTATGTACTCACTGGTTTAAAATCAATTTAATTGCTTGGGTAGTTCTCTGGCACTGCCTATCGACCACAAAATAGTACAGTGCAATGATTATTCCTAGCCTGTGGATCAAGCTTACCCAAGCCTTTCTTTCTCATCTAAAAGATAATGTCAAAATCATACAGTCATCTGGGGCCTTAGTTTACTAAACTATAAAATAGCAGCTGGAAATAACTGACTTAAGTGCCTTTAAGGTTTCTTCCCAATTCCAGCATTTTAGAGTCTTATTTTTAAGTTTAACTGGCATTATATTAAGTAGAAATGCATATTAATTGGTATGTTTGTTCTCATCCTGTACGATGAAACACCAGGTTCAAAATGGTATCAAACCATACAAATAAAAATTAGTGATTTCTGTATAATTAAAATATTTAGTAGCATCTAATTACTTGGAAATCAGTGAAAGGCTTCTAGAATGTGAGTGATAGATAGGGCACAAAGATCATTTTTCCCAGTGGTTTTCAAAATATAGTGAGAATCTCCTGGATGGCTTGTGAAAACACAGATTGCTGGGCCTCACACCAGAGTATCCCCAGTCAATAGGTCTGGAATGAGTCCTAAGAATCTAAATTTCTAACAGATTCCCAGGTGATGCTGATGCTGATGCTGCAGGCCCTAAGATTAAACTTGAAGAATTAATAGCCCAACCCATTACTTCCTTTTCCTCAAATGTTCCATAGATTCATGGAAAGAGGTATAGAGAAGAAATATCATCTATCCAACATCATATAATAAGCCTGTCCCAGAGCCAGTTCTACTGGTCATCAAACTTTTGCACTGTTTCTACATGATCTCCCATGTCCTAATTTTTCTGGAACATTTGGAAACATGTTCTAAAGGATGTTGCTATTGTGTTTCTCTGGATCTCAATGTGATAAGGACAAAGTAGAGTACATAAGCCATAATAGAAGGCTCATAACATAAGAAATTACAAATCCAGGTAAGTTACATATTAACTGTTGTTTAATCTCATCAGTATAACTTGGTATCAATACTTTTAACTTTAACCTACTATTTTTGTTTTTTGTAACTCCCCTGACTTTTCAGAAATGCTAATACAGGTATACCTCCTTTTATTGCACTTCACTTTATTGCACTTCACAGATGTTACTTCTTTTTTTTATCTTCCTGGCTTATACTTTCTTTTATTTTTTTATTCTTTATTGTTTAAAGTATTACATAAGTCTCCTTTTTCCCCCCATTGACCTCTCCCCAGCTACCCCCACTTCTCAGTACATGCACTCACCCCCCTACTCTCTGTGTCCATTGGTTATGCTCATATGCATGCATACAAGTCCTTTGGTTGATCTCTTATCCCTTAAACCCACACACACACATAGATTTGACAGTCTGTCCGATGCTTCTAAGACCCTGGTTCTATTTTTGTTCATCAGTTTATATTGTTCATTATATTCCACAAATGAGTAAGATAACATGATATTTATCTTCCTCTGACTGGCTTATTTCACTTAGCATAATGCTCCCCAGTTCTATCCATGCTATTGCAAATGGTAAGAAATCCTTCTTTTTTACAGAAGTTGCTTATTTTTTGCAAATGGAAGGTAAGACTCTCTACCAGGAAAAGGGACTATGACTCCCTTTATTTCAGAGGTCCAGAGCCAAACCTGTAATAAATCTAAGGTACACATATAGTCACTCAAAAGCTAGAAATATAAGTTAAAATAATCAAGTCACTTTACATAATGCTGTAACATTTAAAATTAAATGCAAAGGAAATTTTTCACAAATGGCAAAACTATCAAAAATGCTACCTCTTATGAGAGAAAAAAAAATGGTGGCAGAATAGATGGACGTGTCCTGAGCCTTGTCCCTGAACAGACAAAAAGAACAGCTGAGGGTCGCACTGGAAGTGTTTGTTGGCAAGTTATGGGACAATTATCCTCCAGGAGAAGGGGGGGACTGCTGGACAGGGATCCCCTAACTGGGCAGCCCCCAATGCTGTTGATTTTTCTCCCGGAACCACCAGTTGAGACATAGAGACCTCACCACCTTGAAGGGGAAAGTGGGTGTTATCAGAAGCCTGAAATCTACAGCTACGGCACCCATCGAACAGCTGCGAACTCCAGAACAACAGTCCCCAGTTGGCGCAAACACTCAGATTCAGAGGAGCTGTACATTCTACATGGAAAGGTCAGATTATGCCTGGGATATGGAGAGAGACAGAACTACATAACCAGACACTCGGAGAAGAGAAACCATGGGAAGACAAAGAAACAGCCTGCACATGAAAGAAAAGCAAGCATTATCAGAAAAGGAAGTAAATGAAATGGAGGCAAGCAAACTGCCAGAGAAAGATTTCAGAGAAATGGTCATAAGATGGTTGAAAAGAATGGAAGACAAATTCAACAATATGAGTAAAAACCAAGGGGAAATGAGGAACCACTAAGAATAAATGAAAAATGGTATTGCTGCTGTAAAGAACTCAATAGAAAGCATCAAAAGTAGACTAGAAGAAGGAGAGGACTGCATCAGTGAGCTAGAAGACACACTAGGAAAAAATACTCAAGTAGAACAACTTCTAGAAAAAAAATTAAAAAGCAGGAGGAGAGCCTAAGGGAACTTTGGGAAACACAAAACAAAACAATATCCACATAACTGGGGTCCCAGAAGGAGAGGAAACTGAACAAGGAATAGAAATCCTGTTTGAAGAAATAATGACAGAAAACTTCCCTGATAGAGTGGGAAAACCCACACAAATCCAAGAAGCTCACAGAGTCCCAAGCAAAATGAACCCCAAAAGACTGACAACAAGGCACATTATAATTAAATTGGCAAACACCAATGACAAAGTAAGAATCTTAAAAGCAGCCAGAGAGAGACAGAAAGTGACCTACAAAGGAACCCGCATCAGACTAGTGACTGATTTCTCAACAGAAACTCATCAGGCCAGAAGAATATGGAATGAAATATACAAAGTCATGCAAAGAAGAGTCTGAATCCAAGAATACTGAACCCAGCAAGGCTATCAATCAAAAATGAAGGTGAAATTAGGAGCTTCACAGACAAAAAAGGACTAAGGGAATTTATTACCAAAAAATCAGCAATGCAAGATGCTAAAGGGTCTGCTGTAAAAAAAAGGGGGGGGGGAAATAAAGAAAAGAAATAGGAAGCGAAGAAGGAACATAGGGGTAAAGAATAAAAATGGTGACAAGTAAGTACCTATCCATAATAACTTTAAATGTAAATGGATTAAATGCGTCCATCAAAAGACATAGGGTAACGAATTGGATAAGAAAACACAACTCATATACCTGCTGTCTGCAAGAAACTCACCTCAGAAAAAAAGACACACACAGAAGGAGAATCCAAGATGGCGGCATAGGTAAACACCTACACTGCTGCCTCACACAACAATTTCAAAACTACAACTAAAAGACAGAACGGACATCATCCAGAACCACAGGAAAGCTGGCTGAGTGGAAGTTCTACAACTAGAGGGAAAGAGAGGGGCTCACGGAGAGCCAGAGGAGCTGCAAAAAGCTGAGGTACGGAGACGCGCGCGCTGAGAGAGCGGGTGCCGGAGAAACTGGCTGGCTTTCTCTGGAGGGAGGGAAACGGACACTCCCAACGGCATTGAACCCCTTATCCTACGACACTAAACCCCAGATCCATCCGAAACTCATATGGGGGGAGTTTGGACTGTGAAAAGGGAGAAGTGCACGGAAATTTAGGGGAGTCGCAAAGGATCGGAGGTCTGGTCGCGCAGGGCACCACGCGGAGGACAGATTGCTGATTGTGCCGCTGGCTTTCGCGAGTGGGCGGGAGACACACCCTCCCAACTGTGCCACTTCTGACTCCACTAAGCCCCTGTTTCGGGCGAAACCCTGGAGACCTAGACTCGTGTGGTCCTAGCGCGCAGGGGAGCCGGAAAGGCAGCAGTTAGAGGCACCGCGGCCACGTGCACAAGGACCGCTCCAGCCATTACCCAGTCACGTGAGACTCAGAGGCCGTGGAGGGCGGGGTCGACTGGAAGGCAAGGTGGTCTCTTAAGCCCTGAGACTCCACCCCTCCCAAGCTCAACAGAGGCTTCTGTGGCTGAATCCAGCACAGAAGTTTCCCCGGCATAGTGAAAATGCCCAGACAAGGGAAGGGATTACAAGCAAAAGAAATGGAGGAAAAAAAACGACTGGATATAGAGTTCAAAACCACGCTTATAAGGTTTTTCAAGAATATGCTAGAAAAGATGGATAAATTTAGTGAGACCCAAGAGGAGATGAAAAAGGACCAACTAGAAATTAAACATACACTGACTGAAATAAAAAATATTATACAGAGTCCTAACAGCAGACTAGAGAAAGGCAAGGATCAAGTAAAAAATTTGAAATATAAAGAAGCAGAAAACATTCAACTGGAAAAGCAAGAAGAGAAAAGAATCCAAAAATGTGAAGATAATGTAAGGAGCCTCTGGGACAGCTGCAAGCGTACCAACATCAGAATTGTGGGGGTGCCAGAAGAAGAGAGAGAGCAAGATACTGAAAACCTATTTCAAGAAATAATGACTGAAAACTTCCCACATCTGGTAAAAGAAATAGACTTACAAGTCCAGGAAGCACACAGAACCCCAAATAAAAGGAATTCAAAGAGGACTACATCAAGACACATCATCATTAAAATACCAAGAGCAAAAGACAAAGAGAGAATATTAAAAGCAGCAAGAGAAAAACAGTTCATTACCTACAAGGGAGCTCCCATACGACTGTCAGCTGATTTCTCAACAGAAATGATGCAGGCCAGAAATGATGCAGGGAGTGGCAAGAAATATTCAACGTGATGAACAGCAAGAACCTACAACCAAGAATAATCTATGCAGCAAAGCTAGCATTCAGAATTGAAGGGCAAAAAAAGACCTTCACAGAGAAGAAAAAGCTAAAGGAGTTCATCAACTCCAAACCAGTATTATATGAAATGCTGAAAGGTACTGTTTTAGAAGAGGAAGAAGAAAAAGGTAAAAGACAAAAAATTATGAACAACAAATACACTTCTATCTACAAGTGAATCTAAAAATTAAGTGAATTAAAAATTTGATCAACAGAATAAACTGGTGAATATAATAGAATCAGGAGCACAGAAATGGAGTAGACTGATAATTCTCAGGAGGACAAAAATCATAAAGCATCAAACAGACTGTGAAATTATAGCAGAAAGATTAAAGTTAGGTGAGGTAGATAAGTTATCAATCAAAGGACTTGTATGCATGCATATAAGCATAACCAATGATCACAGACACTGGGAGGTCGGGGTATGCCTGGGAGGGAGGGGGGGTAATGGGGAGATATGTATAAAAAATTAATAAAAATTAATTTAAAAAAAATAATAAAAATAAAAATAAATTAATAAATGGGTAAAGAAAAAAAGACACACACAGACTGAGGATGAAGGGATGGAAAAAGGTTTTTCAGGTGAATGGAAATGAAAAAAAAAGCTGAGGCAGCAATACTTATATCTGACTTATATCTGACAAATTAGGTCTCAAAGTGAATGACATAAGAGATAAGAAAGAACACTTCATAATACTAAAGGGAGCAATCCAACAAGAAGAAATAACTCCAGTAAACATATATGCATCCAATAAAGGAGCACCCACAGAATATACATTCTTCTCAAGTGCACATGGGTCATTTTCAAAGATAGACCATATGTTGGATCTTAGGCAAAGTCTCTTCAAATTCAAATTCAAGAAGATAGAAATCATATCAAGCATCTTTTCAGATTACAGTGGCATAAAACTGGAAATAAACTACAAGAAAAACAATACAAAGAAATCAAACACATGGAGACTAAACAGCATGCTATTAAACAACAACTGGGTAATCAAGGAAGATATATAAAACATCATGGCAAAAAATTATAATGAAAACACAGCAATCTAAAATCTATGGGACACAGGTAAAGTAGTGTTGAGAGGAAAGTTCATAGCTCTACAAGCCTACTGAAAAAAAAACACAAGAAACAATGGTAATAAATTACCTAACTCTACAACTCAAAGAGTTAGAAAGAGAGCAACAAGAAAAGCCCAGTGTAAGCAGAAGAAAGGAAATAGTAAAGACCATAGCGGAGATAAAAAACATTGAGACCAAAGAAACAATTCAAAAGATCAACAAAACCAAGAGCTGGTTCTTTGAAAGATAAACAAGATTGATGAACCTTTAGTCAGGCTCACCAAGAAGCAAAGAGAGAGGACCCAATTAAAATCAGAAATGAACAAGGTGAAATAACAACAGACCCCACCAAAATACAAAGGTTTGTTAAACAATACTATGCACAACTCTATTTCAACGGACTAGACAACCTGGAGGAAATAGACATACAGTGGTACCTCGAGATACGAGTGCCCTAACATACGAGATTTTTGAGATATGGGCCATCGAGCGAACAATTTTTGCTTTGAAATACGAGCAACATTTGAGATAGGAGTAATCGAGCGGATTGACCGGCAGCACACAACCCACAGTTTACCGTGACTTGAGCGTCTCATAGTTTCCCACGCCTAAAGGTTACAGAACGAATTAAACTCGTATCTTGAGGTATCACTGTATTCCTAGAAAAATATAACCTTCCAAAATTCAATCAGGAAGAATCTAAACATCTCAATAGGCCAATAACTATGGGAGAAATTGAAGCAGTCATCAAAAAGCTTCCAGCAAACAAAAGCCTGGGGCCAGACGGCTTCACAGGAGAGTTTTACCAAACATTCAAGGAAGAATTAAAACCTATCCTCCTTAGACATTTCAAAACAATTCAAGAAGGGACACTTCCAAGCTCATTCTATGAAGCCAGCATCACCCTAATACCAAAACTAGTAAAGACAACACAATGAAAAAGATTACAGGCCAATATCCCTCATGAACATAGATGCCAAAATCCTCAACAAAATTCTAGCAAATAGAATCTAGCAGTACATCAGAAAGATCATACACCATGATCAAGTAGGCTTTATCCCAGGAATGCAAGGATGGTACAATATCCACAAATCAATAAACATGATACATCACATAAACAAATTGAGAGGTAAAAATCACATAGTCATATCAATTGATGCAGAAAAAGCATTTGACAAAATCCAACACCCTTTCTTGATAAAAAATCTCAACAAGGTGGGAATAGAAGGATCATACCTCAACATCATAAAATCCATATGTGATAAACCCACAGCTAACATATTCAATGGGCAAAAACTAAAACCATTTCCCATAATAACAGGAACAAGACAGGGATGCCCACTCTCACCACTTCTGTTTGACATAGTACTGGAAGAATTAGCCATTGTAATTAGACAAGAAGAAATAAAAGCAGCCAAACTGGAAAAGAAGAAGTAAAGCTGTCCTTATTTGCAGATAATATGATATTATACATAAAAAACCTGAAAGACTCCATCAAAAAAAACTAATGGACTTAATAAATGAATTCAGCAATGTAGCAGGATACAAAATTAATGCCAAGAAATCTAGTGTATTTCCATACACCAATAGTGAAATTACAGACAGAGAGATTAAAAAAGCAATCCCATTTACCATTGTACCAAAATAATTAAGATACCTAGGAATAAAAAACTAAGGATGTAAAAGACCTATATGCAGAAACTATAGGACACTGAAAAAAGAGACAGAGGAAGATGTAAGCAGATGGAAGAGCATACCATGCTCATGAATTGGGAGAATCAACATCATTGAAATGTCCATACTACCCAAAGCAATCTCCAGATTCAATGCACTCCCCATTAAAATACCAGTGGCATATTTCACAGACCTAGAAAGAACTCTCCAAGGATTCATCTGGAACCAAAAAAGACCCAGAATAGCCACAGCAATTCTGAGAAAGAAGAATAAAGTAGGTGGACTCTCAATACCAGATTTCAAGCTGTATTACAAAGCCACTGTTCTCAAAACAGCCTGGTACTGGCACAAGAACAGTCATATAGACCAATGTAATAGAATAGAGAATCCAGATATCGACCCAAACCACTATGCTCAATTAATATTTGAACATACAATGGAGTCAAGACAGTCTCTTCAATAAATGATGTTGAAAAAATTGGACAGATACATGCAAAAAAATTAAACTAGACCACCAAGTTAAACCATACACATAAATGAACTCAAAATGGATACAGGACTTAAACATAAGATGGGAAACCATAATAATACTAGAGGAATCCACAGGCAGCAAAATCTCAAACATATACCAAAGCAATTTCTTCACCGATACCACTCCGAAGGCAATGAAAGATAAAGAGAAAATAAACAAATGAGACTATATCAAAATAAAGCTTTTCCCAGCAAAAGAAACCATCAACAAAACAACAAGAAAGCCCACTGTATGGGAGAACATATTTGCAAATGTTAGCACTAATAAAGGTTTAATCTCCAACATCTACAGCCAACTTATACAACTAAATAAAAGAAAGATAAATGATCCAATAAAAAATGGGCAACAGACCTTCTTTCCAAAAGAAGACAGAAGGAAGGCTATTATCTGAGAGATGCAAATCAAAATGACAATGCGATACCATCTCACACCTGTCAGAATGGCAATCATCAACAAATCAACAAATGACAAATGCTGGCAAGGATGCAGAGAAAAAGGAACCCTTGTGCACTGCTGGTGGGAATGCAGACTGGTGCAGCTACTGTGGAGAACAGTATGGAGTTTCCTCAAAAAAACTAAAAATGGAACTCCCATTTGACCCAGTAATCTCACTCTTAGGAATATATCCTAAGAAATTAGAAGCTCCCATCAGAAAGGACATATGCACCCCTATGTTCATAGCAGCACAATTTACAATAGCTAGGATTTGGAAATAGCTTAGGTGCCCATCAGCAGATGACTGAATCAGAAAACTATGGTACATCTACACAATGAAATACTATGCTGCCATCAAAAAGAAGGAATTCTTACCATTTGCAGCAGCCTGGATGGAACTGGAGAGCATTATGCTAATGAAATAAACCCAGTCAGTGAAATAAAAATACCACATGATCTCACTCATTTATGGATAATAAAGAACATTATAAACTGATGAACAAAAGGATAGATACAGAGGCAATAAAGCATCAAACAGACTGTCAAATTACAGTGCAAAGATTAGGGAGAGGTGAGGTAGATAAGAGATCAACCAAAGGACTTTTATGCATGCATATAAGCATAACCAATGGACACAAGACACTGGGGGATGAGGGCATGCATGGGAGTGGGGTGGAGGTGGCAATGGGAAGATATGTACACATGTAATACTTCAATTAAAAAAATAAATTAAAAGAAAGAAAAAGAAAGAAAAAAGAATACTACCTCTCCTGTAAACAAAGTACTATATAATATAAATGTGTCTTAAGATGGACAATCCAAGAATCCCAATTCTACACCCAAACTGTTGTGTGAATATGCAAAGATCTGTATTCTTTAAACCATGTGGCTTTTAGTGTCTATTATAAAACAAAGCAGCTCAATGGAGCTGTTGTTAATTCCATTCTATTTAATCATTTCATCCCTCCAGCTGAACCTCTTAGGTGAAAGAACCTTGGAGAAGAAGAGGCAGAGGAAGGGACGGAGAAGAAATGTAGAAATGGAAGACAAAGCTATTCCTCAGACCATCAGACCCTGATAAAACTGACAGAACTCAGTGAGTTTGAGAAAGTCCTAAGAAATGAAAAAACTCTGAGGTCAGTCCAAATGACAGGCTATTCATTGGGCTTTTCGTGGTCACTTGTGATCTAGCAGAGCAATCAATCACCAGTCATGGGAAAGGTGGAGCTTGGTAACTACATGTCAGAGGCACTGGTCCAGATTAATAGGGTTCTAGGAAGTGGACTAATTAAATCAACATCAACACCTTCTGAACAACTCTGATGCTTAGTCCTGTTTTTTCCTTTTTCAATGCTCTTTTTTTTTTAAGAGGGGAACGGGCAGTGAGTGTTGATTGAGACCCTTAAGAGATAGCCATCATTAGCCAAAAGAACATATTTTATCTTCCTTTTCGTATTGCCCCCCCCCCTTTTTTTTAAGGCTGAACTGCTTATCCAGAACCATGAATCTCAATGCTGGTTTCCCATTAGAATCACCTGGGAAATTTTAGAAAACAAGAGGTATTCAAGTCCCAACTCAACTTAAATAAAAATTTCTATAACTGGGGACGCCTCAGTCATTTCTGATGTGCAGCCTAGTGTGAGAAATATCTTAGGACCATCTCCTTAAGAGTTAATAGGGTCCGATTCTATTCCTCCTTCCTATGTGATATTAAGATATATTTTCTATAAAATAAATTCAATAGTGTTTTGTACTCAGAAGAAATAATTGTTGAGGGGTTAAGAACATAGACTCTGCTATCAGCCAGCCTGGGTTCAAATTCCCTTGCCTACCATATACTCATTAGCTGACTGATCTCAGACAAGTTGCTCTGTACTACATTTTTCTGCTCTAGAGGAGGATAACGCTTTTACTTAGGACATAGAGTTGTTGAGAAATTAAATCACCTACAACAGTGTCTGTTATATAACAAGTACTATCATTATTTCCCAACCTATCCAGGAGATAAGAGAACATAATGGCTGAAAAATACAGACTTTAAAACAGACTCATTTTTAGATCCTGGTTCTGCCAGTGTATCAACTGTGTGATCCTGCAAAAATTATTTAATTTCCCTGGTTATCTATAAAATACAGGTAGTAATAGTGCCTATCTTAAATGGTTTTCTGGAAGATTAAATGAAATGATTAGTCACAGGCTTACCATAGGGCCTGCCTCAACAATAAGTTCTTGTCATAAATATTACAGCTAACTTAAGAGCAAGGGATGGATTCATTATAAACTTCAGTAAGATCTAGAGTTGACTTTTCCATCTCAGGTGAGAGGGAACATTGTGTTTATAGAGGTCACCAATCTTTTCTCCAGGAGAGTGAAAAACAAAACAAAAAACAAACAACAACAAAAAGAGGACAATCTACAAACAAATTGGTGAGCTTGAAGTGGCAGACCCCAGTTATCCCTGGGAGAAAATGGATTATCATCATTAACGTCTGCTGTCTCCAGCCCAGATGCAAAAGCCAGAGGCATCTTAATTATAAGCAGCTTCACAAATTAATCTCCATAATTCTAATACTTCAGAAATTAACCTCTTGTCCTGAGAAGGTCAAGTTAAATGTCAGTCCCAGATGGAACCTGAAGAAGCGTACTGATTCAACACCAACAACACAGTTGGCTACACAGCTGTGCATTCTTCCTCTGAATTGCCATCGATTTTTCCAAAAGCATAAGCTCTAAAGATGTTTTAAACATTAAGATCTTAGGATGAATTCTTGTTTTCTTGATTCGAGTCAGAGTGCACCTGCAGACTCAATAAGAGTTGAATGTGTACTTGACCCAAAGTCTCATTTTGGATAAGGACATGATGAGACACAAAAGGATATGGATGTAGTATTGGCTTTGCAGGTCTGCAGAGCAAATGAAGGTAAGTGTGATCCCTGCTGATTATATGGTACAGTTCCCTCACTGGCTTTGGAATTTAAAAATAAACACCACTTTCCTAATTTTGTAATTGAGGGCATATATGTATTTAGCCTCTGGTTAGCAGCATGGACCCATAAAACATAATATAGCCCAAATGGGAGGGAATATTCCTGTGCTCCTAAGTCAGTCAGCACATCCCATTTGTGCCACCCAAAGTAGCTGGTCCCATTGTATGTTAGAAACAAAAACAATGAGTATCATTGTTTTCATAACAAATGTTTATTATTTGAGAAGAACTCTTGGAAATACATAAGTTTTATGTACAATTATTAAGCTGTCAGGAATAAAATGTAGTATAATGAGCAAAAGGCAGTAGATGAATCCTGCCAGAAATAAAGTTACTACTAGAGTTGAAGTTTAAAAAAAACTGTCATGTGAAAGAAAGCAACAGTCAACCAAAGATGGGTTTGGGTCACTACAGTATAAGCATCTTATCGAATGACTGAGCTTTTATAAACAACCTACAGGGATCTCTTTTATTATCCTCCAGATTTCAGTACTTAGAATTTCCTCCAAATTTCAGTACTGAGAATTTTGCTCTATTAATTTGCAATACAAATAGAAAAGAATTGTTTCTCTCGAGATGTTCAACTAAAAAACTATAGCAGAGAGTTTAGATATTTTTTCTTGGCAAGTCATTTATCTGTCTAAGGTTCTGGATTTCTCACTTTTTAAAATAGGGATGAGAGCCCCTTCATTTCCAGAGTTCACTCTCTTCCCCCAAAATAGTTTCTGAGTTTGGTGTCACATCTCTAGGGTATCTGGAGAAAACTTAAGTGAAGGAGAATATTATTATTAATCTTGTTATGATTTTTCATTTGAGACTCAGGCTAACAACATGTTTAGAGTGCTAAAGGCACAAAGGCAATTTACTCTGGGGTTGAATGCCATCAGATAAAGTTACCCCACGCATTTCAAAACTACCCCACTGTGTTAGTTCATTTCTAAGTACTTACCAAGCAATCTGCATGAAGAATTTTTAGATAAATATTATATTCCAGCATGTTCAACAACAAAAGATAAAATTAGCATACTGAAGCTTAACTATCATGAGGCAGGCTCTTTGGCCAAAAGCTAATAGGGGCTGACCATATAGCTTTCCAACACCAAATTGGCATGTTTCATGGACAGCTCTCAGCTCTGCTCCCAGGAGTTGCTTGTGCATGACCTCCTAAAAAAAAAAAACCCAAGCTGGTGGCTTCAGTGAGAAGTGGAGAATCTGAGGATCAGACCCAAAAATTTGCTCTTATGAGTACAAATTTTCTTGAATCCAAAAATAATAGTTATTATTGTTATTGTTAACATTTGCTACCTACTTACACTGTGCCATGAATTGTATTATTTTTCTTCCATTATATTATTAAATCATAATGAAGACCTCTCAAATATTTATTCTATTTCTAGAAAGAGAAATTATTATGACTCTCCTATAAATAAAGAAGGTGGAACTCAAACAGACCAAGTCCCTTGCCCAAGTTCACTTGACTATTAAGGGACAGAGCCAGTACTTGAACCTACATTCTCAGACTCCCAGATATTCTATTTGTGAGGCCTCCTTCTACATCCTGTTACCCTCCTGTTACTTCCTGTTATCCACCTTTCACCCTTTACCAACGAACTTGTTTGGGACATAAAGCAGAATCAGGAAGTCATCATCTCTAGTTCTAGAAGTTATTTCTTCATTCATTCATTTACTCAGAGAATTTGTGTAGATAGAGCATTACAAACTACTATTGCTAGATTAAAAAGACAAAGAAAAAAATGAATATAACCTTTGCTACATAAATGTATCTATAGTTACAATACATTCTAGAGTTTTTGAGAGGACATTTCTAGTTTTAAATATTAGGCCACTTATTTCTACTTGGAGGGCAGAAAATGTAGTTACCCTCAAAGATGGATGGAAGCCAGACATATATGAAGCAAAGTTGGGCCCTCAGGCTTCCAGGCTCTGAACAAAACTTAAAAAACTTGAGTGAAAGATAAACCACCTCTAGGAATAACCAAAAGCCCCTTTTAAATTACCATAAACATAACCACCCAATACCAAACAAAACAAAAACCAAGGACAAATGAGATTGACACCAAAATAAACCTCAAAATCTAACATGACAATTGTTACAGGAAAAAAAACAGTTTAATATTGAGGGTCTTCTATGTGCCAATACATTACATAAACTCTCACTTAATAATAGCACCTAGAGAATATTTTGCTAAGTGAAATAGGCCAGAGAAAGACAAGTATTACATGAGCTCACTCATATGTAGAATCTAATGTACAAAATAAGCTGATGAACAAAATAGATCCAGCAACATGGAAGCATGGAACAGACTGTCAAATCTCAGAGGGAAGATGGGTGTGGGAGTTGGGGTAGATAGGAGGAAAGATCAACCAAAGAATTTGTGTGCATATATACATAACCCATGGACATAGATAATAGGGTGGTGAAGGCCAGGGTGGGGGGTGAGGGTAGGCTAGAAGGGGTTAAATGGGGGAAAATAGGGGACATATGTAGTATTTTCAGTAACGTTTTATAAAAAGTAATAATTGTTCTTTTTTTTTTTTCAGAAGGAAAAAAAACTGATGCTCAAAGAAACTACAGCATTTAAATTGCCCAATCCGGCTAGTAAATGGCAGAGCCAATATTTGGACAGGGTTTTGATGCTAAAAGTTGTCATCTTTCCATTTAATTGATTTTAAGCCTAATCCAGTTTCCTTGTCCAGGCAGCATGCAGGTTGCAACAAAGAATGAAGCCTGCAGTGGCAGATCCCAGTTTCAGAGCAGGGAAAGAGGCAGAAAACAGACTCCAGTCTTGAAGAAGGGGAGGTTCCTTTCTATGGGTTTGAGCTGATGACCTCGAAGGACTTTACATTTTATGAGATCATTATCTAAGTGATGCAACAGTCTTGTGAGAGAAATGGATTAGTCCAGTGGTGGGCGAATTCATTAGTCAACAAAGTAGCAAACTGCTGCTAGAGTGAGAGCCACATGTCGTTTCCAAGCCGAGGTTTGCCCACCACTGGATTAGTCCATTCACATGGTGGTGTTAGTCTCCCCAGATTTCAACTCCTCAAAAAGAATAGAAAATTTCCAAGACAGCAAGATCTCTCCCTCAAAACTGATTAGTTCAAAGAAATGTAGAATTTGCCAATAATTCTATCTTTTTTCTGATTTTCAAAGCTCCCTTTGAAGTACTGAGACAGTTATGTTTGATGATTTAGCATAGAGAGAGTGAAACTAGCAAACTGGCGAAGATTAACTATCATGGAGGTGAGCTCTTGGGTCATCCTATACTCACTAAATGTCTTAGCTTTGGACCAGAGAGCCTGCGTGTGGGTAAAAAGAGAGTGAATTTCATCCTCCACCATAGACAAAAAGCAGCCGCTCTAACCACTGACTTCCATTTCATCCTATTCGAAATAGCAAGAGTCACATTACAGCAAGAGTTCTGAATATAAAAGTTCCTGGCTTTGGTGCCATTTTATTTCTGTTCACCAGCCTTTTAAAAAAAATGTAAATTTGAGAATACGGAAGACTCCAACTGTGAGAGAAGGAAGATACTACCTTCTTTTCCTTCCTTGACACGTTGTGCTACGCATATTTTATGATGGTTACATTTCAGCGATTAATTCATAACATGACAGAGGCAGCATGCAAACAGACTTACAGCTTATTTTTAATAAGTGCTAATACATTTATGTCCTTCCTGCCAGACTCCCCTTCTATAAACATTTGGCTTCCCAGATTATATCCATGAAAATTAATGACCTGTCACTAGGCTTGCCTCTGTCTTAATGAAGTAGTTACTCAGAGTGATTGAAGTCAGGTGTGAGAAACCTGTTTCCCCCATGGATGATAAAGCGCTTTCCTCATTCTTTGCACAAATTTAATTAGGTGAAAACAAAAAAATAATAATAATAATTAATACGGCCGCACAGTGATTTTGCATTTTCAACAAGTGAAAGGGGTCTTGATGTTGGAAAGCTTTTCTGCACAGAAAAAGGAAAAACAGAAGACATATCAAAAATTCAAAAATTCAAGTGCATTTGTACATTCCTTGCTTGGTGAAAAGCAAACTGCAAGGTTCATTAAAACTGAGCATCTTTATTGAGCAACTCGTAGTTCACAAGGCTAAGTGCTATGGGAAAGTTAAGAGTGGGGGGTTGGTAAAGAGAACTGAATGTGGAAGAGGATGGCTACATTTAGCCAGATCTCCTCCAAGGAAATGGGTATCGAGTTGGAATCTGTGTGCCACCAAAAGCCAGCCAGGAGGAAGTCTGGAGGGAGGATGTACAAGGGCAGGAACACCCAGCACAAAGACCCAGGGGCAGGAACAAACCTGTCACGTGAGGCAATTCCTTAACTGTGTAATATTTGGGGCTCTATAATCCTGTGTTACTGGGTGTCATTCTGTGCATTGTGGGACGTTCAGCAGCATCCCTGCCCTCGACCCACCAGATGCCAATAGTTATTCCGCTGCCATGGTTACAGCCCACAGGTCTCCAGGCACTGCCAAATGTCCCCAGGGTGAAAGAGGACATCTCCCATGGCTTGAGAATCACAGCACTAGAGGAAGAGACCTAGGCCACATGGCTGGAGCAAGGGGAAGAAAAATCTACAGTAAAGGAATAGGAGTAAGCCAGAGCTAAGTCACCCACGCAGCCCCACTCCAGGCCTCAGGACCTCAAACATCCTTGCTCCCTGGTACACCGCAGGGCCTCATGGGAAGTTCACACTGACGAAAACTGTAGTCTGAAAAAAAAAAAAAACAGGGACTTCCTCTATCTTGGGAAACCAGGAGGAACCCCAGGCGCTTGCCCCTCTGCCAGTGTTCATGCTCAGCGTCAGCCCTTGGTACTTCCTCGGTCACCCCAAGCCACATCACTGGGTTCCCCCAAGCCTGTCTTCCGGGGCTCTGCCTTCCTGTTTGTAAATCAATTGATGCCTTGGTTACTCTGCAGAGGAAAAAAATCTCAGAAACCAAGAGAAGTAACTGCACCAAGACTTTAGTCAGAATGGTTTCATGAGGGTGGAGGTTAAAGAAGGTACCTTCTTGCCAAGACCGGTTTGGCTCAGTGGATAGAGCGTCAGCTTGCGGACTGAAAGGTCCCAGGTTCGATTCTGGTTGGGGGCATGTACCTTGCTTGTGGGCACATCTCCACTGTGGGGCATGCAGGAGGCGGCTGATCGATATCTCTCTCTCATTGATGTTTCTGACTTTCTATGTCTCTCCCTTCCTCTCTGTAAAAAAATAATAAAATATATTTTAAAATAAAAAAAGGTACCTTCTTGAGGAAGAAATAAATGCGCAAATAAGGAATCTGGGATTTAATGCACATATTTCTGCCTATTTTCTCATCCATTTTGCTTCTTTGCCTATGAAACAGAATCACTTTTATTAAATACCTGTTTAGTCACCAGATAAGTCTGGGGAAGATGTTTGCAACAGTATGCCCCTAAATAAGCCTTTGAAAGTCATAGACAGCCCTAACTGATTTATCTCAGTGAAAAGAGCATCAGCCTGCCCACTGAAGGGTACTGGGTTCAATTTTGGTCAAGGTCACATGCCCGAGTTCTGGGCTTGATCCCCAATAGAGGTTATGCAGAAGACAGCCAATCAATGATTCTCTCTCATCACTGACATTTCTATCTCTCTCTGCCTCTCCCTTCCTCTCTGAAATCAGTAAAAATATATTTTTTAAAAGTTATAGACTAACAGGTAGAAGGGGGCAGAGAAGCACAGGTGGCAAAGCCGCAGGTTATCCCAAAAAAGTGAGCTTTGGTAAGTAATTTGGATAAATTTGGATAAATTAATTTGGATTAAGTAATTTGGATAAATTACTGACAGATAGTTACAGGACATGTCACTAGGAGCAAGAAGTCTCATCTTTTCTCTAAGCCCCCAAACCAGATGATACTCCAGAGCTTGTAGTCTCAAAAGAGACTATTCCAATTCTCCCTGTGAGAGGCCTGGGGCTTAATAAATACCCCTTCTATCTAAACAAGTTTGTCAGTAGTGCTGCTTCACAGATTTTCCTTCTTGTATGTCGTACATCCTAAAAGCCAAAATTTTGTAAGAGAATTTATGAAGAAGGGCAAGTACCATTGAATGATGGTACTGGATAGAAGAAAGCTGGAGGTCTTTTCTATGTTTAATGTAGTGCTTTCTTGCATTGCTGCGTGCCATGAAGTTATAAGAATCTGGCTCATGCTGATACATTAGGTCTCATAATACCACCATGAAGCAAATTCTATTATTTCCCCACTTTAAAAAACAAACAAACAAACATGTGACTTCAACTACTCAGTACAAGAGGCAGGATTCGAACCCAAACAGGGTTTATGAGGCAGCCACTCCCCACTCTGCTTCTCATTGACAACTCAAAAGAAAGCAACACAAGAGTTGTTTGCTTTCATTTGCTTGGATAGAATAAAAAAAAAACATATTTCTCCTAAAAATCAAAGGATTTCACCTAGAGAAAGTGAGATTTTAGGGTAAGCACATGGGAAATTTCCCAGCTATTCGGGTTCAGAGATACCTCCTAAGATCATTTCCATGCCTGTGGATTCAGTTTCTAAAAATTTCCAAAATAATAATCATCATCATCAACTGCCAATTTATGATCAGAAGTAGAGGGCAGGGGGGAGAATGGCTGTTCTCACAGGAGAATAGCCATCACTGGTTCCTTTCCCAGCAGCTCTATGACTCAGCTCACAGGACCTGACACTAAGCAGATGGGCCTTTGAGTTCCAGAACTCTCTCGGAGCTATTTTCCTGCCCACTGCCTCTCGAGGTCCTTAAACCTGTCTGCATCTTTTCAATTGTTGCAGTTCTTTGAAACACAACAGAGGCAAGCACATGGATTGTCTAATTTTAGGTTCAGGAGGCTTCAACAACACGCATGGTTCCATCCCTGACACAAACCTGTTTCCTAATAAAATGAAACATTATAGGTTTCTTGTGAGCAAGGCTGATGTCACTGCAGACACTACAAAAAAGAATGGAGTTTGAGCACACAGGATTGAAAGAGCCAGACACGCATTGCTTTTGTTAGGTGTCATCATAAAAGGATAATCAGGACTCCCCAAACCACCCATCTATTTTAATACTCATAGATGGTAACAGTGTGAATTTTTGTTTGTTTGCTTTTCCCCCAGCAACTAGCTGGAGCAATCATGATGCATTTGCTAGAAATATATAAACAAATGGTTCTTTAATAATTCATTCATGCTTAGAACAGAAAAAGAAATGGCTAGAGTGTATAAGAGGATAAAGCTATAAGGGAGGATAACGGGCAGGCAGGCAGTTGAAGAGTGCTGCGGTCTATGCATGAATCAGGCTGAACTCCAAAGCCCATGACGGGTCCAAGACAATCCGATCAACAAATACCCATCGAATTGCTATTTCATTCGAGGACTGTGCTACATGTGGCAGTGTGCCACGGAATGCTCCCAATGATCAGGTGAAATAAACATCACCAGCCTTCTTCATTTTAACGGAGTAGGACCCAGATCTCAGAGAAACGAAGTATCCTGCCCAGGCCACCTGCCTCATCAAAGGCCCATTTGGAGTGCACCTGCAGAACTGCCTGCGTTCCAAGTCGGAGCTCAATAAATTGTGGCTTTGGGATGTTAATCCTGATGATGTGCTTCCATCTCAGCATTCCAGTCCAGCACACAGCTCTCAATAAAGACTGCTGGCTCAATGAGCCAAATAAGTCAATTAGACCACAGATAAATTCATACCAGGCACATGACAGAATGGAGGTAGGCCTGTGGAACTCTCTTCCTTCCCTTCACCTGGGTACCACTGCTCATCTTACAGTCTCAGAGAGACCCCGCTTCCTCAAGGTCCTGCCCTTCCTGACAAGGTCAAATTTGCTAGTTAGACTCTCTTGAAGCACAGGAGCCTCTCCCACGTAGAACTTGCTGCAGTCAAAGTTTATGTCTGATGGTAAGACTACGTGATTGACATGCCTGCCTCCATAAGACTGCATGCTTCCTCCCGGCAGCAGGGGCCACACTGCGTTTGGGGCACCACTGTGTGGTGATTGCCTGGACAGGTGAAGCAAGTACCAGGGTGTACTTATGAAATAGGTGAACAAAAGGTCTGGCTGACAGGACAGCGGCCAACGAGCAGGACGCTGACTCCCAGAGGCCACGTCCAACCCTCCGATGCTCCTTTCCCAACAGCCCTGGCTGCGCAGGCTGTGGCACTAGCAGTCTCCCTGTGTCGGGGACACAAAAGGCTCACGTCAATGCTGCATGCCAGCTTCCTCTCGTCTCCTTTCACTCTGAGCCCAATTTCCTAGATGAACAAATGTTACCCTGCCATAAAAGGCACGTCGACTGTCCAAGGCTGCCGGAATGCACCCTACCGAATGTAATGACAGCATCCCGCATGCTAATCACCTGCCATCCACAGGGCGCTACTTCTAGGAGCCCTCAGGACGATGAAGAGCCCCTGCCGAGAAGATCGACTGCATGTGCTCTCACCGGGACATGAGGGCGGGCGCACTTAAACTCAGTCTCCTCCCAGCGGGAGAAAAATGGATCTGATCAAGGTACTGGGAGGAAACGCGTTTCTGGAGCCAAGCTGCTCACAACAGCCCTGAATGGGCGAGATTATCCAGCAAAGCTCTGTTTTCCTTCCAAATCAAAGCACCATCTCCCTTCCTCCCACTGCTTTCGAGTTTCAACAAGAGCGTGTGCTTCCCCCAAGTACACATCAAACCTCTGTGGGCAGTTCAGTCTGTTTCTTCACACCCGATGCTCTTTCAGAATCTCGGGCTCCCTCTGCATCCAAGAAGCAAGGACCATGTGGAAAGAGGTAGAAATGGGTTGCGGGGAAAGTGTTCTGCTAAGACACCACCTGCCACACGACTTGATCTTGCCATGAGCTTCCTGTCTCCTTTCCATTCTCAGCTCCTAACACCCCACTGCACCTTTCGCTCACTGTAACCCGGCCATTTGGATACCAGATGGCTGTTCACTCACTGTCTCTCATGCTGGCATTTCCAGGTCCCAGCTGATCTTTGCCTTCAGAGGGCCACCTCTGGCTCTGAGTCTCAGGTTCCAATCCTGGCTGGGTCGCTTATTCAGGCATCTACAAACTTTTCCTGTAAAGAGCCAGATAGTAAATATTGTCAGCTTTGCAGACCAGCTTGCAGGGCTCTGTCCCACTCCTGGACACAGCAGGTGTCGCATAGAAGTAACCAAAGACTATACCTGAGTGAGTAAGTACGTCTGTGAGAGGACAAGGTCTCCAGTGCTAAGGGCAGCCAAGACGTCTCTGTTCTCTCAACTCCAGGACCTTAGAGAGCCTTGACTAACGAACACCATAGCAGAGGTTCCAGAGTTTCAGTGAATTCCTAGACACTGTCCCTCCGTGTCCTTCTGGCTGCCCTGATTTATTCCTGAAGATGGAGCACAAACATCCCTTTTTCACCCACACTCTCCTCTAGGCCATGCAGCCTCCTTCCCTGAACATAAAATAAGACTCTAAAAATAGGGATCAGAACTAGAGGTCCCTTGCACTGGTGACACTATTCTCAACTCAGCAAGCCTCTACTCATCTCAATATAAGCCAAACATCCCCAGATTATGGGCCACCTTTGAGCATGGGCTGGCATCCTCAAAGCTCTAATGAGGGATCAGCTTCCAAACTCAGGGAATGCCCACCACTGTTCCTATCATGCAGGTACAAAGCAATCACTATACACTGTCCGCTAATGGGGCACTGTCTTCCAAGTGTACTTAGAGAAGTGTCTCCCTAAAACACGAACTCCGTGGGGGACAGTCAGGCAAAGATCCTTCATGGTCAAATAAGTGTGTCCAGTTTTCAGACAGAGGGTTTCTTGCATTCTGTAATAAGTCACATGCAAGGCTGACGTAAGAAGGGAAGACATCATATGCAGAATTTTCTGAACTCCATTTAACTGTGGGTTTTTGTTTGCTTGTTGTTTTGGATGCCTAAAACCTGTCTTAAAATAGTTCACAAAAGACCTTGTGAGAAAAGTAAGGAGTCATTCTGTAACTAGCTACCCAAGCAAGAAAGCCTTCGTTGATGACAATGGGGGGAGTAGAAGAGGGCCATGGTCACCTGTGATCTGCACAACAGTATCTCTGTTTTCTATTTTCCTATATCCAAGTCACACCCAGCCAGCTCAAGCCTCTGCTCCCCTTTCAGTTGAGCTCTCAGAAGACAACCATCAGTGTTGACTGTGAAAGTGACAGCTGATACCTGGCCAAGAACAGCTATCACACCCAGGTGCCTGGTGACCACCACAGTCCATGTCACAGTCCATGTGCCTTCGCTTTCCCTTTGGGGAAATCACGACATCTAACCATCCAGTCATAGCACCGCCTGGACCACCCACAACCAGGCTGCCTGGGCACCAGAAAAACAGATGGCGGCCACTCTCCTTGCAGTTTGGTTTTTATTGCTATTATGGTACAATTGGGTCTGGTTCCACATCATTATATTTGCTAACTGTCATAAACCTGACATCCCGGAATTTTTACCTCAGCACCAAGTCATTCCTTATCTAAAGCATGCCAGGCTCGATCAACCAATCCTTGTCAGCCTCCCTTTCCGTATGCACGTAGCTGCCTTGTCTTCTTGTGGACAACTCCAGGCAAAGGGGTCAGGTAGGTGCTCAGCAGCTCTCCAGGCCAGAGTCGAAACTCAGCTCTGGTTCTCTCTGGTGTTTGCTAAGGTTTCCACTGAGAAATAGCTCCTTCTTCCACCCAATCCTCCCTCCTCATATCCTGCCAGGGGCATCTCTATAGCTCACTCCATGGTGCATGCAACTCCCTATCCAAATCTGTGTTCAGGAAACCCAGTGTGAGACACTATGCTAAGTGCTACCCTCACAGCCAGAGAAAAGACCAAACGAATGTTTTTGTTGAGCACCAACACACACAGGGCATGCTGTTGGCTCTGGGGAGACATCAAACAGGATCCAGGTGGAAACTGCTCTCAAAGAACTACAGCCTAGTTGGGAACCAGAGGAGAAACGACTCAGTACATAGCCAGCGCGTGTCACAGATGCTGCCACATGGAAATGCCAATATGACAGGAGTGAAGGTGGAGACATGGAGTAGTGAGGGGAAGGAAGACACAGGGAGGGTGCTAACTCAAGGAAGCTTACTTAGGGAAGTGATTTTTTAACTGACCGCTGAAAAGGTGAGTATTTATAGGAATTTCTTCCAAAAAATAGAACCTTATTGGTTTCTGACCAATGAAACCACGAGCCTCTCTCCAGACCTCCTGGCCACGAGAAGTCAAGGTGCCATGCAGGAAGGGAGGGCTGCCAGATTCTGGGGTTATTTGAAGGGCCATTTGCATACAAATATTGGAATATTCTCTGTGTTCCTGTTCTAATCACATACAAAAAATAAGATAAATCCCTGAACACAAGTCTAACTTCCACATGCCCTCTGGGAGGCTTGTGTCAATAATGAAAAAGGGGTTTTCAGTGAGTAAAACATGTTTTTTCAGGGTCTCAAGAAGTTTGCAAAAACAATCCAAGTCTCTGTGAATCTGGGCCTCTCTCGGAATCAGGAATTCAGCGGACAGAGATTAGTTTGGGGAACATGAACCTGAAACAGATTTTCGTCTTTTATGAACATTTTGTGTTTTCTCAGGTGGCTTTATGCCTCTGTCCCAGTATATCACAGCTTGGCTGCTTAGGGAACACACGATTCCGTGCTGACATTTAATCCACTTCCTAAACAGCTCTCGAGTCCACCCACTCCTCTCCATTCCTCTAGAGGCCAAGCTGCCAGCAGAGCTCCTGAATGTACCCCAACCAGGATTGAACCTGAAACCTGTGTATGTGCCTGGATCAGGAATCAAACCGACCACTTTTGGGGGTATGGAACAACACTCCAACCCACTGAGCCACCCAGCCAGGGCTGACTGCTTCTTCTTTACTGACTATAACTCTAGTTTCACTCCATTCCTCTCTTAGAAGTTATATTTTTAAGAAACCCAGTCACAGAATTACCTCAAACAAAGACAGCCTTTGAGTCTCCTAACAGCCCAACCCTATCTGACATCCTCTTACAGAGATGCCCACATTCTCCACGTCTATCCTCCTTAGCTCTAAAAGTGTAGGGCTCCTCGGCCAGAGCCACCTGGTTCAGGTCCCAGCTCTGCCACTTTCTCCCTAGGCCAAGTCAAACCACTTCTCTGGGCCTCAGTATGTTCATGTGGAAAACAGGGGTAATGTAATTGTGAGTGCCTCTCTCAGCTTTTTTATGGGTTATAAGGTAAAACATGTAAAGTCCATTGAATACCATATTTAAAACACACATCTGATCAAATCCCGCCTACTGAAACTGACAGCCAAAGTCGATGCCTCTAAAAGGCCTTTGTTGCTTGGCTGCCGCCTATCTCCTCAGCCTCTCATTACTTCAATTTTGGGATACTGGGATAATAATAACAATATCAAAAAATATCACAAAACTAAGGCAAATTTCGAAAACATCTGGGCTATTGTCTTTAGAATACATCTCACTACCAACACTTATTAGGCACACAACAAATTTGTTTTACCATACTCCTCTGGACAAATTATTAACTCTTTCAGGGCCTCTGTTTTCTCAATTAGAAGACAGTGGGATTAGATGAGACCAGTGCAAATCTGTTGGGTGTCCAATGTTTTGGAGGTTCTGTAAATTTTTATTTTTATTTTGTAGGTGCTCTGACATAAGACTGTTGTTATCATCTGTGAGCCCTGGAATTCATATGGAAAATAAAACCTCAGCCAATAGAAAAGCAGTACTTATTTGAACATGAAGTCCTAAATTCAATTGTTTGAGTTTGAAATATATTTCATCAAAAGGACCTCATGGATTAATGTTAATACATGTAAAATATTAATTTAATGTTTTATATATTGATATTCCAAGTATTTTTTGTAGAAAAATAAAGGCTTTGAAGCTATAAGTCATAACTCTAGCCCTGGCTAGTGTGGCTCAGTTGGTTGGGCATCTGTGCCATGCAAGAAAAGGTCATTGGTTCAATTCTCTGTTGTGGTGCATGCCCGAGTTGCAGACTCAATGGGGCATGTGGAAGGCAGCCGGTCAATGTTTCTCCCTCTCTTTTCCTCTCCCTAAAATCAATAAAAACATGCTTTTTAATAAGTCATAGCTCTAAATTTTTATATGATTATAAAAATCACCTCTGCCTGCCTTCTTATTTGGGGTCCAGGGGTGTTTATAATAGACCTCAGAAGATCCCAAACACTCATGATTAAAGGCAAATCACTCAATAGCCTGTATCTTTTCAACAGTTACCTGGGCAGACAATTGCTGACTTTTAAACATGTGAATTGTTTGCCTGAAGAGGTAGAAAAAAATGCCTCCACTTTGGAGCAAATGGCACCATCCTATACTACCCACAGCAGCCAAGACATTCAAACACCAGAGCCAACAACACAATGGGACTGCCACTGGCCTCCTGAGCCCGAGTGCAGTGACTGCACTTGCACTGCTCTGGGTTATTATTTTTACATGCACTAGGAACAAGCCCTTGAGGTGATTGCACTCTCTCCTGCCTAAATAATACTATCCAGTTACAAGGAATCCTTTTATTCTAGCAGTCATAACTGCCCTGGGGGGAAATCAACAAGGTCATGGCTATACCAGTGGAGATACTGCAACACTCTAATCTCGGAAGGTTTAAGCAATGGTTGTGATAACAAATTAGGTTGGAAGAAAATTTGATAATCACCTCCCAAACATGGCATATTAAACAAACATGGAAGAATTTCAAAGTCTCAGCAGTGATCTCAGCCAATCCTGACAGGTGATAAGGAAACAGGCCCAGAAGAAGGACATGGTTTCAACTAGCATTGTAGTAAAAATGCTAGATGCAGCCTTAGTCTTCCAGCCCTTTCTATACTAGAGGTTCTATACTAGAGGTTCAGTGCACAAATTCATGCACAGGTGGGGTCCAGCCAGCCTGCTCCGATAGGGGCCAACTAGGCTGACAGGGGAGAGGGGCCACAGGAGGTTGGGGGACCAATTGGGGCCCCAATCAGGCTGGTTGGCTGCTGCAGAGCATGTCCTAGCAACAAGTCGTTTCAGTCATTCCATCATTCCAGTCACTTGGCTTATATATATATACCAGTGCATGAATTTAGTGCATGGAGCAGGAGGGTGGGGGGTGTCTCCTTTAGCCCAGCCTGCTCTCTTTCCAATCTGGGACCCCTTGAAGGATATCTGACTGCCCATTTAGGCCCAATACAGGTAGGATCAGTTGGACATCCCTCTCACAATCCAGGACTGCTGGCTCCCAACTGTTCACCTGCCTGCCTTCCTGATTGCCCCTAACCACTTCTTCCTGCCAGCCTGATCACCCCCTAACCAATCCCCTGCCAGCCTGATTGATGCCTAACTGCTCCCCTGCCAGCCTGTTTGCCCCTAACTGCTCTCCCCTATGGGCCTGGTTACCCCTAACTGCCCTCCCCTGCAGGACTGGGTCCCCACAAACTACCTTTCCCTGCAGGCCCAGTCACCCCCAACTTTCCTCCTCTACCAGCTTGATCACCCACAACTGCCCTCCCTTGCAGGTCTGGTCCCTCCAAACTGCCCTCCTCTGTTGGCCTGATTACCCACAACTGCCCTTTCTTGCAGGCCTGGTTCTTGCCAACTACCCTCCCCTGCTGGCCACCATGTAATGGCCATCTTATGTCCACATGGGGGAAGGATATTTTGACTATATGGGGCACCATCTTGTGTGTTGGAGTGATGGTCAATCTGCATATTACTCTTTTATTAGATAGGCTAGAGACCTGGTGCACCGGTGGGGGCCAGCTGGTTTGCCCTGAAAGGTGTCCTGGATCAGGGTGGATATTCCCTTCTGGCATGGGGTGGCCTGGGTGAGGGGCCTGTGGTGGTTTGCAGGCCAGCCATACCCCCTCCAGCAACCCAAGTGGAGACCATGGTATTTGGGATTTATTTATCTTCTACAACTGGAGCGGAGCCAAGCCTTCTGCTCACACAGCCATTGAAACTTTGTTGCCTTAAGTAGAGGCCTGGCTGGCCAAGGTGTACGGAAAGCTTGGCTTCCTCCATTGCCAGGAGCAACCCAAGCCTCCCTCCTGCTCTCTCTGTGGCCATAGCCATGTTGGTTAGGTTAATTTGCATACTCTCTCTGATTGGCTGGTGGGCGTGGCTGGTGGGCGTGGCTTATTGGTGTAGCAGAGGTATGGTCAATTTGCATATTATTCTTTTATTAGATAAGATATTCCATATACCTATTTTAATAAAATAGAGATCTAATTGAATTGTAGTACCTGGTCTAATAAAGAGAATATCCATTGCTAGGAACCTTGTGAACAAATCATCTTAAATGACCCTCCCACTGAAAATAACAAAATGCTGGTAAATCCTTTAAAATCTTCTTAAACGAAAAGATGAATGAACAAGAAAAAGAATACTGAAGCCAAAAGGTAGGTGAAGAGGTAGAGCACTGAAGTCAGCTTTGCTTTTAGGCAACTATTAAATCTGCTGGGATTGACCATTGGTATTCATGTTTACCAAGGTCAAGGACACCCAAAGTCTTGTGTTGTACCTGCCCCATAAAGCTAGAAACCCTAAGAATATGCTTTCAGAAATGGTGTATTGGCAAAATTGTGCTCTCTGCTGGGGGACAAAAGGAAGGTTAAGTTGCTGAAATCTTGACTTTGAGAAAAAAGAAAAACCCACCCTAGAATCTGTAACCCACAAACCAGCCTTCCTGCAAGCATGCTGCCTGAACTCACATTACACAGGAAGCCCACAAAACCTCATGCCAAGAAGTGAGCTTAAATTGGTCCCATTCTGGTAGCACACCCAAGCATTTGGCAGAAGCAAAGAAAATCGTTCTTGGGATAATCCACTCTCATTCCAGGTTTTGAAGAATCCCCATTGGCAATATTTTAAGAAATGCATTCTTAAAATAGAGATTCATTTAAAATATACCAAAAAATAAGTAGATACAAGCTTACAATGTTTTCAGATACTGAAATATCAGACACTGAAATAAAATATTCATACCATTTAAAGAAAGAAAACAAATTGCAAATATATAGAAGAAATTATTTTTTAATCATCAGCAGGATTTTCAAAAAAACTAAACTGGTAATAAAAATATAATACTTGATATTAAAAACTCAAAGAATGATCTCAAAGGATAGGAGTTGGGGAGGGGAAGAGATTAACATGCATAACCCATGGACATGGATAATAGTGTGCTGAAGGCCTGGGGTGGGGCAGGAGATGGGTGGAGAGGGGGAAAGTAGCTGGGAAGGGGTAGGGGTTATTAGAACATCTGTAATAATATTATTATTAATAATAATAATAATAATAATAATAATACCTCCTTGCGAGGAGTCATCAAGCCCACTGCACCTCTCTCTCCCACTGAAGGAAGCTGTAGAACCTGGACAGAATGCAGAAGCGACTACTAGCAGGCTCAGACAAGAAAAGGGTAGCATGAGACTGGGGGAGAGGGCCAGGATGTGAGGTACAGCCGATAGGGAGTTTTGCATTTTTTTCCCACAGGCATCTTCCAGCCTGAAACCAGAATTGAGTGTGAGTGCTGACGGAAAACACTCCAGAGAGGAAAAGTATCTCCGGACACTCGAGAAATAAAGGAAACCACCTAGTTTTTCCTCTTTTTTCTGTCCTCTGCACCACAGCACCCAGTCTCACAGCCCCGAAGGCAGCTACCACAGCAGCACCAAAAGGCCCCCCCAGAGCCTAAAGCTTGATTAGACCATCTGACTTCACAGTGGGTGCCTTGGACACCCTAACTCTTTTTCCTCTCTTGTCCATACTTCGCTTGGCCCTAGATACAGATTATAATGGCCAAAAACTGGAACAACTCAAATGTCCTTTGATGGGTGAATGGAGAAACAAATGATGGCACATGTTAGAATACCTTCCAGCAATAAACAACAGCAAACTATCGATAGTCTCAGTGACTTGGCTGACTCTCAGATGCTTCAGACTCAGTGAAAGAAGACAGTCTCAAAAAGTTTACATGCCAAAACTGATTCCATTTATGCAACTTTCTGGAGGGGTTAAGTCTGACAGACAGCAGATGGGTGACTGCCAGGGCTGAGAGGTAAATGACTTATGAAGAGGCTTGCCTGGAGAAGAACCTTCCACTTATCAAAGCTATTGAATGTTCTCCACTGCTTCGTGAGGCCCTGAGATCCCTGTCGTTGGAGCCATGTAAAGCTCACCTCGGTAACCATATATTGGGGATTTTTTAGAAGGAATTTGGGCTCTAGAGTTTAGACAGGTGCTCCCCAAACAGTTCATTCCACCTCTGAGAGATTCTAACAAAGTTTGGTTGGTATTCAAGTGTACCAGGCCACATCTAACATTATTAAATGAACCCAATCCCTGTACATTGGGGGTTGAAAAACCCTCAACAAATACATACTTTTAAAAAAAAATATTCTGTGCATTCAACACATTTTTATTGGAATGCCAACTTTCTGGTAACTGCTGGGCTAAGCTCGGTTATGGAGACAGAAAATTTTAAGACATGTTCATCATCCACTACAAGTGTATCATACTGCTAGGAAAAAGGGTCATGAATACCTCAAAAGGTAAGTAACATACAAGAATTAAATAATAATGCACAGTAATTATATAAGAGAGACCACAAGTAAGAGCACGTGTAATTGCCAAATCTGATGTACAGGTAGCAAGGGCTATGGGGAGGCAGGAGGGAGATTACTAGATATCTCCCATAAGCCCACCCAGAACTCCTCTCTATCCTGTCTTAACTTGCAGTGTTCCCCAAGACTGGTCCGTATGGATACATCAACAGACTCAGGCTCTGATGGGATTCAGTCCATGGGAGGCCCCGCAGGAGATCAGGGAAAGGTGTAAGGTGAGCAGGACTGTTCCCTGATCCCAGCACAGACTATCCACTGAAGGCTCCTATCAGGTGTGTGTCTCTCCCTAGAGCCCCCTACATCCAGCTTTTGACTTTTCTTCCCCTTCTTGCCTTTGTCTCATTCAAATCTAGACCTGTTCTTATCTTCCTCCAGCTAACAGGCATGATTGCCCCATCTTCTAGTTCCCCCAAACTGAGAAAAATCAACAGAAATCATAATCTATATGTATTGCTTCAACCTCACCACTTGGAAAAGAAAACAACAACAAACAAATGAAACAACACCTAAGCAAGACCCGGAACACTAAGAACTAGGCACCTCCGTCTCTAGGTTGTCAGGTAACAAAGCTCACCAGTGACCTCTGGAGGCAGGCACACCTGGAGGGGCGCTGCCAGGCGGTGAGCTGCTAAAATCCACGTTTCGAGTCTAATGGGATTCAGTCCCTGGGAGGCCCCGAACTGAAGGGGAAAAGACAGAAGCCCAAACCCTCATGATTTCTCCTGTTTCCTTCCCCCAAAAGAACAAGGGACCTGACCCAGCCTGGTAAGTCCCTGCGCCATTCTCCCTGGGGAAAGACAGCCTTCGGAGGAAGAGCCCATGGGAACCGCAGGGGGTGTTATCTGTTCAGCTCAAGAGATGGAATAATGTTCACCACGGAAGGGGTTGTCCACCCACCATTAGAGCCTCTGCTCTTGAACTGTGGCTCTCACATTATCATGCTTCAGAATTACCAGCAAAACTGGTTAAAATACAGATTTCTGTCCCTTAACCCCAGGGTTTTTTTGCAGAGTCTGGGGTGGGGTCTGAAAATTTGCGTTTCTAACAAGTTCCAGCAATGCTGATGCTGCTGGTCGGGGACCACACTGAGAACCACCCACCTGGTGACCAACCTGGGCCTCGCTGGGGTGCTCTTGGAACTGAAAAGAACAGACGACTGACTTGCTCCCCAGATATTCTGATGTCACTGGCATTGGGATTTTTCAAAGCTCCCTCAGGTGATGTCTGCGTGTTCCAGTGTGAGACCCACTGGTGCTGACCTTACCCTCAAGCCACCCAGTTCCTGCCCAGTGAACCTGCCCTCTGCCACCTCAGGCAGATGGTGCCCCCAGAAAACAGCAGGTGAGGGCTTGGGTTTTCTGCCTGGACTCTGATACCTCACCTCAAGGTTGGGGCACTGCCTTGGGGTGCCAGGGTGTTCCCTTCTCCTACGTCATTTCCAGTGCTGTCCTTCCTCCTACAGTTTCATCTGATGAAAGGCTAAGGAAATACCTGAAAAGCATTCATTTAAGAGAAAGGGCTCTAAACTGAAAACCAGCAGCCTCGCCTCCAGCTGTGTAATCATTTAACCTCTGAGCCTCGGCTTCCTGCATGCTCATCTCTAAGAACAACAGCTCACACTTACATAGTCGTTTGCAGTTACAGTTTGTGATAATATACACCAGCTGGCGATTTGCTTCACGTGATCATCACATTGAACTCTGTGAGGTCAATGCTATAAGAAACTATTCTGGAGGTGGGAGAACCACCTAAAACTCAGTTTGGATAATACGTTTATCCAGCAAAGGTGCTCAACCCAGACCTGCGGAGTACAAACCCTGATTCCTTTAACCTCATGATGCTGCTCTACCATGACTGGCATGGATCCCGGTCTCATTTTCCTCTTCTGCACAAAAGAGAAACAATTTTCTACAGGCTCAGCCCCTCCAGGAGAATCTGGGACTAATCTCCTCCAGGGATAGGCATAAAGGGGTGACATAAAGGCGCTGGTTCACAAAGCATGGTCCCAGACCTGCAGCATTTCCACACCTGGAAACTTGTTAGAAATGCCAACTCTCCTGCCAGATCTACTGAGTCATAAGCTCTGGGGTGGCCATGGATCTGTGCTCTAACAAGAGCAGGTGGTGATGTACAATGAAGCCTGAGAGGTACTGGTTAGCGGCCTCTAATGCAATGTCAGGAGCTTTGTGCCCTTGTAAACCTGGTGGCACAGTCATGGTGCTGAAGCAGGCTCCTTCAGGCTCTCAAGAACCACTTGTTCAATGTTCAGGATTTTTGCAAGCTACAATATTTACACCATGGAAATTGGCAAACACTATAATCAGAGCTTCCCACCTTCCCTGCATGCCCACCAGATAGCTCATTTACCAGCACACAATTACAATAACAATGATCACGGTTCTCAGTTCTCAGAAGGGGGCTGCAACCTTATTCCTAAGGTCAAGATTCTACCTTTAGGGGAATGGGCCTTGTCTTGATTATGTCAGGTGCCCCCACCTATTCCACAGAGAATGCCCAGCCAAGTATGCTTAAAAATTTTAATAGTTTGCCATGATTTTGAGAATACAACACCAAATCCCTTCCTGGTCGGACTCTAACTTCCACGCCAGTCTCATCTCTAATCACACCTGTTGTCTACACTAGGCTCCAGCCACACTGTAAATCACATGCCATCTCTACAGCTGGTCCCTGCCCATGCCATTCCCTCAGCCTAGAAAACCCTCCCCATCCCATTCATTCTCTCAGTCAGCTCTCACATAACAATCTCCTGAAGAAGTCACCTTCGACCTCTTCCCTCCCAGCCCTCCCCTGCCCACTCCCTACCCTCAGCCTGGGCTGGGTTATCACACCCACTTCCTCTGTTCTCCCAGGGCACCTTGCAATACCCTCACCAAAGTACTAGCCACCTGTCTAAACAGTATTGCCCTGGCTGCTTGTCTTTTGCTGTGACTAGAGTATAAGCTCTTTGGAAGCACAGCTATGTTTTAAACACTATCGTATCACCAGTACAGAGACTGGTAAGTGGTAGGTAGGCAATAAATGTTTATCTGAGTTCATGAATGTCTTCCCTCATTCTAATCTTTTATCCTCCTACATCTCCAGATACTACACTTCCTAGACTCCCCAAAGCTATGTTCCACCAACTTCCATTCACCATCTTGGACTTTCTGGATAGTAGTTGCTACCCTGGACAATCACCAGCTCATCCCCACAGTCCCCCTCTGTGTTCAGTCTGCCTAGTGATTTTTCTTTCCAAATTACAGCTGGATATCTCTACAAAGCCATCTCCTCCCACTTCAGTCTAACTGTGGTCCCACAGAAATTTATCCATGCCAGTCCCCCAAATCAGGGTGTCTTCAAGATCTAAAACTTCATCAGACCTGCCTGTTCCCAACAGAACTATGTACTTTAATTCATCAGAGACACACAGTTGAATGAATATAGTAGCCCTCTTCTTAATATCCCAAAACTGGAAACAATTCAAATGACCGAGCACAGTAAAATGCGCAATAAACTGTGGCATATTCATGCAGTGGAATATAGCATAGCGTAACGAGACTGAAGTACAGCTATCTGCAACCAAATGAGTGAATCACATAGCAAGATGGGGAAAAGCCAGACATAAAGGACTGCATACTATATGGTTTCATTTATGTGAAATTTCAAAAACACATGAAATTAATGTATGGAGTTAGAACTCGGGACAGCAGATGTTAATGCCTGAAGGAGGTACACAGGGGCTTCAATGATGCTGGTAATATTCTGTCTCTTGATCTAGAGGGGCGGGCTACACTGTAATTCTGAAAATTTGTTATTTGATAGATAATGCACTGATAACTTGTACATTTTGCAGGTACATTATTCTTCAATGAAAAGTTCTCCTTTAAAAAGTTAAAATGTCTAAGGCATTGTGCTAGGTGCAGTGTGGGGAGACAAAACATATCAGGCAGGTCTTCTCTGGCTTTTAGATTGTTCGGGGAAGACTTAAGTTATGCACATCCGAAAACAAACCAACAGTCTAGACTGTGAATGACAGGTGACCAAAGCTCACCAGACTTTTTATGTCCTAATCATGCACATGTCTTCCTAACTCCGCACACAGTCAGATGATTAGTAGCCATGATGAGGATATTTACTTCACTGAAATGCTACAAATCAGGGCTTTCCCCCAGCAAGCTTATCGATAAACACCAGCACACTATTAGCTACAGAACCTAAAGTGTTACTGGAATTAACATGAGCATCAACCTCTCTGCATATCTTAGCCACATCCCAGCCCAGGGACAAAAAAAAAAAAAAAAAAAAATGCAAGCTTAAAAAAAAAAAAAAAAAGAAGAAGAAGTTCTAGAACCAATCTTTCCCCAAGGTAAGAAATAAGAAAGCGCCAACAAACTCTCAGCTCTGGGATGCATCACTTTACTGCCCTCTAGTGGTACATAAACTCTTGCATGCTCTTCCAGAAATTGGGTTTTAACCCAACAAATTCCAGACACCGCACACATAGTCCTTGGTTTAGTTTACAATGCCTGTTGCTGAATATCATTGATTCTATACGTCCTGTAAATTACAGAGATAGAATCTATGGGCCATATTAATATACAAAGCATCAACATTTATCTTGCCAGAATATGCAAGAACTGGAAACAAAACATCATCCAGAGAATAAAGTGCATGTACCATGATGTCAGTGAAAGCCTGACTCAGCAACCCAGTCTAGCCCAGCATGCTATTAACAATTTACAAGAAAGCTTGAAATTTTAGCTATCCCACAACCTGGTACATATGCACCTTGTTCCGTGAGAGTCATATAGTGAATAATACATCAGACTCGGGAGATCTGAAATCTAGAACAAAGAATGGAACTAGAGAGAATTTTGAGTACCCCAAATTGTGTGCTCGAAGTTATGCAATATTACTAACATTCACACTGCCTTAGTACATGGTGCATTTTAAAAAGTAGAAGAAAATGAAAAATGGTGTGGAGACAACAGCTTTGATTTCTTAAAATTAAAACAGGAACTATCTCTATTTGGGAATTATGCAAGAAAGAATGCAAAAAGAAACCATCAACAAAACAACAAGAAAGATCAATGCATGGGAGAACATATTTGCAAATGCTATCACTGATAAAGGTTTAATCTCCAAAATCTACAACCAACTTATACAACTTAATAAAAGGAAGATGAAGGATCCAATAAAAAAATGGGCAACGGACCTAAATAGAACCTTTTCAAAGGACGACAGAAGGAAAGCCAAGAGACACATGAAAACATGTTCAAAGTCATTAATCATCCGAGAGATGCAAATCAAAACGACAATGCGATACCATCTTACACCTGTCAGAATGGCAATCATCAACAAATCAACAAACGACAAGTGTTGGCGAGGATGTGGAGAAAAAGGAACCCTTGTGCACTGTTGGTGGGAATGCAGACTGGTGCATCCACTGTGGAGAACAGTATGGAGTTTCCTCAAAAAACTAAAAATGGATCTCCCATTTGACCCTGTAATACCACTCTTAGGAATTTATCCTAAGAAATTACAAACACCAATCAGAAAGGATTTATGCACCCCTATGTTCATAGCAGCACAATTTACAATAGCCACAATTTGGAAACAGCCTAGGTGCCCGTCAGCAGATGAGTGGATCAGAAAACTGTGGTACATCTACACAATGGAATTCTATGCTGCCATTAAAAAGAAGGAATTCTTACCATTTGCAGCAACCTGGTTGGAACTGGAGAGCCTTATGCTTAGCGAAATAAGCCAGTCAATGAAGGAGAAGCATCACATGATCGCACTCATTGGGGGATAATAAAGAACATTATAAACTGATGAACAAAAGGATAGATACAGAGACAGTAAAGCTTCAAACAGACTGTGAAATTACAGCAGGAAGATTAAAGTTAGGTGAGGTAGATAAGAGATCAATCAAAGGACTTGTATCTATGCATATAATCATAACCAATGAACATAGACACTGGGGGGTTGGGGTATGCCTGGGAGGGAGGGGGGGCAATGGGGAGATATGTATAAAAAATTAATTTAAAAAAAAAGAAAAAGAAAGGAAGAAAGAATGCAAAGGAACCATTGTTGGGAAGTGTTTAATCCCTTAGACATAAGGATATTAAAGTAGCTGAGAACATTAATTGTTGATCCTCATGGTGCCTGCAGGAGTTAAGGAGAGCAATCTACAGCCAGTATACAAGGGAAAGGCAGAGGGCAGTTAAAGTGGCCTCCAGCACATGCAACCAGCCCAATTCTTCAAATGTGCCCTTACCCTCCAGCTCCAGGGCCCAGCTCGAACCACAACCTGATGTTCCTTTCACTATTGTTGGTGCACTGAATTTTAGAAGATATTGCATCTTTTTTTAAAAAAACTGGCAAGAAACCAAACCAAGAAGAGCAAAAAGAACAATGTTGCTATGGTTTCTGTAGCCAGCTATGGGAAGCTGGACATTCCCAACCTGCATCTGTAGATGGCTGGGTAGTCTGATGTATTAGAGTAGATATCTTGCCCAGAAGCCCTCCTTTGACTGTTTCTGCTTACAGACCCTGCCCCTGGACACACAAGGGGCACATGACCAGGTCTGGCCAATCACAGCACACCATTACTCTGGATAAAATAAATGAGCAAGGAGTGGGCTTATCACTAGAGCAGAGCCAGTTCAGAATGGTGAACACACAGCCTAAGGAGGTTTTTATCTGAAGCCCATGAAGTGGGGAGAGAGGCAGGAAATAGAGAGCAAGGGAGATGGAGCCCCCATAGCAACATCTGGGCTCCAGATCTACTATGCCAGGGGCAAAAATGACACCAACCCACGACTTCTCAGCTGCATAGCCCCAAATTCACTTTTTAATGTATGCTTGAATTTTTTTTTCTGTCGGTTACTACTGAACAATCTAACACACTAGGGACTGCATTCATATTGCAGATGTCAAAAGTTCTATCTCATCTGGATACTGGCTTTCAGCAATGAGTCTGGGGAAAAAAGAGGGATTATCAAATGGTGAAGTCTGATGAGACATGAAGAGTCACAAGTAAACACAGAGCCTACTTAGAAAGCATGCATCACTCTCGGAGGGAGGGAAGTGGGTTTATTTTTGGTTTACCAACTCCATCTTTACAGATCCGAATACTGAGTCTCTAGATGTTAAACATCATTCACTGTTGACTCTCCTAAATAGAGGGGAACACTACTACTACTACTAACCAGTACATACAATGCTCTTTTATTCATAGTAACTCAGTTGATCCTTGAAACTATCCCATGTGAAGATGGTTACCTCAATTTAACAGATTAGAAAATGGAGGCACAGAGAGTTTAAGAATTTGCCCAGGAATCCAAGATGGCGGCATAGGTAAACACCTACACTGCTACCTCACACAACAATTTCAAAACTACAACTAAAAGACAGAACGGACATCATCCAGAACCACAGGAAAGCTGGCTGAGTGGAAATTCTACACTAGAAGGAAAGAGAGGGGCTCACAGAGACCCAGAGGAGCTGCAAAAAGCTGAGATACGGAGACACGCTCCTGGAGAGAGCGGCTGCAGGAGTACCTGGCTGGTTTTCTCTGGCAGGAGGGAAACAGAGACTCTCAAAGGCATTGAACCCCTTATCTTATGACACTAAACCCCAGATCCAGCCAAAACTCATACAGGGGGAGTTTGGACTGTTTAAAGGGAGAGGTGCACGGAAATTTAGGGGAGTCGCAAAAGATCAGAGGTCTAGTGGTGCGCATGGCACTGCGCAGAAGACAGATTGCTGATTGTGCCACTGGTTTTCACGAGTGGGCGGGAGACAGACCCTCCCAACTGTGCCACTTCTGACTCCACTAAGCCCCAGTTTCAGGTGAAACCCTGGGGACCTAGACTCGTGTGGTCCTGGAGTGCAGGGCAGCCAGAAAGGCATCAGTCTAGACGCACTGCGGTCCCGTGCACACAGGGACTGCTCCAGCGATTACTTAGTCACGTGAGACTCAGGGGCCGTGGAGGGCGGGGCCAACTGGAAGGCAAGGTGGTCCATTAAGCCCTGAGACTCCACCCATCCTAAGCTCAACAGAGAGGCTTCTGCAGTTTTGCAAGTCTGGTATCATAAGGTTGAATCCAACACAGAATGTCTCCAGGCATAGTGAAAATGCCAAGACAAGGGAAGGGATCACAAACAAAAGAAATTGGAGGAAAACAAATGACTGGATATAGAGTTCAAAACCACGCTTATAAGGTTTTTCAACAATACGCTAGAAAAGTTGGATAAAATTAGCAAGAGCCAAGAGGAGATGAAAAAGGACCAAGTAGAGATGCAACAGATCCAACTAGAGATGGAAAAGGTCCAACTAGAGATGAAAAAGGACCAACTAGAAATTAAACATACATTGACTAAAATAAAAAATATTATACAGAGTCCTAACAGCAGACTAGAGAAAGGTAAGAATCAAGTCAAAAATTTGAAATATAAAGCAGCAGAAAACACTCAACTGGAAAAGCAAGAAGAGAAAAGAATCCAAAAATGTGAAGATAATGTAAGGAGCCTCTGGGACAGCTTCAAGCGTACCAACATCAGAATTGTGGGGGTGCCTGAAGAAGAGAGAGAGCAAGATACTATTTAAAGAAATAATGACTGAAAACTTCCCACATCTGGCAAAAGAAATAGACTTACAAGTCCAGGAAGCACACAGAACCCCATATAAAAGGAACCCAAAGAGGACTATACCAAGACACATCATAATTAAAATACCAAGAGCAAAAGAGAAAGAGAGAATATTAAAAGCAGCAAGAGAAAAACAGTTCATTACCTACAAGGGAGCACCCATACGACTGTCAGCTGATTTCTCAACAGAAACGATGCAGGCCAGATGGGAGTGGCAAGAAATATTCAACGTAATGAATAGCAAGAACCTACAACCAAGAATAATCTATCCAGCAAAGCTATCATTCAGAATTGAAGGGCAGATAAAGAGCTTCACAGATAAGAAAAAGCTAAAGGATTTCATCAACTCCAAACCAGTATTATATGAAATGCTGAAAGGTACTCTTTAAGAAGAGGAAGAAGAAAAAGTAAAAGCCAAAATATTATGAACAAATACATATCTATCAACAAGTGAATCTAAAAATTAAGTGAATTAAAAATTTGATCAACAATAAACTGGTTAATATAATAGAATCAGGAGCACAGAAAGGGAGTGGACTGATCATTCTCAGGGGGAAAGGGGTGAGGGGTGTACAGGGAGAGACTGGACAAAAATCATACACCTATGGATGAGATTAGTGGGAGGGAGGTAAGGGCAGAGGGAAGGGTGGGAGTTGGGTGGAAAAAAGAGAAACAAATGTAATAATCTGAATAATAAAGATTTAATTTAAAACAAGAAGAAAAGTAAAAAAAAAAAAAAAAGAAAAGAAAAGATAAAAAGAATTTGCCCAAAGTCCCACAGCTAGTAAATGATAGAGCCGGGATGTCCGCCAGATGTTTCCAGTTCTGGGGTCCAAGTCTTTAATAACCAGGCTATACTGCCTCTCAGAAAGCACAGATTAAAAGTCAGATGTACTAGATTTGACTTTTTGCCCCTCATTTTGCCTTAAAAAAAAAAAGCAGTGCCTATGTGGTCCATGGGGAGGAAGGGCTTTGTTACATGTTCTCCCTGGTCTACGTATATGTGGACACCTCTTCAACCCACATTGGCCTTATTGCTTTTACACATTTATCTTGTTCCTTTTAGGGCTGAGTTCTGCCATAAGAATATCAATTTAAGGTAACTGTGTAGATGCGTCTTCCTTACTTCAACCAATCCCGCCCCTCAGAGAACTCCACTGTCAGGTAAGGCCATTGCCTGACCACCAGTCCTGTCTAGCCAACCTGCCAACTGAGTCATCAACTAAAGGTCACAGATCTAAGCCCAAATATGCTCTTCTCCCAAAAGTCCTAATTTCTATCACATGGAACAATAAAATCTCCTAATCTGGTTCTCAACCTTAGACTCCATTCATGCATTCATTTATTCATTCCCATGTCTCTCCCTTTCCTTCCCTGCACTTCCAATCACCAATCCCTGTTTCTTATATATGTCCCAGCAAATTCCATTCCAGTTTCCTCCACACCAACCCCATCCTGGATGGTTAGAACAGCACAACAGTTTCATTCAATTATTCATGTGTTCACCTAATTTTCATATTTCTACTATATGCCAGGCTCTATGCAAGGTGAGTACAAAAGGAGACAGTCCCCCTGACTTCATGTAGCTTCCTTAAATATCAGTTGGAAATTGTATCTTATATCAAACCACCCATAGCTGCCCATTCCCTACAGAAATGAGCACCTAACCTAGTATCCTTCATTCAAGGCCTTCTGAAACTCGGCCCTAACCTAACTTACCAGCCATATTCCCTCCATGTGCTTTTGTCCCATACAACTCACAGTCATCGAACTCACCAGTGGCTAGCACTGACCCCAGCTCTGGGAGTGTCCCTTCTGCCACCACCTGATGGCCAGCATGCACTAAGCATAAGGATTGTGTTTTATAATACTTTATCATGTCAAAAACCATGCCCTGCACAATGACATATCCATCAATTCCCTCCACAGGAGTTTTGGATCAGATCTGACAATGCCATCATTATTCAGACAAATGCTGCCCTCAAAAAATTTATGCTTGCAAAGTCCTGTAGAGAAGGGAGGCTCTTTACAATCTACACAAAACAATATATCCATCCTCCCAGAATCCTGTGGAGTAGTTTGTATTGTGGAGTAGGAGGGAGGGAGAAAGTAACATGAACAGCAAAGTCTGACAACTCAAAGAAACCCCCAAATTCTAGGATCTGGAAGCTGCTGAGTCTGCCTCCTATCTATTGTTCTAACTTGTTCACTCAACTAAATGGGATGTACACACACAATAGGCAGAGCCCAGGACTGGTGCCCATATCACATCTCGGAGTCAGACACAAGTCAACAAAGGAAAACTGTCTATAAAAACTCTGGTTCTTTCTGGCCCTGGATTTGTCAGTTACCAAGGAAACAACATGGAATATCGTGCTTAGATCCTTGACGGCTAGACCATGTGGTTCATGATCTTCCCAAAATGACTTTCAACACAGCCTTTCCAGAAAATACATGAATGCCAACTTCCCCTTCCAAAAATTAGCCATCAAGGATACAGAGTATTTTTCTTAAACTTGACAAGCTTCCATAAATTGAATAAAAATAGGTCTGCATAAGGCCTTGGAATCCATTGTTAGCCTCTGTTTGCAAAGTAGTAAATATTAAGTCATACAAATCAAAACATACTACTATGACCTGGTAATTACATGGCCAGTAAAGTTGCCTGCAAATTGATAAGGTATTCCTCAAATACAAATTCAGATCAGAATTAACAATAGCCCTCAGTGTATGACAATAAGAAATGGCATGCCAAAGTCACCAAATTGGAAGAATAAAAAGAGGGTTTTATGTTTTCAAACTTTCAAATCCTTGAGATGATCAGCCCTGAAAGATGGAATGAGCTTCGGCTACCTTGAATATTAAGCTGAGGTGATAGTTTGCTGCAGTAATCATTGTTAATTTGTCTCCCTCAGCCCAAGCTGCAAAAATTTTGCTGGGAAAAATTAGAATGCTCAATGTGTGAGAATAAAGCACATTGATTTTAAAAATATTGTAAAGTATGTGTCTGCCATTGGAATCTTTGCTATTTATGGATTCATACTCCAGTGTGACACCATGGTTTTCTGGAGGGGAAAAAAAGGAAATAAAGGAGAAGGTGCCAATATGAGTGAGTAGAGTGTTGTGAATTTGCTTGGATTTCTCAGTCTCTATTTTAGAGTCATGGAAATAATGTTTCCCATTTTACTCTGAACTTGACTACTCTGCATTTCTAGGTCTCCTTAATGGCATCATGCATGATTGCTAAAATGAGTGGAGGACTAGACTTTCAGGTGAATAATGTTGCCAGGGAAACTGCCCACCTAGCATCCCAGTATGTCTCTCTCTGCTATAACAGACAATTCTGCACGTATGCCTTTTCTTGCATTACACAACAGAGCTGGAAATCTGTCCTCAAAAATTTTATAGTAGCAAAGTCCTATAGAAAAGATGGGCTCTTTACATTACATACAGAACATTGCATCTACCTGTCAGGCATTTTTCCAGAAACGTACAGAGTAGCTGACATCTGTGGAATGGGAGGGAGGGAGGGAGAAAGAAAACACAAGCAGCATGAGCTGCTGGTAACCCACAGACCCTGATAGAGTGTGAGCTGGACGCTGCAGAGCCTGCATACCACCTGGGGCTTTAACGCAACTACTCACACAAATAGAATTAAAAGCAGTCCTTCTAGAGGGATAGAAAAATGATGGACTTCTATTGTCCTTTCTCCCCACTTAATAACAGAAGAATCTACCTGGAATAACCTTTCCCTTTGAGCTCTGCCTCCAGAGGGTTTCAAATACATAGGAACACCCTTCCTTTGCCCTTTCCAGAAAAAAATAATAGAAAATGGAGCTGATGTCTGAGAACACAGACATTTTTAAGTTCCAAGGGAAAGGACTCTTCTGAGACTGAGTAGGTATCTACAGGTTTCTACAATCTCCTGCCATTTTTCAATTTCTGGAATTTTATCTCATTTCATTGCACTCATACCACCTCTTCTAGCTCCCATTTGTATAAAATCCACTACCTCTAATTTTGCAAATTCTAGGATTTGGTCTAGAGATGAGACAAGTGATGGGAAGGAGAGAGTAAAATACTTACAAGAGCCACTTCTTCACACTGCTCAGAATTCTGCCCTGGAACTAATGCTAACCCCTAAGATAATCTTCAAGACTACAAGAGAAGAATATCCAAGATAAGGCCCCTGATGCTCACGCCATTATGTAGCAACAGCCTGCTCACCTGCCTGCACCTTCTCCTGGCATAGAGAACATACCCTAATACAAATTGTTCCTTTACCAACAGTGTCCTCATTTAAGAAGACCTGACTCACTTTGGGGACAAGATTCAATTCTTAGGAATCTGTTCCTGCCTAATATTAGTATCCTGCCCAGTATAGATTAGCCTAAGGGTGTGTGTGTGTGTGTGTGTGTTTGTGTGTGTGTGTGTGTGTGTGTGTGTGTGTGTGTGTGTATAGACTACTCAAAAGATAAAATTATCTGAGGAGAGGGCCACAGCACTGCCGCAAGAAAAATATTCTCAATTATTTAATATTAGAGGCTCAGTGTACAAAATTTGTGCAGAGGAGATGGGGAGACAGTGTCTCTCAGCCCAGCCTGCAACCTCCTCCAATTCAGAACCCCTTGAGTGATGTCAGAACCCCTTGAGGGATGTCAGAGGGATGTCCCACCAGGTTCGGCCTCAACAGGCAGTTGGACATCCCTCTCACAGTCCAGGACTGCTGGCTCCCAACCATTCACCTGCCTCTGCCTGATTGCCCCTAACTGCTTCTGCCTGCCAGCCTGATCACCCCCTTAACCACTCTCCTGCCAGCCTGATCAATGCCTAACTGATCCCTGGCCGGACCGATTGCCCCTAACTGCCCTCCACTGCAGGCCTGGTTCCCCCTCAACTGCCCTCCATTGCAGGCCTGGTCTCCCCCCCCCCCACCATTGCACTCCGCTGCAGGCCTGGTCCCCCAACTGCTCTCCCCTGCAGGCCTTCCTCCTCCCCAAAATTTCCCTCCCCTGTAGGCTGGTCCCCCCCAACTGACCTCCCCTGCAGGCCTGGATCCCCCCCAAAACTGCCCTCCCCTGCTTGCCTGGTCTCCCCCAACTGTCCTCCTCTGCTGGCCCAGTCACCCACAACTGCCCTCCCCTGCAGGTCTGGTCCCCC
>JAAGEH010000125.1:656329-723360 GCA_011751065.1 Lasiurus cinereus | reverse complement strand
GGCCACCCCCCAACTGCCCTCCCCCAGCAAACCTGGTCTGCCCCAACTGCCCTCCCTGCTGACCTGGTCTCCCCAAACTGCCCTTCTCTGCCAGCCTGGTCACCCCCAACTGCCCTCCTTGCTGGCCTGATCACCCACAAATACCTTCCCCTGCAGACCTTGTCCCCCCCAATTGCCCTCCCCTGCAGGCCTGGTCACCCCTAACTGCCCACAACTGCCCTCCCCTGCAGATCATCTCGTGGCAACCATCTTTGACCACATGGTGCAGCCATCTTGTGTCTTGGAGTGATGATCAATTCACATTTTACTCTTTTAGTGGATAAGGCTGCCACAAACTTCTTTGAGAAGTTTTTGTTATTTCTATCTCTCTTTCCCTCTCTTTTCCTCTCAAAGAGGAAAAGAGAGAGAGAGAGAGAAACATCAACGATGCGGAAGAATCATTGATTGCATGCCTCACACTGGAAATCAAGCCCATAACCCAGGAAGGTGCTCTGACCAGGAATCAAATTGTGGCCTCCATGTTCATAGGTCGACACAACCACTGAGCAACACCAGCCAGGCTCTTTGAGATGTTTTGAAAGCTAAGGACTCTTCTGAGAAGCCACAAACACAAAATAGTTTTATGTCATTTCCAAGTGTTTGTGGAACCAAACCCAGGGATCCTGGACACCAGGTTAAAGACCTGTGTTCTAGCCCAGGAGCAAGTGCACTGAGGATCTAAGAGTCATGACTGAGACAAGAACCAGTCCCTGCCTCTGCTTAAAGGCAGAGGAAGAAAGCATGGAGGGGGAAGTTGTTTCAGCTAGAGGCAAGTTACACCTTGGGCCACATTTGGCCATCTTTGAGATGTGCCAGATTGTTGGGACTTGGGTGATGCTACTGCCACCTAGTGGGAGAGACCAGGAATGCAACTAAAATCCTATGTTACAAGGAGAGGCCCCAACAATAAGGAATCGTCTGCCACAAAATGCCAACAGTGCCCAGGCTGACAAACCCAGTCAGAAAGGAATGAAAAGTGCTGAAAAGTCACACTCCCTGGAGTGTGGTGAGGCCACCGAAGGGCATACCTACTTCAGGCCTGGGGGGCTCTTACAAACCCATTTCTGGTGACTGCTGTCATTAGAGGCTCTCCAGCTTGGCATGTGCCACTGACTTCCATATGCCAAACTAACCGTTCACTCATCCTGCCGAACGCCTACCTAATCCAGCTTTAGCCAAACTACCAAAGGGAGTGATGGCCACTAAGGATAAAAAGTTTCCACTTGCTGCAACTCACAAGAAAGCTCACTCCTTTCCAGAAACTATTACTTTCAATCGAAAGTACATTTAGCAATCCTACATTTTCCTGGCTCTGGGAGACCTTGTATAAGTCATTATATTTCTCACGCCTCAGTTTCCATTTCCATCGCTCAAGTCCTTATCTCTACCACACCAGGAAAGGCTACCTGGAAAAGAGGTTGGGAAACTGGACTCCAGAGCCAAAATGATAGTTCAAATGCCTTGTTTGCCACTCGCTTGCTGTGTGCCCTCTATTGCTTTGTTCAGCTTCTCTGGGCCTCAGTCTCTCCATCTGTGAAATGGGAATAATGTCCCCTACTTCATGGAGTTCTGAGAATTAAAGAAATGTTACATGTAAAGTGCCTACATTATGCTGAGTCCACTGGCTGCCACCACCATCATCATCATTTCTGTATGTAGGGAGAATGTGAGATTTAAAAGAATTTGCATAAAATAAATAAGCTTTTTTATTAGCTATTTGCCATCCAAATGGTAAGATATCCACTTTTAAGTACATGTGTTTTTAAATTTGAATCAAACATATGTTTGCTAATTATCCTCTCTTGTGTTTGCAGAGAGCTAGCTCATATGTCAATATTATTTTAGAAGTACTGCTCCCGCTGTTCACTCTAAATTGCGGGGAGATGGAATTAAAAGTTTCCATTAAAATGCCAAAGTGGCAAAACAACACAACGGTATTTGTTCAGAAAGGTTTGGAGAAATAAAAGGTACTCCCAAGCTTGTCTTACTGATTCAGTAGTGTCTTCTTCCAACTGTTTTCATCGCTCCTTGCAGCGACAGCAGAACATCTGGCGGCCATCTGGCCCAGCCGACCGGCAGCACGACCACCTCACCCACTAGCCTCCATCTGAGCCAGTCTCCTGCCAAACCCTCTCTCTGCTACCAATGTTGACCCACAGGTTCAATGCAACCCTATCACCACCTTCTTAAGTTTGATTGGCCTCCCTGGCCAAAGCCCCAATACCCTGAATAAGACTCTTAGCCTTCTGTCTCTTCCTTCAACATCTCAAACAGCATCTTCTCCTCCTTGGAATGCCCTTCATCTTTGATTCACACCTCGAAGGTGCTTTTAAACCAGTGAACGTAATGACGCTGCACAGGACAGTGGAGACAGACATCTCCCTATGAGCTAGGAAGTGATTCCTGTGGTAATGTACAGAACAGGGAAGCATCTGAAATCAATTCTGAGTTTGTTATGTAGGGCTGTGAGTCTGAGCAATTCCCTCTGGTTTAATCAATGGTCAAATTACACTGCTCATTTCAGAAACCAAGTACACAAGCCCATCCCTTCAAAAGCAGACACTGTCCAAGTCAAATTTTGCTGGCAGCTTCATAGTCATGGAACCAGAGACTCAGCAGGCTTAGAAAAAGCATCGTCTTTTCAGTGATCTGCATTGTCATTATTGGCAGGCCTTAGGTCTTCATGACTCAAAGTAAAATATTAGCACCTGGGCTGTGTCCTCTCGTCGCTTCCCCTGATTGCTGGATCTTGTCTTGCCTGCATCGTTACCCACGCAGTCTTTCATTCCCTCTGCTGCTTTGCTTAAATATGAGTTGTTCTGGACGATCACTGGTAATTCACATAAAATATAGTCTTGTTACTTTTCTTTTCTTTAAAAGAAGCATGATAATTACAAACTGCAACAAACGAAGCTGAAAATAACTCCCCAGGCAGTTGTGCATTAGAAATTAGATTAAAATGAGACCAATTTATTTTTAAATGACCTGGTAATTTGTAGGAAAGACTCGAGCTGCTTAAATTTTCATCAGTGGAAAATTGGGAAGCTCACGAAAACCAGTTGTTGGTCACTGGGGTGAGAGAATGGACCCTCATCCCAGAGCCAGAGAGGCAGAGCTGACAGACGGATTGGTTAAAGATGTGCGTTCAAACAGCAGCAAGAGGGAGGGAAAAAAAACAAAACACAATTTAACATGAGTTAAATCTTCTTTAAAAAATCTGAAATAAAGCAAGTTCAATGTCAGCTCACAATTGTTAAGTGCCAAAAAGCTGTGCTCGGAACTAATTTTCCAAGTAAAACTAAATAGGATTTAAAAATGAAAGCCCTAGAGATTTGGGGGCTTTGAGGCTGCTTGGCTGCTTGCACTTGTGGCGTGAAGGATTCTGTTCTCAGCTCAGGACTGAGGGGGTGACATCAACCTCTCCCTCACTCATGGCCGCCTGGGAACGTGGTTAGGGCATGGAGCCAGAGCCAAGTGTCTCTGCACGGCCCTCTCATCCCCCTCCTCACCGCAGCAACTGCTTGAAGATGTTTGGGGTCGACTCCCATGCGGCACCCATAAAAACATTTCTGCTATTCCTCTTCCTCCTAACGATTAACCTACAGGCCATGGTGGTGATATTGCTTATGCATTTAAGACAAACGACAGAATGTGATGTACTCTGACACAAAATATTTTTAAAAATATTAATTATTCAAATTAGTTTGCCCCCTCCTTGGGTGGACACCATCATAATTCTTCTACAAAATGCATGATGTGTATAAATGTAAAAATCTTTCAAATGAGCCCTCTACTAGCACTTCTCTTTAACTCAAGATCTATTAAGTCTCCTCTTGATATATATGACTTATTTCCACCCTCTTTTTCTTTAACACATTGCAGACCAGTGATTTTATTGCTAGCTTTACCCAGTGGCCAGATAAATTTCTATTGAACGAGTACAAAAAATGTTTTACACAAATATTAAAGGCACGCTTTAAAATTAAATACCCATTGCATTTTGAAGTTACTTATTACATATTCTTATAAGCTAATATCATTTTAGAGTATGATATCTTGTAAAATACTGTGTTATATGAAGCAAGAATTCTTGTGATTCACCCGCAATGTTATCAACCATTTCTCCCTGGATTAAGTTACTATGTAGAGAGAGAGAGATGGATGGATGGAAATATTCAAATATATAAACATGTAGGTGTAGACATATACATATTTCATATATCCAAAACCAAACCAACAGTTGGATTGGTCATTGATACATCACACAAGTCTTTGAATCAACCACGTTAGGAAGAAAGATGTGAATATACTAATTATTTTTAAAAGAAATAAAGAAAAAGCTTCCAAAGTGGCTTAACTTATCCTGAAACTATACAGTACCAAACACTTTTATTTACTGGTGCCAACAATATGCCAGGCTCCAGCGAGGCAGAGAGAAGTTTGAAAGATGAGCACCACACTGTGCCAGCTGTCTTCTGTTCGCTTCTGCTCTCTCCTCTTGAAACACTTGCTGTTCTTAGCCCCGCTCCCCACCTGAGAGAGGCTGACATATCTTCATTGCAGCACTAAACTCCGGGTCAGTGCTGCCTGGCTGGGAGGTTGCGTTAGGGTCACTGAGGTTGTCCTGAAGGTGCTGCTAGCACAGCTCTCTTCTCTCTGGTTCTGGAAATTTCTCTAGTCCCCCATTCTAGCAACTGTGACAGCTTCACTGTTGAGGCCCAAGTTCCCTCAGTATCTCTTGTGGTTTCCTTATGCTCCCCACAAACCTTTGCAATTAGGTTTCTCTGTAAATAAACTCTCATCAAACTATCCTAATCTGAGCCTGCCATCTGTTTCCTCCTACCACCTGACTGCCACAGGTGACATTCCTCCCTTCCTAACCTTCCCAATCTGGTCAAAGAAAAGTTTCCATACAACTCTAACAGCTGCCATGAAGGAAGTGCAAAGACACACATGGTCAGGAGGAGGGAGGGGTCACTTTAAGATCTAAAAGGTTAAGATCTAAGAGGTTTTGTGAAGTCCCTGGTATTCAACATGGACATCTGAGGACCAACAGGAAGACTGGTGGAGACAGGGCAATCATACAAGGTGAAGGAAGGATTGAGACTGGCCAGTAAGCTAGGACAAGTGGAATAGGGAAAATGAGGCAGCTGAACAAACTGGCAGAGCAATTTTAAACACATACAGAAGGTCAGGCCCCTATAAATAACATATAGGCTGAGGCCCAGAAAAGCAGCAAAAGCAGACGAGCGACACCAGGACCAGCTGCAATGACGGATCATCCCCTGCCCTGACACTGACCAATCAATCAGTGAAGACCATGCACCTGGAGGAGCACACCTACAAAACTGATGAATATTCTGCTGAAACTCTCCCCTGTGACCTCCCCTAAGATTCCCACCTACAAGAAAGAGATAAAAGCCTGCCAGTGTCACTCAGTGTTTGGGTATCGACCTATGAACCAGGAGGTCACAGTTTGAATCCTAGTGAAGGCACATGCCCGGTTTGGGGATCAATCCCCGATCATCATTGATGTTTCTCTCTCTCTCTCCCTCTCCCTTCCTCTCAGATATTAATAAAAATATACAGTATTAGAAAAAAAAAAGAAAATTTAAACTATTTGGATGGACCAACTTTTCCCAAACCTTACTCAAGTACTATGAGTGAGCCCCAACATAAATTTGCACAAGATGGGAAAGTAATCATGAATTTCTATGTATATCATGATACAGAGCATTTTGAAAATGTTTGTTTTTAAAAAATTGGGATATTTATTGAAGAAAATGTAAGTATTAAAGCGATGATGAGGAGATGTGGTAAAGAGACTGAAGTTTGCAAGCAGGGGTGAAAGGCACAGTGACACAAATACTTACAATCATTATCTTTCAAAAAATAAAACTCCATTTGAAATAAAAAGAGGTTTAATCATCAGGTTTGGTGATGCTAATGCCTCAGAATTCAGCAAAGGAGAAAGCCAAGTTTACATGGAGGCTGGAATTCTGAAATGCAGATAACCAGGATCTCCAGATATAACTATTCCTGAAGCCTCCACATACTAAATGCAAAACGCTGTGAAGTTCTAGTATCATGACAACTTCCAAAGATCTTTCACATTGTTCCCCTCAAATGCTGTACAACCTTGGAAAAGTTCATAACCTCTCTAGACATCAATACCTTCATCTATAAAGATGGGCTAACACCACAACAGGATTATTGCATGAGTTAAATGGTATTTTCTTGAAAATATCTGCTAAATTATATATGAAGAATAAATATCTCTTCTCTCTTTTGTAACAGTAGGATTTTAATCAGAGGAGAATATAGTATTAACTAGACACCCACACACCATGTGGGAAGTTGCTCATTCTAGCTACATCTGAGAAGTACCAGATGCTCCACTGTATGAATTAGGGCTTCTGGTCCCAAATAGTAGGAAAGAACCCAAGTTAACTAAACAAAACAAAGGAGTCTATGATAAGCATTATGAGGGCCTCAAGAAGGAACTGAACCCATGGCCAGGAAAGCATTCAAAACTCTCTCAAAATCTGATCTCTGCACACCTGCTTCCTTTTCTCTCTTTCTCAGAAATCAAACTTCTTTTTCTCCATACTTGGTATACACTTTATTGGTTCAGTCACCAGAGAAACTGAATCTCTCCCCTTGTTTCAAATCCAAATTTCCAGGGGAGGATTCTGATTAGCTCAGCTTGAGTGTTGGCCTCAATGGGTTGAATTAATGGCATGCAATAGGAAGAGATTATGTGCCAATGGCTGCAAGACAATCCATGCTGTGGGGTAAAATGTCTGTTAAGAGGGTGTGGGTTTCTACTATAATTTAGACAGACTCAAAAGCACCTAATATATGTATCCTATTGCTCAAGAATTCTTGTTGCCTTGCCATAGTCAAGTTTCTATAAATAACTATATATTTTTTTAATTTAAAAAAAATATATTGTTATTGATTTCAGAGAGAAAGGGAGAGGGAGAAAGAGATAGAAACATCAATGATGAGAGAGGATCATTAATTGGCTGCCTCCTCCTATATGCCCCCTGCAACCTGGGCACATGTCCTGACCAAGAATTGAACCTGGGATCCTTGAGTCACAGGCCAACACTCCATCCACTGAGCCAAAGTGGTTAGGGCCTATAAATAACTATTTTAAAAATCAGAGTGAGTATGTAACAATGTAATAGTAAGTCATAACAGTATTGTATCTTTTGAATCAGTAATTTCTGTCAAGAAAAAGTTAGTATAAGGAAATAATTCATTGGGAAGAAAACAAATAGGCAGATGTTTCTCTAATGTTTTCTTACTGATAACAAATGAGGCTTAGTAAATCTCAAACCATAGAGAATCATTCATTAAATTATGAAATCTTGATTTTAAATGGAATACTATACAGTCATTAAAAATGGCCTTAATCAAGACAAAAAACAATGCTTTTGGTAAAAAGCATAATTTTGGGTCTCACTTTTGTTTTCATTTAACAATGACCAACCATATAAGCCACTTCACATACTTTTAAAAATAAAATGCTTTATAATTTAAAAAAATAAAATAGGAATTCATAAAATTGATAAATATAAAATGTTTATAATATAAAATAGACATTGTTTTGTTAAGAGAATGGAATTAAAGGATGATATTTCCATTTGTTACAAAATTTGATTAATATCAGTAAAAGTGATAATAACCTTTTTGAACCAGGTACTATATTGTGTGTTCTGCACAAATGAGTTAATATAATCCTTAGCAATTCTGTAAGATTAGTATTAAAATTACCATTTACAGTTGAGAACTCAAGGTATGGACAACTCAAGCAAATTGCCAGAATGATGCAAGTTCAAAACCATAGAGGCATTATTAGATTCTAAGTCTAGATGATTTCATAGCTGGTCATTACTTTCCAAAACTGTGCTTTAATACTGTGTGTGTGCGTGTATATGTGTGTGTGCATGAGCACACGTATGTATGTGTTTAACAATGTGAGTGAAAAGGTTCAAAGTCAAATGCAAGGTAGATCTAATTTCCATTGACAGCCAGCTGAGAATGGGAAGAATGAAACAAAGCACAGCTTGCCAGCATTTCCTGGGGAAGGGTCAAAATGTCAGGCATCCAAAACAGCCTAGTTAGCAACATTTATTAGCTCCCAAACACTCAATATATTAATATATTAGTTTACAAATAAATCTCTACAAAAACCATTAAGCTGACAATAAAATTCTTAGTATAACTTATATCTGCTGAGAGAGTAATGCATCTTTTTCTATCACGATTTTCCCCCAGGCAAAATGAAGCAAGTACAACACATTTTAAAGTCATCCTACAGATCAAATCACTCAGACATGATATAATTAGTCTTATGATAATATGCATTTAATTAAATTAGGGAGGAACAATTAAATGACAAAAAAGATAAAAACAGCAAAAATTAACATGCTGTTGACATTAACATGTCAAAAGAATAATGTGATTATAGATATAAATATTTAAATTGATAGAATTCTCACAAAGAATAAAAATGTGCTGCTGCAAGCATTCTAGCTATGGAAGAGATAGAAAAATCTTTTTTAAGTAGTCAAAATGGAAAAACGATGTGTTCCCCATAGTTTCTGTGAAGCATTTTACAAGACAAATCAAGAAGAAAATATCTATAATCTGAACCAAGGAAGATAATCTTGGTTTATATTTTTTCCCATAAAAGCTCCATCTTTTTTGCATTTTTGAGATCTCATGCTCTTGAATAACAGATTTGATATTCTCAGCTACAGTTTTAGCACAATAAAATCCCAGTTTCTGACACTAGATGAATAAATGTCTACAGAGGACAATTTTGCCAATCATCATCAAAACAAGTTTATGCTGCCAACTGCTGAGGAGTGCTAATAAGTTAAGTTTATAGAGGCCTAATAGCACAGAGACCAAACATCAATCATGAAGTGATATGAAATTCAGGCAGAAGTGGAATGAACCAAGGAGAAGAGAAATTTTTGCACCTTCTGCTTACAAATCAAAGTTCTGAAATTATCCTTCTCAAGGGAAGCATCTTGACCAGTCCAACACTGACATAAAAGGTTTTAGTTGGATTTTCTACTTGTTCCAACTAATTGCTCTAAAATAACTCCAACATTTTCTTGCTTGTTGTTGGATGGCCCATTGAGAGGAGCTCAGCAACACACACACAACAACAAAGAGGAGATTTCGGAAGGATAAATAGGGAATTAAGAGAACAGTTGGAGATGCTTTTATAGAGGAAGGGTCTCAATAATACTATTAACAAAATAACAACAGTGGTGGTGGTGGTGGTGGTGGTGGTGGTGGTGGTGGCGGCGGCAGCAGCAGCAGCAGCAATAGTAATATTCCTAGAGACTTTCTCTAAGCATCTTTTTCCCAATGAAGTATAAAGTTGGATGGTGGAAATTAGATATAATCTAAAGGAAATATATTAATACAAGAGACATAACTACCCCTCCCCCTCCAAAAAAAGTGATCCTGGTTAAAAATTAAAAAGTGAAAAAATATATACAAGAAGAATTCAAACAAAGAGAAAGCAAAACTTTTAGATGTAATACCAAAAAGGGGGAATATAACACATAAACACACAAATATGGACTATATAGCAGCAACATGCCTAAGGTAGATATTGAATAATATGAAACATAATAAATAAAACACATACCAGGAATAGAATTTAATTAACCTCTATAGTCAATGAATGACATCAAGTATTCAAAAAATATAGAGAGGATAGAACACTTAAATCAAAAACTAATAAAGTAGATATATTTGATAAATATTTAGTGCTAAATCCTAAAAATAGAAAATTCATTTTATTTTTAAATACTAATATAATAAACATTATAAACTAATATAATAACTGGCTATATATGTCACAGAAGATACCTTATTAAATTCTGAATGACGGAATAAAACAAGCAGTATTTTTAACTCACTATATAGTAAAATTAAAAATTAGTAACAGGAAATAATAAATTTTATTCACTTAAAAATTAAATAAATTGCTCTGATACAACTCTTTGTCAAAGAGGAGATGCAAACTAAGGCTACTCAATTTCTCCTTAAAAAAGATATAACTAAAAGAGTACACAGAAGAAACTTCAAAGCCTTAAGTATATTTATCATTAAGAAATAGAGAATGCAAAATTATACATCAAACAGATCACTAAAAAATTTAATATATACAGAAAAAAGGAAATAACAAACATTAATAGCCAGATTAGTGATATAAACAGAAAACAACAAAATCAATAAATGCATTCCAAACCATTCCAAAAGGTTGTTCTTTAAAAATATAACAAACCAACAGATTCATAGAGGGCAGACAGCTGAGCAGGGGATAAGGTTGGAGAAGAGTCTATGCAGATTGCACTTGAATTATACCAACTTAATACCTAGTTTTAAAAATTATGTTTTTAAATGTAGGTAGTGGCATTATAAATTATACAACTATGATAATGATCAAGATAAACTAGATATGTCACAGTACCTAACTTATATTACAGTAGCTTCTCCTAACAAGTTTATTCCTTCCCCCACATTCTATGACCATTATGAGTCAGCTACTTGGGGTCTTTCTTGTACATAGTTCTTCCTCTACCATCTAGTTTGACAGAACAACATTGCCAGTCCCCAGGCAGAGAAAAACGTGTCTTGGAAGATTTCACTGGCCATTAAATGTTTCATCACAAAAATGATACATCTCACTTCAGCTCACAACCCATTGGCTAGAACTCATCACGTGGCCCCACACAAAGCTAGAGAGGGCTTCAAAGAGAGTATAGGACCATCCATTGGTGAGCTGCAGTAATGACTACCCAGGACCATTTGGAGAACAACTTTACAAAGTGCTTGAAAAAATAAATGCCATTTCAAAGGTCCATAGATTTTGACCTCATAATTCTATTTCTGGGAACCTAGTCTAAGGAAATATCTGTTAATAAATAAATGGGTAGAAATTTTCACCCATGGACATAACACTAACCAAGACTGAGAGAATCATTTCTGAGGTAACTATATATGTCCTCAATTACCATCCATCCTCCCCAAACCCCACCCCAATCCCCAAAATAGTCATAAATGAGCTGTGAACAAAAGAAGAAAGAAAGCCCACATGCAAATAGTGTTTTGCTTTTAATGGCTGGAGCACTGATCAGCTTTTTTATAAACTCCAATAGTGAAATTGAAGTTGAAAATTCTCTGAAGTGAAGTAATCTAAGATGTTTATAATAAAGGTTTCGCCTCCAGACCTGGGCTAGTTGCTTTGCCATAATTTTAACAAAGGTTCATTTCCATTTCAGTAGCAACAAATCTGTTCATTTAGCCAGGACTTCACTAGCAATGAAAAGTAGATAATTACAGCAGATGAAAAGATATTTAAGATAAAAAGGAGCCTAATCTCACTCTAATTATAGGATGATACATATGTATTTCTTTTAACAGAAAGGTCATTTAGCTTATCTGAGGCAAAGTTGTACTTATTATGATTTCTAAAACCAATATAATGGTTTTAAGTACTGAGACCTTGAAATCAGACAGACCCAAGTTTGAGTCCTAGTTTTGCTTTTTACTAGTTGTGTGAGCTAAGACAAAATACCTAATATCTCCCGATTTCTGTCTCCTTAACTAAAAAAAAAAAAGTACTATTTGTACACATATATTATAAAGATTAAATGAGAAAGTGCATGCCTAGCATTTACTGATGAGACACATGATTATTGCTGAATACCTTCTATTTGTGTGTCTTTATTCTTTACTAAGTACTTCCAGGCACATCATCTCCATCTCAGTATTTAATGCTGAGAATATTTACATAAGATAGGATGATAAATACATACATTTAAAGGAAAATATGGCAAATTCAAGGAGAGCTGACAAGAGTGCCATAGACAGATCAGCAGTGGGAACTACTATATTCAGTTGTGGGAAAGTTGGCAAATATTCATGGAGGAGGTAGGGTTTCCATGGTAAAGACTGTTAGTGAGCAGAAAGATGATTTTGAGTGGGAAGATGATTATTACAAAGGACCCACAAAAGTGCATTCACAGGCATGTTCAGGAGTAGTAAGAAATCAGATTAGAAAGGCTGGGGGAGGGAGTGTTGTCAGTTGCTTTCAAAAGCCCTGAATGCCAGGACAGAAAGCCAGGTTAGATTTGGTAGATCTGCATAGGAAAGTCCTTAAGCAAACTGAAGCTAAGTTTACATATTTATTCCAACAGCATTCCAAAGCAAGAAGAATAAAACATAGAACAGTGAGAAGAGAAAATGAATGTGTGATGTGAATGTACATGAAAGAAAGTGTGTTTGGTAAGAGGAGGGAACAATAAGCCTAGACTAGAAAAACAGAATTCTTCCTGGAGAATAGACTGATACATGATGATGAGAGCTCCCACTCAATGAGCACAGCCATATTTCAGACTCTGTGCTGGGTGCTGTAACTCCACTTCTAATTACCCGTGTCATTTCCTCTATTTAATAAGCAATAAAAAGATGAATGAATGGAGCTAAAGACATTGCCTCAAACTATTCATCCAAGAGAGTAAAACAATATATAAAACTGAACGATATTTCAAATATTTCATTATATCCCAAACTGACTGAAAAGGTTTTCCTTTAAAACTTGATTAAATGAATTCTAAAGGATTTTTTTTTCATTTTGCCATGAAAATTTTATGATACTGAGACTCAGAGAAGTTAAATGATTAACCCAAAATCTCACAACAGGGCAAGGGTGGAGTCAGAACTGAAATCCAACTGGTTCCATTGCCCCTCACTTATCATAGAAGTGAAGAGTGAATTGAATATACAAAGGTTCCTTGGATCTGTTACAACAGCATAGAAATCCACATCCCTGGCTTGTTTGGACCTAACTCTGTGGCCTTATGTCTGCTCCAATCCACCAGGCTATAACCTTTTTGAGGGGAGCAATGCATCTCTATACAGTACACTACATCTTTTGATTTATATTTATTCATTTACTTATTCCTCAAATATTTACTGCTTCTACTGTGTCAGGTCCTATGCTAGACACTAATGTAAAAGATAAAATAGCCCAGCCCATGTGGCTCAGGGATTGAGTGTCAATCTATGAACCAAGAGGTCACTGGGTCAATTCCTGTCAAGGCAAATGCCCAGGTTGTGGGCTTGATCCCCAGTAGGAGACATGTAGAAGATAGCAGATCGATGATGTTTCTCTCTCATCAATGTTTCTATCTCTCTATCCTTCTCTCTTTCTCTCTAAAATTAATAAAAATGTATTTTTAAAAGATACAATAATAGGACTTAAAAGAATGCAAAAATGATGATCATTGTTGTGGCTAGATTATAGGTTTGTGAGTATCAAATATAATAAAGAAGTGATATGCAAATTGACCATCATTCTAACACACAAGATGGCTGCCCCCATGTGGTCAAAGATGGTCATCCCATGTGGACACAAGATGGCCAGCATTGAAGGACAGTTGGGAGGGACCAGGCCTACAAGGAGGGTATTTGGGGGGACCAGGCCTGCAAGGGAGGCAGCTAGGGGGAACCAGGCCTGCAGGGGAGGGCAGTGGGGGGTGGGGGACCAGGCCTGCAAGAAAGGGCAGCTGGGAGGGACCAGGCCTGAGGGGAGGGTAGTTGTGGGAACCAGGCCTGCATGGTAGAGTAGTTAGGGATAACCAGGCCAACAGGGGAGGGTAGTTAGGGGTGACCAGGCCAGCAGGGGAGGGCAGTTGGGGGGTAACCAGGCCTGCAGGGGAGGGCAGGTAGGGGTGACCAGGCCAACAGGGCAGGGCAGTTGGGAGCGACCAGGCTGGCAAGGGAGGGAAGTTAGGGGTAAGTGGGCCATCAGGGGAGGGCAGTCGAGGGCAACCAGGCCTGCAGGGGAGGGCAGTTAGGGGTGACCAGACCAACAGGGGAGGGCAGTTGTGGGCAACCTCAGGCCTGCAGGGGAGTGCAGTTAGGGGCGACCAGGCTGGCAAGGGAGGGCAGTTAGGAGTTACCGGGTTAGCAGGGGAGGATAGTTGGGGATGACCAGGCCTGCAGGGGATGACAGGAGTGACCAGGCCAGCAGGGGAGGGCAGTAAGGGACAATCGGGCTGGCAGGGGTACAGTTAGGCATCAATCAGGCTGGCAGGGGAGTGGTTAGGGGGTGATCAGGTTGGCAGGCAGAAATGGTTAGGAGCAATCAGGCAGGCAAGCAGGCAAACAGTTGGGAGCCAGCTGTCCTGGATTGTGAGAAGGATGTCCCAGATTGGAGAGAGTGCAGGCTGGGTGAGGGACACACACCCCCTACACAAATTTCATGCACCAGGTCTCTATACAGTGGTACCTCGAGATACGAGTTTAATTCGTTCTGTAACCTTGAGGCGTGGGAAACTATGAGACGCTGGAGTCTCGGTAAATTGGTGGGTCGTGTGCAGCCGGCCAATCCGCTCAATTACTCCTATCTCAAATGTTGCTCGTATTTCAAAGCAAAAATCCCTCGCTCAATGGCTTGTATCTCAAAAATCTCGTATGTTAGGGCACTCGTATCTCGAGGTGCTACTGTAATAATAAAAGCGAAATATGCTAATTAGACAGATATCCTTCCAGACAAAGCTGGGGCCAGAGGAAAGCCCAGGTCCCAGGTGACAGTCGGTGGCCAGAAGGAAGCAAGCCCAGGTCCGGGGTGCCAAAGGAAAGCCATTGTCAGCAGCTGGGGAAAGAAGACCTACTCTTGCATGAATTTTGTGCATTGGGCCTCTAGTTTGTTATACTATTCTATCAGTTTTATGTACATATAAAAACTTCCATAATAGAAAGTATTAAATAAAAAGATTCTACTGGGAATATTCTTGCCAAGGTTATCAATGAGGTCCTTGTTGCTAACATAATGAATACAACTCTGTCCCCATTTTTCCTTGACAGCTGTTTCCTTGAACAAAATACATGACCAAAGACAAATCATAGGTAGGAGGAAGCAGCAGAGCATTGGTTAAGGCAGTGGTCAGCAAACTGTGGCTAACGAGCCGCGGTTTGCTGCTCTGTTGGCTGAGTTTGCTGACCACTGGGTTAAGGCACCCACACCCTCTCCTGTTTCCTTTCTGCCTTTTTTTCTGCCTTTCTGTTTCTCAGTCACCTTCCCACGTCTCTTCTTTTTTTCCCTCCTTTAAATGCAACATTATGATGTCTTCATTCGTACCATTATTTTTTTTATCTCAATTGACTTATTCTTTCTCAATGTTCTCATCAACTCTCTAAACTTTCTATATTATCCATATGCTGAAATCTTATGGATAATATAGGTCACCCCTAACTGCCCTCCCCTGCAGGCCTGGTTCCCACCCCCCGCCCCCGAAACTGCCCTCCTCTGCAGGCCTGGTCACCTCCAACTGGTTGCCCATTACTGCACTCCCCAATGTTCTCATCAACTCTCTACATTTCTATATTATCCATATGCTGAATCTGCCATGCAAAATCTTTTCCCTACATACAGTGATCAATATTACCAGACCAGATCTATCCCAGAACATCAGATAGGGTTCCAATTGCCTATGGGGTATTTAGTTTTAAATATTCCATTGGTACCTTCAAGCCAAAGTATCACAATTACTCTTGAAGACCTGAACACATATTCATACGTCCCCTGTCCCACCTACCTTTGCCTTGTTAATTTGTACTCATCTGCTAAAATGTCTATTCAAATGTCAAACACACAGACACACTTCCAGACCAGGTTTTATTTATATTGTGTCCTCTCTCAAAGCACAGAAGCTTCCTGCGCTTCTTTCATAGCATTTCCCAAAGTCCTAATTACTTGTATGAGTCTTGAGCATCTGTCCCCACCAGCTGGTGTGCTCCATGAGGGCAAGCACCATCTCCGTTATGCTCAGCCATGGATTCCAACATCCAGCTGAGTGCCCCGTATAGAGTTCAGTTTCATAAATATTTGTGAAATAAGTGAATAACTTAACAAAGGTGGAGATTTTCAAAATAGTCACAATATCATCAACCTGAAAAGCCTGAGTTATGGAATAATGCCTGTTAGAAGACAGGTGAGGGGAAAAGAAACATGAAGTGGCCTAACTTTCTGCAAATGAAAGAAAAACCTTGACAATCCCTATGCCTTAGAACTCGAGAGACAAATCCATTTTTGTGCTGTATCTTTCTGGAGGCTGGAGGTATTTGCATAAAATGAATTCACAATGAGAAAGAAGCTCTGCCATTAATCATTAAATAAAAAGCTAAGCCCTAATAAAGAAGTTTCAGAAATTATCATAAACCAAACAGGGGGCTGATGTTGTTTTTTAACAAAAGGCTTAGGTCCCAGACAATCCCAGAAAAATCGCTTTCAGTTTTAACCATCACAGTAGAAGTACTGCACGCTTGCCTCACAGGAGTTGGCAGACTGCAAAGTACTCAATGATCAAACTTCAGTAACTTGAGAAGGGGTTTAATTAGAGCAGCCATTCTCAGCCTCAGCCTCCTGCAGGAGTCCCAGCAAACTTTGAACCCATCCACAGAGTTTCTGATTCAGGGGTACCTGGAAGACAATTTTCATTTCTAACAAGTTCCTAGGTAATGTTGATGCTGCCTGCTGGTTTGGAGATCAGACTTCGAGGAGCAATAATAGCTAAGACATTGGACTGTATAGCAGGAACCCTTTGATGCAGTGAGAGATGGAGGGCTGAATTTAGCCTTCCAATCTTCTCTCATTCTACCATATACTCCCCCCATATCCAATGTATTCCACCTCTTGGCAATCTACTCACACCCTGAAGTAAAGAAAGCAGGTAAAACCAGTAGATGAGTGGATAAAAAAACTGTGGTGTCCCGGCTGATTTGGTTCAGTGGATAGAGCATCGGCCTGCAGACTGAAGGATCCTGGGTTCGATTTATGTCAAAGGCACATGCTCAGGTTGCGGGCTCCATCCCCCAGTGGGGGGCATGCAGGAGGCAGCTGATCAATGATTCTCTCTCATCACTGATGTTTCTATCTCTCTCTCCCTCTTCCTTCCTCTCTGAAATCAATAAAAATATATATTAAAAGAAAAAAGATGTGGTACATATACACAATGAACTATTACTAGGCTATAAAAAAGAAAGGAGATCTTACTTTTTGCAACAGCATATTATGCTAAGTGGAATTAGCCCGTCATAAAAAGACAAGTACCATATGATTTTACTTATGTGTGGAATCTAATAAACAAAATAAAGGAACAAAATGGAAACAGACTCAGAAGAGCAGACTTATAGCTGTCAGAGGGAAGGGGGGTTTGGGAACTTGGTGAAAAAGATGAAGAAATTAAGCAAAACAAAACAAAAAAGTTCATAGAAACAAACAATAGTATGGCGATTACCAGAGAGAAAGGGAGGGGAGTGGAAGAAAGTAAGGGGAAGATAACTGGTGATAGAAGGAGACTTGACTTGGGGTGGTAAACACAAAATACAATATACAGATGATGTATTATAGAATTGTACATTTGAAACTATATACTTTAATTAACCAATGTCACTACAATAAATTCAGTTTAAAAAATGTTCTGAGCAATTGCCACATACACAATGCCTAGCCAGTACTGGCCCAAGATACAGTGGCATCCTACACAGGCTAGTTAATTGATGTTTCTTCCAATAATTTCTTTAAAAATTGTGTGATGTTTATTTAGAAGAGATGCTAAGTGCTGCATTGGAGAAGGAAGGGAAAGAGGACCCTGCTGGCCACTCCTTCCTTTTGCAAGGAATCCAGCATCGGCTCACTCTAGAACTTGGCTAATCAGCATCAGCACTGTTGACATTTGGGGGAAGGATTGTGGGGGAGAGCGGGGCTGTCTTGTCCATTGTAGAATGTACAGTGATGTCCCTGGCCTCTACCCACTGGAGACCGGTAGCATTTCCCACCAGCTGGAACCATCAAAAAATGCTCCCAGACATGCCAACAGTCCCCTGGGGTGGAGGTACAATAGCTCTAGTTGAGAATCACTGCTCCTGAGAACCAGGAAGGTTTTTGACATCTGAAAAACACTAATAAGACCATCCTGGTGTGCACTGACAGCTGAACCCTTTGTTCTGCATCCATGCCATATCATCTGTCCAATAGTTGTGCTTTCAGCCCTATGAAGACGAACAAGCCACTCTGAGCATCACCTCCCATCATGGGGAAGTGATGCATATGGCAGGACATATGTATGTACATGATCCAAGGGATGCAGCATATATGACACTCACTGTGGGGAAGGGGGAGTCTGGTAAAGATGTCTCTTCTCATCTCTCACTTACAGGGATGTTTCCATATCTCTCATGGAAGGGCACATGGGCATGTATTTGCCTGCCACTAAAGTTGCTGTGTCTAATATTTTTTTAACCTGGCTCTTTCAATTCTCAAGTTTGTTTATTTAAGTCAAATCCATCCACATAAAGAGAAGCCAAGACAGTATCATTTTCAATCTCTTTCCCACAGAAGAGCTTTGGGTGACAGCCTCGCAGTCTCACTTTGCCTGTAGGTGAGTCCTTACACTTCTCTCCTGCTCTGTGCCATTGCAAATGCATGCTGCAGCTCACTTCAGACATGTGCTGGGTGCTGACTTTCCCCACCGTCACAGACTGGGCCCAAGGATATGGGATTAGGGCATGAAGTACCACCCACTGCCTCTGAAAGTGCTTTGGAGCATCATTTCAGAGGTAGCTCGGTGCTGCAGGGACCTAAAAGCATAAATACCTTCACCATAAATAACAGCAAGCAGGTACCATATGGTCACATATCACATCATTAGCCCTTGCATGAAGCGGCCAGATTAACGAGGGAGTAAAGCTGCCTCCACTTTGGAATTTTCACCAAGAGTGTCAGCAACACACCCAGGAGTTGAAGCAAAACTGTAAGTCAGAAAAACAATGCCCCCAAAAGAGTTTGATCCTCTGCCATGCAAAACCTATAAACAATATAGCTTTCAGGTTCAGCAAAAATCCTAACAAAAATGTTACAAATACTCTCATGAAGTCAAATGCTCCTTTACCTCTGGAGGGAAGGAATGAGCCCTCCCAGAAGGGAGGTAACAACTGTGCATATTCCTTCCTTGAATGAAGTTTCTTTTGTTACATTTATTATAGTGTTAAATAAAACTGTATTTGCTGGAGAAAAAGAAATAAACTCAGGCACCTAAGTGCAAACGGCATCTACTCCTGCCTTTGATGCTTGCCTCCGCCTACAGCACTTAACAAAGACTCTTCAAGGATGAGATGCCTCCAACATCAAAGGCAGACTGCTATCCCCTTGATGTTAAACTTAAAAAAATAATTGTTTGTCAGTCTTTATGTGTCTAGTAATAAAGTTAGTCACAATAACAGTTATACTTGTTCTTTTGATTCTTCTCAAACCCTGTTCTTACATAGCCCAACATCCTTCCCCAACTGCCTGTAATGGTCCCCTTTACCTGCCAAATCAGGTCTCCACCTGCACAGTCTGGCTACCTTTCCCCGCTCATCTCCTGCTGCCCCCACATCAATATCCTACATGGATTTCTTGCCATTCTCCAGTTTTACTCCATCATCTCTTGATTGCCTGGTCTTGTTTGTTAGTGGTCCATTCCCCGGAAATTCCTTCTTCCACATCTCAGCCCATAAAAATCCTATCCAGCTCTTCTCCAAAGTGGCAATAGGTAACCTCTAAAAATGGTTCGCTGTTTCCTAGACCCAGAGAACCCCACAAAATCATGCAAATCAAGAGGCTCCAAACTCCGAGTTCACTTCAAGAACACGTGTGAAACTGCCCAGGCCATCAAGGACATGCATATTCGAAAAGCCACCAAGTATCTGAAGGACTTCACCTTAGAAGCAGTGTGTGCCATTCCATCGTTACAATGGTGACATTGGTAGGTGTGCCCGGGCAAAACAGTGGGGCTGGACACAGGCTCGGTGGCCCAAAAAGAGTGGTGAATTTTTGCTGCACGTGCTGGGAAATGCCGAGAGCAAAGCTGAACTTAAGAATTTAGATGTAGACCCTCTGGTCATCGAGCACATTCAGGTGAACAAAGCATCCAAGATGCAGCATAGAACCTACAGAGCTCCTGGGCAGATGAACCCATTCATGAGCTCTCCCTGCCACATTGAGATGATCCTCACTGAGAAGGAGCAGATTGTTCCGAAACCAGAAGAGGAGGTGGCACAGAAGAAAAAGATATCTCAGATTAAACTAAAGAAACAAAAACTTATGGCCTGGGAGTAAATTCAGCATAAAATAAATCTAAATAAAAGTAAAAAAAAAAATCTATCTAGTCTTCTCCTCCATGAAGCATTTCAATTCCTCTCAAAAATAGAAAGGATTTTTTTTTCTCTTCCTTTGAACCCCCATAATTACTTGCTGGTTCTTTTCTTAAAACACTCATTTATCTATTCTATTTTTTAGGAAGTAATTAGATACCAGCACATCCAACTTTTTCCTACATACAGTGTCTACTATTCAGTAGGCCATTGTTGAACTGAATGGAACACAGTCAGAAAGTAGCACTGATATAGGATGTTAATATACAATGTTTCCATGTAATTATCCCAAGTATTCCACAATCACAGTTGACAGATGTCACCCTATGATCAGCCTTATTTTGTAGATCAACAGACCATCACTGGCTCTCTGAGGTGACTTGAGAATTTGCCGAAGGTGGTATATCTCCAAAACAGATCTGCTTACGTTTTACTCCAAACTATTTTCTTGTCTATGCTCCTTGGCTTAATTAACCTGCTTCTTGAGGAGGCTGGCCCCGTATCGTCAGAGACAACAGCTTCCCCGCACACATGAGTCCCAGGAGGAAAACTACAAAGAGCTCTGTGACTATTGGAACCACAGGTCCCCAAAGCTCACACACAGTAGAGTGCTATGAAGTCCACCTGGCTTGTCTCATCCTTCACACCATATCCCCTTTCTCTTTCAACTCCTCTCTCACCTTCAAGGGAACCCAGATGGAGTCTGTCTCAAGACTCACCCCTGGAAGCAGGGCTGGGTCAGAGCTCTGAGCAAGCAGGTCAGCTCTGAGGGCGCAGAGTTGACCTGCTCCTCACAGTGTGCCCTGTCATTCCAATGTAGAAATCTGCCAAGCTGCAGTCATTCTTTCAATAACCATCTATTTAGTCCCTGCTATAGGACAGGATTCTGAAGATTAAAGACAAAAGCAGACCCATACCCTGACCCATGTGGTGATGTTATCTTTCCAGAAAGCTCTTTCTTACCCATGGCCACGTGTCACCTCAGGCTACTATAACAAAAACCAGTGACTGGGTGGCTTAAGGAACAGAAATCTGTTGTTTATGCTTCTGGGGGCTAATGTTTTGATCCTTGAGGCACAGTCTGACAGGTGCTGGCTGATTTGGTTGCTTGTGAGGGCTCTCTTCTTGGTTTGCTTGTTCTCTCCTCACGTGGCAGAGAGAGATCAGCTCTCTAATCTCTCTTCCTATAAAGTCACCAACCCATCATGGCTCCCCACCCTTATGACCTGGTCTAAACTTAATCACCTCCCAAAGACGCACCTCTAAATTCTATTGCACTGGGTTTTAGGACTTCAAAATGTGAATTTTAAGAGAACACAGACATTCAGCCTATGTACCATGCCCACTATGAAAGTGCTCAAAATCCAGAAAACTACCACTTAATAACAGGAATAAGCTACTAATTCACTTATTTATTCAACAAATATTTATTGAAGATCTATTTTGTGCCAGGCTGTGCTATTTCACCTAACTGCAATTTAAAAAAAAAAAAAAAGGCCAGCCTATTTAACAAGTCATGTTTTCAAATTTGAAATGTCTTTCCTAAAATGGGCTAGTTTTACTCTTTTTCCCGATGTTACACTGCTGTTTAAAACCAAAAGCATAATCTCATTATATCACATCCATGGGCAGTGAAAGAAGCAAATGAAATAGAAATGCACTCATGCATTCATTCAGTCAACAGCATCATTAGTCCCAGCTCTGTAGGACTCGCTGGAAATGTAAAAGGAATAAAACCTTCTCCCATGTGGGTCACACACAGATGGAGATAAATGAGAATTTAGTGGAGAAAGACTAACTTGTTCCCCATATGCATACCTGTTCCCATGCAGACACCTGAGCCTCCCCCATAGCGATTCCAGCCCAGCGGGTCTGACACAGGCCTCCAGAGTCTGCACATCCTCACCCTCCCAGGCTGATTCTAATGCAGGTGGCAAAGGACTGGCAGTGAAGCCAGGGCTCGGAAGAGTGTGCCTCGTCAGACAGAGCACTCTGCGTGAGGAGCTAGCATATTGAAACATGCATATCTCTGCCCTGCCAGTGTGGCTCCATTGGTTGAGCTTCATCCTGTGAACTGAAAGGTCACTGGTTCAACTTCAGTCAGGGCACATGCCCAGGCTGTGGGTTCAAGCCCCAGTCAGTGCATGTACAGGAAGCAACTGGTCGACTTTTCTTTCTCTTATGTCAGTGTTTCTTTCTCTCTCTCTCTCTCTCTCTCTCTCTCTCTCTCTCTCTCCCTTTTTCTCTCTCTAAAATCAATAAAAATATTTCTTAGAAAGAAAAATTGCATATCTCCTTCATGTCCCTTGATTACTATCCTAATGATAGATCAGATCATCTTGCCCATCACTGTGCCTTAACTTTATTGCAAAGAGAAGTCTTGGGGTGAAAGGTCAGTCTAATTTCACATCTCAGTCCCAGTCACTAAACCTTAAGTGGAAAAAGAGGTAATAATAGAAGGTTGGTTGATATTACAGTTTGTCATGTGCTAATGCTCTCATGCCGCACGCCATTTTACGTAGGCTACTCAATGGCACTTAGATATCAGGACCCAGTTACTCTCAGATAGAGCTAAATTTAAAGAAGTACCTGGCGGACAGGTCTATACGAGGTCAATAACTCACACTGGACTCGGAAGTCTCTTGCTGGAATGAACTATCTGTACAGGGGACAGGAGTTGTTTACTAGAAAGCCAATGACTTGCCTGAGGCCAATGTCACCAAGCCTCTTTCCATTGTCATTGCAATCCTAACGGCAATTAATTCACTTTTAAATCATCTGGATTCATAGCTAGGTAATTTATCTAGTACAAATCATGCCTGATATTAATTTGTCATTACAAACCACAGTTCCAGCTAGTCATTTTAAATTTTCTACATGGGGTACCCACGGAGCAGGAAAAGAAATATACGTATTCTGAAATTTCCCCAGAAAACAAACCTACTATTACCATTTGTCTGATACACTTTCTCCCTTCCAACTGATCATCAGATAATGAGTAATTTAATCTTCTTTTAAACAGACATGCTCTTATAATAATTTCATTATTAGAAATAATTAGCAACATTATAGCCTCTTTTAAACAGCTCTAGATAACATTTCCAAATATTCTATTCAAATATACTTCTAGGAGAACATTTATATAAACGATCCATTAATAATACTAAGAAAACAGGGACTTTGGGATTTTGAGAAAATAACAACATAGCAAATAATTTACCTTTAATTCTGATTAATTAACCACAATGTATTAGGTACAAGTCCTTAAGTGAAAGAAGGAAATAAAATGGGCGATTACGATGCTCTCAATTTTTTAAAAATCCCAGCCTACTTCTTCACCCACATGAATCAATTTGGTTTGTCATGCACCAAAATCTTAAATTAACAGACACTGAACCGAAGTTAACAACTGTTTGCATACAGGAAACTTGCACTGGTTGGTTAAGAATAATAGTCATAGAATCGGAAGCATTCAGGCTGCCCAGACAAGGGCCCAATCTGGCTGCTGACTTCTCTTGTCTTCACTGTGCACCCCTGACAGTGAGAATATGCTCACCAGCTTACCTGCCCACCACTCTACTACCTGGCACACAGAAACACTCCCATTTCGCTATTTCTCTAGCCCCTGAGAGTATTCGAGAGGTTGTGACTCTGTCTTAGTAACTTAATGGGCAAAATCCTGTCCTGTGGCAAATCATCTTACTTTTTGCAGCTTAAGCTAGCCAAAAGAGTGAAGATGGATAAACGTATAGCTGAAAAGGAGGAACAAGAAGCTAATGTGAATTTTTAAATATTGGCAGAGATGATAAATTAACTGCCTCCTTAACAACTCTCTAATTCTCTCTCCCCCTTCACCTCAAATTCTGAGTGACTGATTTGTGGATTCTCCCTTACGTTTAGTTATAATGCCCTCCTATACAGTAATAACTGACCTCCTATATTCTGAGATTAAAAGGACCTAACCTTATCCTCCCTGATGGAGTGAGAAGGACTGAATTTTGGTCCGGAGTTCCTTCTCCAATGTCTTCTGTGTTTCTGTTATGAACACAAACTCCTTTTAGTGAAATAAATACTAATTCACTTCATTCATTCATTTCCAAAATATTTAAGGTGCACCTAACAAAACTCAAACATCATATTGGGAGTGAGTATAGAGAAGGAAACAAGTAAAAAGGCTTCCCTCATTAACCCTGCATTAAGTGTAAGGAGGTGCACTTAAAGAAACACTTCAGGATAATTTCCAAAAGCAAGTCTGTGCCATGAGGGTAACAAAATGGGATGAGAGAGCAGAGAACAGGGCCACTATCCATAGGGACAGCCTCTGTGAGGAAGGGACAGTGACGCTGAAATATGAGTAATAAGGAGCTATCACCCATTCAAACGTGTGGAGGAAGAAGATATGCAGAGGCGCTGCAGCAGAAACTAGCTCCCACTTTTGAGAAGAACCAACAGTGTGATGGAGCTTATGAGCAGGAGTAGAAGGGCCATGACAGCTGAGAAAAAGGCAGAGGCAGATCCTCCAGGGACAGCAGGCCATGGCGAAGGGTCTGCATTCTGTTCCAAGACAAATGGAAGCCAGTGGAAGACGCTGAGCAGTGATAAATGGTACGAGGAAAATTAAAGCAGGGTAAAAGATGGGGAGTGATGGAATGCCATTTCATATAGGGTGATCAGGGAAGCTCTCTCTGATGACAGCAGAGTGTTATCAAGCAAGGGTTTTGCCCCAGTCCCATTGTGAAGTCAGGAGTGGAAAAATGGCTCTATGCCTAACCTGGGTTTGGGCCATCTCATTTTTTATAGAGAGATTCACATTACTATGGCTTGGTAACAGAATATAATTTCCATTTGGCAACACTCTGATGAAGAAAATACTGGCAGGAGGAACAAGCAGCACGTGAACCACGGGAGGCCCCACAGCAATGAAAGAACCTGACCCTGGGCTGCCACTGCAGCGAGCAGCAGACACTGCATGTTCCCCGGAACCTGGGGAGAGCAAGGTGTTCCCAACAGTGAGTAACACCCCCTTGATCTACTCAGCCATGTCAGAGCTGACCGTGCCTGTTTCAAATTAGCCAACAATTTATGATGAGGCCACTGTACTCCACTGAAACATCTCCACTTAAAAACCCTTTCACCAGAGGTCTTTCTGCCCCTGGCATTAGGAGACTTGGAAAGCAGCTAATCCCAATGTTTTTCTGCTGCCCTATACTAAAGTTCAGAGAGTCTTCTGAGATACCTGTGACACTAGCATTCAATCAATCCAGCAGGCATTTATGGATCTCCCACAGGCATAGACTCTATCCTACATCATAAATAAGCTCACTGTCAAATAGAGAAGAGAAGTGGACAAACAAATCATTGCAGCCAAGCAGGGTGAGTGAAATAATGGACACATGCTTAAGGGATAGGAAAGAAAGAAGGGAGGGTACATCAATAAATGCCGCCTGTGGCCAATGAATTGGGCTTTGGAAAAGGGTGAGTGAGCAAAAAAAAAAAAAATTGTGCTAGGTAGAGAACTAAAGTAGAAGCAGGCCAATGTCGACAGAAGCAGCTGTAAAGGTAGATCTCAAAGAGTCTGGTTTCACCACTTATGTTCATACATTTAAAGAGGATACTAAATGGCTGTCCATTTTAAAATATTTACTTTTAAAAAGTCCATTAGTTCATTTTGTTCCTCACAGTCATTCGTACATTCATCTTTAATTTTAAACAACTTGATATTCATGGCCTGAGATCTGTCCTTATCCTATCCCCTCTAGAATTATATCTTAATGCAGGAAATTGAATTTATGGCTGCTGAAGGGCAACAGATTAATAGCACTATAAATTAATCTAGTCATCCATATACCAAGGTACAAAACCTAAAAAAATTAGTTCAATCAAATACCATCTCTTATTATGTCTTTAAACTCGAGCCAAGAGAAATTAGATGAAAATTTATATCTCAAGACCAAAGAGTAGGGGCCATGTGACAGCCACTACCACAGGGAATACCAGTCACTGTTCAGTTCCCAGAACACTCTCAGGAAGACACTTAAGCAGGAATTTCTTACTTTAAAAAACATATATATGTTCCACTTATATTGGATCAAATAGCAATATTTTGTTGTTTCACTGATATATAAGGGAACCATATTAAAATATGACTATCCTAGTATACTGTCAACAAATAATAAAATGATGATGGTAATAAATAAACAAATACATAAGGGACATGCACGTTGTTAAAAAAAATTTTCTTTTTGGGGAAAAAAAAGGTAATAATCCCTCAATTGCAATAGCTTGATCAGGGTCATCGAATGCATAGGCTGAACCTCACCATCCTCTGTCCCATTCAGGTGACAGACATTGCTAACCCATTGGCATTTGTTCCTTCACAATCCTCAGCCAGGTGCCCCAGGCCTCCATTCTGGACCTGGCAAACGGAGTATGCCACATTCGGTAGAATTATACCTCTTTCTGACAAAACCAGATTCTCCCCTTCAAATCCATCTTCAGTCCTGTTCACCAAAGCTGCCTTCCTAAGAGTCAAAACTAACCATATCATTTAGTCATTAGAAGCTTCCATTAGTACTTTCATACAAATTCCTTGGTGTAGTCTCAAAGGCCTTTCACAATTTGGATTCATATCTCCTCTGTTTGTGGCCTCACTCCATCTGCCTTCTCTTTCGCATACTCTAATTCAGCCACCTAAATCATTCCCCTGACATTCAAAGCCTTTATGTGGTAAGAAGGACCACTCATCCTGCAAAGTGCAAGCAAGTGTCACCTCCAGGGAAGCCCTTCCAACAGTGGACAGCTACCACCATCCATTCCTGCTGGCTTAGGACACACAACTCTCTGCACATAGCATTCAAGAGAGGCATTAGGAAAGGTCATGTGACCTAAACCTAGCCAATAAAAATGCTGGACACAGGGACTGGTACAAAGATGGACAGGTGATACCAGCTGGTCCAGAGTACCTTCTCCTTAGAACTCCTCCCCACTGCTAGAAAAGAGGCCTGGACAAAATAATCTGATGAAGTCATCCTGCAGCTATAGGATGGGGAAAAATAGACCATATTCCTCCATCACATGGAAAGAGCTTGCAAAAAAAATTGAGCCTTGACCGAAGAAGAAATAGTCAAGACAAGGAAAATAAGAGGCATATTTTTAATGACACTATTTAAATCGCTGGATTTTGGAAGGGGCAAGAATTTGTTTTTTGTTTAACTTTATGTTGAGCTTTCATTTGCAAGAGAAAAGAATCTAACTGATATATTCCCCTAGTGCCTCTAGGAAGAATTAATCACTGTATCATATCCTTTGTGTTCCCACAGCTTTCTCTCTAAAATCCCTGAAATAGAATTATCACATCCTATCATAACTTGTGTACATGGCAATGCCCACCACTGTGAGCAGTGCTGCATCTCCCTCATCTCTGGGACACCAGTGCCTGACCCACAGTCAGTACAGATGTCTGCTGAGTGAATAGGCCAGCAATAAACCCCCATCTGCATTTCTAGTTTCTTCATCCCCTTAGAGGGAAATTTCTCACAACTCTGTGACATTCAAGGGCCAATGGGCTCACATTTTCCTACCCTCTTCAATCAACCTGCTCTCATAATTTCCAATGAAGTCAAAGGTAGTGATATTTCCCTGCTAGTTTTTAAGCCTTTCAAATCATGAACTATATGTTTCAGCAGAGTTAGGCACCACATCAGAATCTCCATAGGGCTAGTGGATTAAGAAACATATTATTAAAATATTAATTTAATATGTAGGAACTGCAAGAAAATTTATTGTTTTTAAATATAAATTGTGGAAAATAAAGCTTAATCCAATCTTTTTTTACTGGTAGGGCCAAGGATATATTTAAAATTTAAAAAGATAAAAACCAAAATTTTTAAAGAGTCATCTCAAAGTGATTGGATGTCAGGTGATTTATTTTTTACTTTCTTCTTTATTATTTTCTGTATTGTATTTTTTTAATATTTTTGTATTGATTTTAGAGAGAGGGAGGGGGGAAAGAGACAGGGATCTGATATATTCTCCTAGGGCAGTGGCCAGCAAACTCATTAGTCAACAGAGCCAAATATCAACAGTACAACAATTGAAATTTCTTTTGAGAGCCAAATTTTTAAACTTAAACTTCTTCTAATGCCACTGCTTCAAAATAGACTCGCCCAGGCCATGGTATTTTGTGGAAGAGCCGTATTCAAGGGGCCAAAGAGCCATATGTGGCTCAGGAGCCGCAGTTTGCCAACCCCGGCTCTAGTGCTTCCTGCATTCCCCTTACTGGGGATAGAACCTGAAACCTGGCTGTGTGCCTTGACCAGGAATGGAATCATAACCTCCCAGTTCATAAGTCAACATTCAACCACTGAGTCACATAGACCAGGCATCTTTTTTTTTTAATTTTACAAGGAGTATGAATTTATGTTACAGTAAGAAAATAAGATTTTAAAAATAATAAAATATCTCCTTTGCCCCAATGTAGGGAGGATGGAGGAGCCCATCTGTAAATGAAACAGACCCAGCCACCACTTCAGCCACAGGCACCAGCTCCTCCTCCTCAGACCAACATTTGGGGCAGAATCACAAATAATTGCTGCTATTCCCCAGTAGGTGTGTCTCTGCAGAGCTAGGAACACATGCCCCTCCAGTGACCTAAACAGCAGTACCACTAACAATACCTGTCACCTTAGAAGAGTCATACCAAGCAGTTCAGAAGTAAATTTACCTCATGATACAGCCACATGACAATCAACATAATTATATTTGCAATTGAAATAGGCAGTCTCTCAGAGTCCATGTCTTGAGATCTCAGCTAAAAATAAATTTTAAAAAATTCAATCTCTCTTTCCCTCAGTAACATTCCATTGGTATCACCAGGTATTACCAGCTTCTTGAAGTAAGGAACTGGCTATAAAGAGACAACCCCTGAAGACTGTGTTTTAAAAACAAGCCTGGCCCCACACATTGCTTACTGCAAGGCAAGATTGTAGGTAGGAAGGGAACAGTAATCATAATGACCAACAAAGCCCTTGTTGCCCCAGGAGCAACCCATAACTGCCCCAGATCCAGCCAGGCTTTCTCAAACCTCCATTGGGGCTTCGATAGCTGCCCATTCTCAGACCCACGTTAAGTGAACTTTTCCAAAATCTCAGCTGACATTTATTGACCACCACCTTGTGCTAAGCAGTGGGGGCTTATAAAATGATCAACCACTAGTTCTAGTTGAAGAGGATCCCTGGTTCATAGCATTTGCCAGCTTCCATGGTAAATTCCTTGCAGTTAGGAGGTAGGATGTAGGAATCTCCTTTTTTCCCTTATAGGATTTATGTAACTTAGAGTTTTTATGTACAAAGGCTGCCTTTTTGGTGGTGTATGGGCTTATCATGATAGATTGGGACATGCTAAAGCTGAAACATTTCGTAGCAACAGAAATTTTCACAATCTAATTTTGGGTGCTCTTGCTGTAGATGCCACGGACCCAGAAAACAGATGTGGCTAGTCACTACTAGTTGATATAAATCCTTGAGGGATATGAACTGGAAAATGATGTTAGTTCAGCACTGCAGACAATATTCCCATGATGTGAGGGGACATGGTAAGGTGAAATCTCTGAGTTGGATAGCTGTTTTATATTATCATGGGGCCCCGTAACTATAAATGGAATAAGGAGAGTGTGAAATTTGTGTTTACAGCAAACGTTTTGGAATCATTCTAGCACATTTCTACACCCTGTGATAAAACACATTTTGGCTAACCTTTGGAAGATCATTTTTACCATTTTCTCTCAGATATACCCTATGTAATAATGTACTATTGTACTGAGATATAATCTAAAATACTCAAGAACAATAGTTCTCAAAGTGTGTCCTTCACCACCACCAGCAGAAGCAGCCAAGTCACCTGGGAACTTGTCAGCTGTCCACCCTAGACCTACTGAATCAGAAACTCTGGATGGAGCGCATGGACCTGTATTCCACAGCCTTCCATGGGGATTCTAAGTATATTAAAGTAGAGAAGCACTGCCATAGAATTGCCTGAGGATGTCTTAGAGAGAAACAGAACTGTTAAATCCAGGGGAAATAAATGCATCTTGTCAACACTCAGTCTAGTCATTTTAACTTGAATCTGAACCTTTCCTCCACCTGCTGTAAAAGAAAATGGTTAACTTTTATTTTATTTTGCAATTTAACAGCCTAAGCAATAAGCCCAACCACCTAAATTATCTTTCTTATCAAAACAAAGCAGACACTGCTTGGTGTGATATACAGTGGCAACCACAAGTTTCAAAGAAAATCAATATGCAAATGAATGCATTTGATTCCAAGTCTCATCTGTCAAGTCTTTCATACAAACTGGCTTAATTAGGAACGCAGTGAAATGCAAGAATCAGCCTAACTCAATATCCCATGCCAAAGCTTTATCGATGATATACAATTTTCCAGAAGAAGGCACAAGGGATCAATAATAAAGCTGTCTCGTACTAGAAAGCTGAAAGTTGAGCTTCATTCAGAGATAATGTGATAATTCAGCCTACCATGTGTCCACAAGTAGGAGCTCACAAATGAATAAAAGTCTTACTTCTATGTATTCAGAACCCTTGTCATTAAAAGTTTGATTACTTTTTAAATACCAATACTTCTTAACATGACCTGATCCAGAGGATTCTTAACAGTGACTGCACATGACAGTTACCTCATTAAAGGCCCAGGATCAAGCCACACACCCAAGACCAGTGGTTCTTAAATTTTGGCATGCATCGGAATCAACCAGAAGGCTTGTGAAAACACACAAAAGCACACTTTGATAACAACTGCCCCAAAGAGATTAAGAAAAAAATCTTTGGGACTGGGAAACCAACAACAGTATTTTCTAAACTGCAAAAGATAATTCCAGTGTGCATGCAGCTAAGTGAAAGTCAAGCTCTCCACATGCCCTTGGAGAATCCCCCAGCATGGAATGTGGGAGAAGAAAGGAAGGGAAAGAAGAAGAAATTTATTTGTGAGCATGAGATGGGGGAGATTCTCCCAAGAAAGTCCAAAGTTCATTAACCAAGATAAGAATTCAAGTTTCAAAATGTCTCCAATCTCCCAATAATTGGAGTACTGGTGAAGGATGCTACTGTTGGTGGGGTGCACAAAATATTATAATCCTTTGGGATGGACAGTCATAAAAGAAGATCAATCTTCTCAGCAGGTATCACATAACAGAAGTCACCAGAAAGGCACTGAACCAGTAGAGCTGGGCAGAGTAGAAATCGTGTCTGAGTGTAACAAGTTTCTGTCTTAGGAAAGGGAAGGGAAACTGTTGTAGCCAGAAATCAAAAGATTTTACCTGAAGATTTTAAGAAAGAAGAGAGGAGACAAAATCAGATCTGCTAGGATGTTTGAGAACAGAACTATTTGATAAATGTGCTTAGGCAAAATTGAGTAAGAAAGTTATCCTAAGATGTAGTTCATCTGGCCCAAGAGTCTGGGAGTAATTCTCAGAGATATAGTAATAAATCACCATAAAATAATCACAACAACAACGTCTAAAACTTACTGAGCTGCCGAAACTGTTGGCTCAGTGGATAGAGCGATGGCCTGCAGACTGAAAGGTCCCAGGTTCGATTCCAGTCAAGGGCATGTATCTTGGTTGCAGGCACATCCCCAGTAGGGGGCGTGCAGGAGGCAGCTGATTGATCTCTCTCTCTCATCGATGTTTCTAACTCTCTATCTCTTTCCCTTCCTCTCTGTAAAAAATCAATGAAATATTTAAAAAAATAAAAATAAAAAAATAAAACTTACTGAGCTTTTTTTATGGGCCAGGCACAGTTATGAGAACTTTACACAACCCTCATAATTATATTTGTCATGTTAAACATGTACTCTGAATATCTAAAGTAGTGAGGATTTTCATAAATTTCCTTTTTCTCCTCTAACCACACAATGATAAACACTAAAGATGGCAAGAAGGTACTATTGCTCCTTCATTATTCCTTACCCCCATTGAAAGAAAACATGCAAAAATCTCAAGTAATCATGGCTCTCCATATTGAATCTTTTGTTCAAGTAAATTTTGTGGTATACAAATTATTACAATCCTATCTAATAAAAGAGTAATATGCAAATTGAATCATCACTCTGCCACACCCACAAGCTACACCTACAAGCCAATCAGGAGAGGGTATGCAAATGAACCCCAAGCAAGATGGCTGTGGCCACAGAGAGAGCAGGAGGGAGGCTTGGGTTTCCTCAGCGATGGAAGAAGCCAAGCTTTCCATCCACCCTGGAGGGCCCAGGCCTCCATTCAAGGCTAAAAAGTTTCAACTATAAAAGATAAATAAATCCCAACAAAAATGGCAACAGCCAAAAAGCTGGAGAGAGCAGGAGGCTAGAGTTGCCCCCGATGATGAAGGAAGCCAAGCTTCTGCAGCCCTGGCCTGTCTTGGCCTTCGCTTAAGAATACGAAGTTTCAGTTATAGAAGATAAATAAATCCCAAATACCAGAGCCTCTGCTTGGGTCACCAGGGGGTGTAGCTGGCTTGTAAACCACCACAGGCCCCTCGCCCAGGCCACCCCATACCCCAAGGGAATCCCCACCCTGATCTGGGACACCCTTCAGGGCAAACCAACTGGCCCCCACCCATGCACCAGGCCTTTATCCTATCTAATAAAAGAGTAATATGCAGATTGACCATCACTCCAACATACAAGATGGCTGCCCCCATGTGGTCAAAGACCCTGCCCCCATGTGGACATAAGATGGCCACCACAAGATGGCCTGCAGGGAGGGCAGTTGGGAGGGACCAGGTCTTCAAGGAAGGACAGTTTGGGGTGATCAAGCCTGCAGGGGCTGGCATTTAGGGACAAACAGGCTGGCAGAAGAGCAGTTAGGCATCAATCAGGCTGACAGGAGAGTTTTAGGGGGGAATCAGGCTGGCAGGAAGAAACAGTTAGGGGCAATCAGGAAGGCAGGCAGGTGAGAAATTGGGAGCCAGCAGTCCTAGATTGTGAAAGGGATCTCCAACTGTCGTTTAGGCCGGATCCCAGTGGGACATCCCTCCAATATGGGACATCCCATATTGGAGAGGGTTCCGGCTGGGCTGAGGGACATCCCACCACCATGTACGAATTTCATGCACTGGGCCTCTAAAGGGATTATGTAGAACAAAGTAATGAACTAATAAATGAATGTACTTAGCTACAAAATAAAGGGGTCCAAATGAAGAATACATCTTGCCCAGGAATCTGAAAGGGGCCTCAGAGATAATTGGTGGCAGATTTCACCACAGCCATCCCCCCACTCACCGATGCTTTTTGTAATAACAGCTCATTGCAATCATATAATAATATACATTGTATATTTATGCATTTGCTTATTACCACTTTCCTTGCTAGATGTAAGTTTAATGAGAGCAAGGACTTTATTTTATTTCTACTATACTCCCCCTTTTATAGAATAGGGCCTATAACGTAATAGGTGCTTCATATTTCTTAAATGGATGGATCAAATTCTCCCCCATCCCACCCACAAAAAAAGCAGTAGTAATGCTAATGTGCACTGCTGATCAGGGAGAAGAAGCAGCAACCACACACCTCACAAGGTGGTTACACTGTCCTGTAGCTGAGTACCAATATGTATATGTGCACATACGCATACATATGCAGCTAGCTTTAGAGATAGTCCTCTCTATTCTTCATTCCGTAGTCATAATTCTAGTCCTCTGATAGAAATATAAGATGCTATTAAATATTTATTTCAAAGAGGTACCCTGCATTATTCATACAAGTAAAATATTTAAAACAACCTAAATATCCAAAAAGAACATAGTAGTAAAGTAAATTATCCTTCCAAACAATGGAACTTTTCACTGTGGGCAAAAGGCTCACAATGTAATGTAAAACAGTAGGAAAAGGAAATAAAACTTCACATAGGCTACCACATACAATACATAGCACATAGATGGGTGCACAGAAAACAGGCTTACAGGAAATGTTCCTGGTAGTTTTTTCTGGCTGTGGGAATGTGTTGCATGGTTTTTTTCTTCATGCAGAGTGACATTTTTCTTTCTACAATTAACAATAAATCATTTTTAATTAGACTTAAAAGTTTTATCTTAGTTCACTGCAGCAAATAAATGATCACATCTAAAGCAAAAGGTTAATGCATAAAGCTTTCCCTTTCCTTTTTTTTTTATTGTGTTACATGTATACATATCTCCCCATTGCCCACCCCCTCCTTTCCAGGCATACCCCAACCCCCCAGAGTCTATGTTCATTGGTTATGCTTATCTGCATGCATACAAGTCCTTTGATTGATCTCTTATCTACCCCACCTCTCATTAATCTTCCTGCTATAATTTGACAGCCTGTTTGATGCTTTACTGCCTCTGTATATATCCTTTTGTTCATCGGTTTACAATGTTCATTATTATTCTGTTTTGAATATGAACTTTGAGCTTACAGAAATCAGCCCTTGACCCAATTCAAATGTACTTTCACTTCCAGCACATGGGTGGATAGGTCAGGCAGCAGGGCTCCAACTTGTGCTATTCTACAGATTTTTTTTTTCTCAAATAAAGCCTTAACTGGCATAGCAATGCATAAAAGGGAAACATAACTCATCATCATCATTGTAAGTTGGGGTGGCACCCAATGTGTCAAGGCCACCCACTTTCTCTGTCTATGTGAAGCATAATAACCTCCATCTTGTATAAAAACTGCTGTTTGAAATTTTAACCCTGCTATTTTTACTTCTGTAAATGCTTTCTTGCTTAAATAATAGGGAAAAATAAGATTACTCCCATTCCAGAGAGACCATAAACCATGCCCCAGACAAAGTTGTAAGTGCTGGCACCAGGCCAGGCCTTGAGATATGGTCTCACAGCCCTGTTCCAGCACACAGGACTTTTTCTCAGAAGGTCCCCAAAGTCTCATTCCAAATTTGGAAGACAAAGAGCTGACAAAAAGTATAAATAGGGAAGACTTCCACCATGTTGGTGGCCCAGAATTTGACAAAGACATTCTACTCTGAGCTCCCTAGTGCTAGCATAATAATAAAAGACTCCAAATTAACTTGGCTTATTGATTAAGGCATCTTCTGATTTACAATATAACACATGCAAATGCATGCTTGGGTCTGAGCTCTTGGAAAACAACTCAGCAGCCATCATACCGGAAGCTCTGCAAATAAAAACCTTTTCCACATCATTTCTTAAAGCTCCGACTAAGGCCCTCTCCAGCCCACAAGCGATAAACAGTCACACCCCAGCTCTCCCTGAGTAACGGGATCTGGTCTTGTGCAAAACAGCTGCATAATACCCTGCTGTGTTTGTGATCATAGCCTCCTCAGATCTGTCCACTCTAGCAGTAAAGTCATGGCACCAAAGGACATAAAGATACTAAGTCTTAGACCATAAAGGATTCCTTAGCATTTGTTTAATATTTAACTTAATACCTTGGCTGCTGTGACCACAGCACACTTGAAGGAATGCAGTCCTGGTTAGTTGGATTTTTCATTAAACAGATGGCTGGTTTTAAGGTCATTTTTGTAAAACCCAACTCCAGGGCTTCTCTCTACACCCCCGGGGCCATTATCCAAACTGTGTTTCCTTGTTTTCATTGTTCCCAGGAGATGCCTGGGGACAAATGCAGGGGGGGCTGAAGGGACAGGGGAGCAGGGATACAAAAAGATCTGCTTCCTCTCTTGCATTTCAGTGAGAATTCCACTCTTATCTGTCTTACTTATTAGCATTTCATAATGATAAACCTTGGATTTGAAAATGACTACCTTAAGAGGTGTCTATCTCTATGCATTCCTGCCCACCAGGACTTGCCCTTGAAGGGAAGCACAGGAAATCCTACGACCCATAAGTTACCTCTGCTGACATTCAGGTGTACAATAGTCACACTTATCTCCCTTGTCTCCTTCAAAATATATATATAAATAGGCCTTGAGGGGATTGTGCTAAGTGAACTAAGTCAGACACAGAAACATAAGTACTGAATGAAACCACTTATGTGTGGAATCTTAAAAGCATCAAACTCAGAGACATGAGTGGTTGCCAGTGGCTGAGGAGTGAGGGAAATGAGGAGATGCTGGCCAAAGGGCTACAAACTTTCAGTAGTAAGACAAACAAGTTGTGGGGATTTAAGGTACAGCCTGGTGACAATAATTAACAATCCTCTGTTCCCGCAGTTGACAACTGGTGGTCCACAAGGTCTGAAAGGTTGGCGACCTCTGCTCTATTACATATCTGAAATGTATATGCAATGGGAGTGAAGCTTTAATGTTCTCATTGTAACAACAAAATGGTAATTATGTGAGATGAAGGATGTGCTAAGTAATTTTATTGTGGTAACCATTCTGCAACATATACCTATACTGTATCATGTCATCACACCTTAAACGTACCTGATGTTATATGTCCATTGTATTTCATAAAGCTGTAAAAAATAGATGTTTATTTGCAATTTTTATAAAACTATATGAACTTGTAGTATCGATTTTCATTTGATAATATATCTTGGATAGATTTTCATGCCATTACATATAAGTCTAAATTATATTCAATCTACAGAATTTCATTATAAGGGTCTATCATGAATCTGTCTGCTCTTAAAATAATTTTCTGAACCAATGAGCAGGCAGGCAAAGTATTTTGCTGGGTCAGCAAGAGAAGGTCCTTCCCAATACCTGAAATGGTGGTTCACAGTTAGTGTAGAGCACCGGATCTGGCTCCATATACAGCTACCTCTGACAGCTGAAGAATGACCAGTTTAACACAAAGCCTGCTGGAGTCGTCATTATAAACAGCTATTTCTGATCTACAGCAATTTAACCGCCACAGCTAAATGGTGAATTCTTTCCCTTTTTCCTGAGGCATAGCTTGTCTGGACTACGCCTGCACTTAATAAACACTGACGTAGCTGTTGGGTGGTAATACACTGAATGCACTTCAATGGTGTGATTCCCTCAGCACTGGGCTCCTTGACATCCCTCAAATCTCTCCCCTCTCAAGCCTTTAAATGTTGGTGCCTCTACCTCAAGGGGCATCTTGATACAACACAGGTGGTAGGAGAACAGTCCCTGAAGAGACCTGTTTCAGCACTGAGAAAGTATGCCTCAGAAATTCCATCCTAATTAGACAATGAGTCCAGCCTCCATCAGAAAGCCCTTGATCTCAACCTATGTGAGTACAATGTACCTGGGACAATTTGGGCATAAAATGCAAGTGGCTTTGAAGAAATCGGTTAAACAAAAGATGACTTTGAGTTGTTTTAGGGGAAAAGGCATCATACATAAGGGCTAGAAGGGTGATGCCTCTCCCCTACTCCCAGGCACCCCAGATCACTGCCAATTCCTTCCTCCATTCAGCAAACAAATCATGTCATTTTCTTGCTTAAAACGTTCCAATGGCACCCCAGTGGCATGTAAAATAACAGAATATACAAAAACTGTAAGGCAGTAATGAGTTTTTGGTTCAAGAAACAGAAGCAAGGTTTGTGGGCTTATGCAGACAAAAGAAAGGGTCAGAGATGAGAATGAGAACTAGGTGGGAGACAGAACATTGCTTCTAGAAACTAGTGAGGACATGGGTACTGTTTCAGGTGAGATGGAAAACCACTGGGGGGGCTAATCAGGGGAGGGACATAACCTGACATATTTTTTAAATGTGACTTGAGTTTCTCTATAAAGAATGACTTGTAAGAATGTGCCTTTTTTCTCACATGTGGTTCAGCTTGAGAGGACTATAGAGCTGAGAGACCACATCATGTTTTATATTTTGAAGCCAGTTTATAAAACTAATGAATCAAAATGTTACACTGTTTCAAAGAGATGAAGGAAAAGCACACTGTTAACTTTTTAGTGTCACAAGTCGATGTGTATGTAGTATCCCAGATCAATCACTATCTAATGAGCGACCTGAGACAAATCACACACCCTTCAGCCTCTGGTTATTTATTCCATCTGAAATAATCACATGATTAGAGGTAATCATGTTTACTTAGCCTGTTGGGAAATAAAGTAGAATACAGTATATGAAATTTTTTTGTAAACTGTAAAGATGTTATAGGTATGGAAATAACTTTATTACTCTTTGAAGGTGCAATGAGTATCAGGCAATGAGAGAACCCTGCTTCTTGCCAAACTCTTAATATATATTATAGGGAATTACATACTGATAATGATATTGCCCTTCTCTAAGTTTTTATTTCCCAAAAAGTAAAGGTCTTCCATCTCTTTGAATCGCTGCAAGATCAAATATTTAGTAGGAACCCAAATATTTAGTAGGAACCCAAAAATCTATCCAAGATATATTACCACTTGACAGTTATTTGAATTTTTCAATCATCTAGTCTTCTGAAAACCAGAAATTGAAGACTTTCTATATTCAACTCTCAACAGAATCCCCTTTGGGCTCTTTAACCAAAATGTCAAACCAAGAGTTTTTATTTTTAGAGGCAAACTTTGTGAAAGTTTGATCAAGAGTATATCTTTGAAATGGAATGTTTTTTCCACTGACCTGATGTATGATTTAAAATTGTGGAAGATACAGTTTTGAACAAGTCATTTTTTTTTCAAAGCAGCCACCTTATATGCCAGTCCACTTACTCCAACATAAATTCTTTTGCTCGCGTAACTTGGGAGTTTTTCTTTATGAAATCGGAACCATTTTTTAAAAATCTATGCATTAGGCTCTTTTCTTCAAGCCAAATCACCCCTTATATTCAACAACTTGGTCGAAGTTACTTTTAACTATTTCCAATAATCTAATTCACCTACAATAACTGACAATTGGCTACCCCAGCCAGTGTTCAAAAAATATGCTGCAGACTCTAGATATATTACCCTAAAGAAAACTGCAGAGAGAATCCAAGATGGCAGCATAGGTAAACACCTACACTGCTGCCTCGCACAACAATTTCAAAACTACAACTAAAAGACACAACAGACATCATCCAGAACTACAGGAAAGCTGGCTGAGTGGAAATTCTACAACTAGAGGGAAAGAGAGGGGCTCACGGAGACCCAGAGGAACTGCAAAAAGCAGAGGTACGGAGACACGCATGCTGAGAGAGTGGGTGCCGAAGTACCTGGCTGGTTTTTTCTGGCAGGAGGGAAACAGAGACTCTCAAAGGCATTGAACCCCTTATCCCACGACACTAAACCCCAGATCCAGCTGAAACTCATATGGGGACAGTTTAGACTGAAAAGGGAGAGGTGCACGGAAATTTAGGGGAGTTGCAAAAGATCAGAGGTCTGGTGGTCCGCACGGCACTGCGCAAAAAGGACAGACTGCTGATTGTGCTGCTGGCTTTGAGAGTGGGCAGGAGACAGACCCTCCCAACTGTGTCACTTCTGACTCCACTAAGCCCCCGTTTCGGGTGAAACCCTGGGGACCTAGACTCGTGTGGTCCTGGAGCACAGGGGAGCCTGAAAGGCAGTGGTCTAGAGGCACTGTGCATGCCCACAAGGACCACTCCAGTGATTACCCAGTCATGTGAGACTCAGGGGCCGTGGAGGGCGGGGCCAACTGGAAGGCAAGGTGGTCCATTAAGCCCTGAGACTCCACCCCTCCCAAGCTCAACAGAGAGGCTTCTGCAGTTTTGCAAGTCTGGTATCATAAGGTTGAATCCAACACAGAAGTACTCCCGGCATAGTGAAAATGCTGAGACAAGGGAAGGGATCACAAACAAAAGAAATGTAGGAAAACAAACGACTGGATATAGAGTTCAAAACCACGCTTATAAAGTTTTTCAAGAATATCCTAAAAAAGTTGGATAAAGTTAGTGAGAGCCAAGAGGAGATGAAAAAGGACCAACTAGAGATGCAAAAGATCCAACTAGAGATGGAAAAGGTCCAACTAGAGATGAAAAAGGACCAACTAGAAATTAAACATACACTGATTGAAATAAAAAATATTATACAGAGTCCTAACAGTAGACTAGAGAAAGGCAAGAATCAAGTCAAAAATTTGAAATATAAAGCAGCAGAAAACACTCAACTGGAAAAGCAAGAAGAGAAAAGAATCCAAAAATGTGAAGATAACGTAAGGATCCTCTGGGACAGCTTCAAGCGTATCAACATCAGAATTATGGGGGTGCTGGAAAAAGAGAGAGAGCAAGATACTGAAAACCTATTTGAAGAAATAATGACTGAAAACTTCCCACATCTGGTGAAAGAAATAGACTTACAAGTCCAGGAAGCGCAAAGAACCCCATATAAAAGGAATCCAAAGAGGACTACACCAAGACACATCATCATTAAAATACCAAGAGCAAAAGACAAAGAGAGAATATTAAAAGCAGCAAGAGAAAAACAGTTCATTACCTACAAGGGAGCACCCATACGACTGTCAGCTGATTTCTCAACAGAAACGATGCAGGCCAGACGGGAGTGGCAAGAAATATTCAACGTGATGAACAACAAGAACCTACAACCAAGAATAATCTATCCAGCAAAGCTGTCATTCAGAATTGAAGGGCAGATAAAGAGCTTCACAGATAAGAAAAAGCTAAAGGAGTTCATCAACTCCAAACCAGTATTATATGAAATGCTGAAAGGTACTCTTTTAGAAGAGGAAGAAGAAAAAGGTAAAAGACAAAAAATTATGAACAACAAATACATATCTATCAATAAGTGAATCTAAAAATTAAGTGAATTAAAAATTTGATCAACAGAATAAACTGGTGAATATACTAGAATCAGGAGCACAGAAAGGGAGTGGACTGATAATTCTCATGGGGAAAGGGGTGAGGGGTATACAAGTAGAGACTGGACAAAAATCATACACCTATCGATGAGGTCAATGGGAGGGAGGTAAGGGCAGAGGGAAGGGTGGTAGTTGGGTGGGGGGGAGCTATGGAGGGGAAAAAAGAGAAACAAACATAAAAATCTGAATAATAAAGATTTAATTTTTTTAAAAAACTGCAAAATAGATAATTGCTCAACATCAGCATCTTTAGAGAATGTGACTACCTGCTGACAACACTGAAGAGAATTTCACTACTAGATATATAAGCTCTAAATGTGTTTATTAAATACTAGAGGCCCGATGCATGAAAATTTGTGCAAGAGTAGGCCTTCCTTCCTGCCCCCAATGCTAGCACCAGCTTCCCTCCAGCACCCAGGACCCAGGCAGGCAACCAGCTTCGTCAGGAAGGACATCCGGAATGACATCCAGAAGACATCAGGTCTAATTGGCATATTACCCTTTTATTGTTATTGAGATGACCAGAGCAACCATTCTAAAATCAGGTTTTTACAAATAACTTACAGGAAAACACTTCCAGTAGTACATGAAAAGAAAAACAGGATAAAAACTGGATCTTTGTTCTTTCAGATAAGTATTATTTATTGAACCTCTATGTACCAGGCATTGTTCTACATGCTGAAGATTCAATGAACAAGTTTATAGTAATTTACCAATTTTGCTTAAAACAAAGAGAGATTGATGAATAACTGACATTTGACAAAATATTGCAGGCTCTGTGTTAAGCACTTAAGTAATTTATCATTTGGTCTGTTACAAGACTATAAAGAAAGTGCTATTATACCAATGTTACCGACAAGAAATTGAAGCACAGATCAATTAAGTAACCAGACCAATGTAATAGAGGCTGAGGAGTACAGCCCGACCTGAAATCTAGGTCTTTTCCCTCTTACTTGACTCTATGCTTCACATGAAACACTGTTCCCCTCAATCAACTCTAATTTCCTACTCACACTCCTCACAGATCCAAAATAATCCAGCAGCCTTTTACATCTGAGTAAAAGGGGACATCTGAACACAGCAAGATCGTAACCCATTTCCTAAAATTTATGTTAATGTTGAATCCTCTAGACCAGTGGTTCCCAACTGTTTTTTGGCCATGCCCCACCTAAGCATCTCTAAAATCCTAATGCCCCCCCCTCACATAACATATAATTCTTATTATTCAAAAAGTGAACTTCTGAAAGGCCATTAACTTATAAAATGTTCTTCCAAATTTCATTATCTTTGTTCATCGCTTCTCAGCCTTTTGGCTAAGATCAAGTGTCATTTTATTTGTTCCTCTGCTGAACTACTTGTCATTAAAAATAAACCTAGATCATCAACTGCAGACCTCATACAGTCACTTTGGAAAAGGCTCTGCCAACTCCATAGGAAGTTAAACATATACTTACCAATGACCCCAAAATTCCATTCCTAGGTATAAACTTAAGATAAAGGAAAATCAAGTTCATGCAAAGACCTGTACATGAATGTTCATAGCAGCTTTATTCATAACTAGTGGCCTGGTGCACAAAAATCATGCACACGGAGGGGGAAGGGAGGAGGGGTCTCCTCAGCCCAGCCTGCACCCTAAAAGGCCATTAACTTGGTCTAAACAAGTTTCCAAAGAATAAGGCATCCATGAAAGAGAAAAATAAAAGAATGAAAGAACAGTTGAAATACTGAAGAATAAATCACTAAGAAATTGTTTTAAAAATAATAATATGAAGTGATATGAAAAAATAGCAAATAATGTTTCAAAACATAATAGAGAACTGAAATGCATAAATGTCACAATATATATTTATATACTGTATATGAAGCCCCTAGAACCATAAGAAATGCAAAAAAAATCACTGTTAATAACTCATTCTAGAATTGGCCCCCTTAAAAATCAAATTGCCTCCCTGTGGAGCATGTGCCCCAAATTAGGAAGCACTGCTCTAGACCTTTCTTCAATAAATTAAACTAACAAATCACCTCAGTAAACTGTGGCACTTCCTCAGTTCTATTGCTGTGCTTCTCTTGTGCCCACCACTTTCCCCAAACAAAGACCCCAAAGCCCCAGTGATCCAAGACTCACTAGTATAGTAAGGATCAGATTTTCTCTACCTTCAGATAAATCATTAAGTCCTAAAAGATACCATGCTGAAAACAGGAGACAAAACTTTGGATTAAAGATGCAGATCTGATAATATCTTGTGTTAGTTAAGGCAATATTACATCCTGAGCCAATACATCCTGAAACCTCAGTGAAAGAACATAATAGAAATGATATTTTCTTCTCAGGGATAGCCCAATGCTGGTGTGTCTGATGGCCTTCTACATGATCATCTATGCATTAAGATTGCCTCATTTTTTTTAAACTTAACTTTTTTTTAATTAAATCTTTATTGTTCAGATTATTACATTTATTTCTCTTTTTTTTCCCTCCATAGCTCCCCTCCACCTAGCTCCCACCCCTCCCTCTACCCTTACCTCCCCCTGCATTGACCTCATCCATAGGTGTATGATTTTTGTCCAGTATCTCCCTGCACCCCTCTGACTCTTTTCCCCCTGAGAATTGTCAGTTTACTCCCTTTCTGTACTCCTCAGTCTATTATATTCACCAATTCATTCTGTTCAGATTTTTAATTCACTTAATTTTTAGATTCATTGTTGATAGATATGTATTTGTTGCTCATTATTTCTATCTTTACCTTTTTCTTCTCCCTCTACTTAAAGAGTACCTTTCAGCATTTCATATAATACTGGTTTGGAGTTGATGAACTCCTTTAGCTTTTTCTTATCTGCGAAGCTCTTTATCTGCCCTTCAATTCTGAATGATAGCTTTGCTGGATAGATTATTCTTGGTTGTAGGTTCTTCCTATTTATCACTTTGAATATTTCTTGCCACTCCCATCTGGCCTGCATCGTTTCTGTTGAGAAATCAGCTGACAATCCTATTGGTGTTGCCTTGTAGTGTAAAAGTGTAATTAACTGTTTTTCTCTTGCTGCTTTTAATATTCTTTGTCTTTTGCTCTTAGTATTTTAATTATGATTTCTCTTGATGTGGTCCTCTTTGGATTCCTTTCATTTGGGGTTCTGTGTGCTTCCTGGACTTGTAAGTCTATTTCTTTCACCAGATATGGGAAGTTTTCAGTCATTATTTCTTCAAATAGATTTTCAGTATCTTGCTCTCTCTCTTCTTCCAGCACCCCCATAATTCTGATGTTGGTACACTTGAAGTTGTCCCAGAGGCTGCTTACATTATCTTCACATTTTTGGATTCCCTTTTCTTTTGCTTTTCCAGTTGAGTGTTTTCTGCTTCCTTATATTTCAAATTTTTGACTTGATTCTTGCCTTCCTCTAGTCTGTTGTTAGATCTCTGTATAATGTTTTTTATTTCAGTCAGTGTATGTTTAATTTCTAGTTGGTCCTTTTTCATCTCCTCTTGGGTCTCGCTAAATTTATCCATCTTTTCTAGGATATTCTTGAAAAACCTTATAACCATGGTTTTGAACACTATATCCAGTCATTTGTTTCCCTCCATTTCTTTTGTTTGTGATCTGTTCCTCTGTCTCTGCATTTTCACTATGCCAGGAGAACTGTGTTGGAATCAGCCTTATAATATAAGACTTGCAAAACTGCAAAAGCCTCTCTGTTGAGCTTATGAGGGGTGGGGTCTCAGGGCTTAGCAGACCACCTTGCCTTCCAGTCAGACTTGCCCTACTCGGCCCCTGGGTCTCACGTTTCTCTCAGTAATTGCTGGAGCCGTCCCTGTGCACACACACGTGGAGCCTCTAGACCGCTGCCTTTCCAGCTCCCCTGTGCTCATGGGCCCATATGAGTCTGGGTCCCCAGGGTCTAGCCCAAAACTGGGGTTCAGTGGAGTTAGAAGTGGTGCAGTTGGGAGGCTCTCTCTCCAACCCACTAGAGAAAGCCATTGGCACAATCAGCAGTCCGTCTTCTGTGCACAGTGGTGTGCGCACCCCAGACTTCTGCCCTTTCATGGGTCCCCTAAATTTCCATGCACTTTTCCCTTTTCACAGTCCAAACTCCGCCCATATGAGTCTCACCCAGACCTGGGGTTCAGTGCCGTAGGATAAGAAGTTCAGTGCAGTTGGGAATCTCCATCTCCCTCCTGCCAGAGGAAATCAGTCAGGTATTCTGGTGCCCACTCTCTCCATGCGCATGTCTCCGTACCTCAGCTTTTTTCAGCTCCTCTGAGTCTCCATGAGCCCCTCTCTTTCCTTCTAGTTGTAGAATTTCCACTCAGCCAACTTTTCTGTGGTTCTGGATGATGTCCATTCGGTCTTTTAGTTGTAGTTTTGAAATTGTTGTGCGAGGCAGCAGTTTAAGACTGCTTCATTTTTTTTAGTTTCATTTTTTGTTAATCCTCTCCTTAGGATATTTTTCCCATTGATTTTTAGAGAAAGTATAAGGAAGGGAGAGAGACAGTGAGAAAAAAAGCAATGTCAGAGAGACACATCAACTGGTGGCCTCCCACACATATCCGACAACCTAGATATGTGCTTTTGACCAGAATCAGACCTTCAGTCTGTGGGCTGATGTTCTAACCACTGAACCAAACCAGCTAAGGCAAGACTGCCTCATTTTTACTGGTGGTCTGACTCTTCTCTGGTCCTTCAAGAGTTCCTCATTGAGATGACAAATAAGGAAAGACCATAAAGAAAGTGAGTCTACTTTTTAATCTCTTCAGTAAGTGACATACCATTTCCACTCACATGCCATTGGCCAGAACTAGTTTTATAGCCCTGCCTGATACAAAGGGCACTGGGAAATGTTAGAAAACCACTTATCAGCTGAAAAGGAGCATCAATCTTTAGAGATCAGATATGTTGGCCACACAACTTAACCAGATGATATGGAAAATTACAGTGGGAAGATCTATAAACAACCCAACAAATGAGAGAGAAGTGAAGAACAAAAATCAGAATAAACAATGGAAAAATTAGGATCTGTTAAATTAAGTCAGACCAATGGGCAAAAAATAACATGTTGGCACTTCGAAAGGTAACTTCAAAAGAAGATGAGAAAGATTCTAAAGTAAAATTGTTTGAAAAGAGTGAAGAGCTGAGATCATAACTGTTTAAATCAACATGACAAAGGAAACAAATTCCATTTCAGATGACCTGTTTCCAGAAACTTCATGTCATTTTACAAGTTGAGATGTGGCACACATTTAATTTCTGTTTTGTCAGAATCACCAATTCTCTTGATTGTGTTATGAAAACAAAGAAATCTTTTTTAAAAGCCCTCAAAGAAAAATTAATATTCATACACAGCTGTCCATCTGAAACCACACAGGCTGGAAGTCAATAATTAGCATGGCCAGATAAGTTCCCCCAAGAAGTCTTATTTTGAGATTATTCTCATATAAGCCTTTCCCTCTTGAATAAATCAGTTGGGATAGAATGTGAGATGCAAATAGTGGGGTAACTTGGCAAATCGAGTCCTCATGTGTAAAGAGTATGTCATTCTGGAGACACCTACCATCTGGACTGAGATTTTATCCAGTTAAATGAGAATTTAAACTATCTTTAAATCCTCATACTATTTTCAGCAGGATGGGTAAGGTTTCATGACTCACAAATCTCAGATTTTTAAGGATGAAGACTAGTTTTGTCACTGGTTCACCCCACTCCCTATTTTTCAGAGGAGAAAATGGAGGCTTAGAGAGAGTACATGACTTGGCCAAATCACAGATATAGTTACTGATGAAACCAGTTCTAAAACTTAGGTTTGTTGACCATGGACTGTCCCTTAACTGTCCACATCTAGTCAGCTTACCTTTAGACTTGTCCAGCTAAGAGCTCCAGGCATAGAAAGTTCAACTATCCCTAAGACCCTGGAAATCCAGCTTGAATATGGATCATTAAAAGAACATTGATCTTAATAATCGATAGTTTTATGAGATTAGTGACAGAATGCCAGGCAATGGGCCAGGGGGTGGAAGAGAAAACTATGGGGCAACTTCTGCTAAAGAAAGGAGAGGGTTCTAGGGAACATGTGGGCCTACTGATAGACAAGAACCAGTTAACTTTGGATATGTACTGATTATGGTATCTGCATGGCTCCTGACTTGGTTACTGCATTCAATGGACTCATTCTGTTTGAAAGCCTGATATTCTTCCAGTTAAGAAAAGGACCTCACTTTTTAATTTGTGTTGTTACTGCACTCATCTCTTTACTCCATGAAGCTTTTCAAAATGCCTATCAGGAGTCAATGATCATCTGTTAAAAAAAAAAAACAAATGAATAGCGCAACAGACATTGCTTTTGAAAGGCTCACCATGGACTAGGGCCGTGGTCGACAAACTGTGGCTCATGAGCCACATGCAGCTCTTTGGTCCCTTGAGTGTGGCTCTTCCACAAAATACCACAACCTGGGCAAGTCTATTTTGAAGAAATGGAGTTAGAAGTTTTAAGTTTAAAAAATTTGGCTCTCAAAAGAAATTTCAATCATTGTACTGTTAATATTTGGCTCTGTTGACTAATGAGTTTGCCAACCATTGGACTAGGGGAAATAGGTATAGAAAATGTCATCATATCCTGTGATTTGCCTATGTATCCATGAGCTGAAGTGTGGGACATGACCAGGTTCCTCAAGAGAAAGGCGTTATTCAACATCCAGGAACACAGGGGCAACCCAATCATCTAACAAGTATTTAAGGTTCCACGATAGGAAACTGCAAGGTGTGGTACAAGGCTATTGACTCAAAGGATGGTCTGTAACCCAGTAGTACAAGTATCATCCTGGAGTTTGTTACAAGTGCAGGATCTCCAAACCTACTCCAGATCCAGTGAATTGCAATCCACATTTTAACAAAGTCCTTATGTGATGTGTTTATTCTTTAATTTAAAGTGGTGAATGCTATTCTAGAGGACTATATTAGAGATTTATGGTTGCAACTGACAGTATCTAAAAAGGACTGATCTGTAAGCCAGCATTTTTTTTAAGTTAGGATTACAATTTTTATTCAGTACAAGTCATCCTTTTTAAATGTTTGGGTTGATGATTTTGGCAAATATGTATCATCATATAACCACCATCACAATCAAAATATAAAAGTGGTCACCCCCAAATGCTGTCTATACACTCCCTCTCACCCCAATCCCTAGCAATCACTGAACTGCTTTCTGTCCCTATAGTTTTGCCTCTTTCTGAATACCACACAGGACTATTTGGTATATAAACTTTTGTATCTAGTTTCTGTTACTTGCCATAATGTTTTTGAGATTCACCATTTTGTATCAGTGGTTTGTTTCTTCCTATTGCTGAGTAGTATTCAGTTGTGTTGGTGAATCACAGTTTGTTGAGCCATTCAACAGATGAGCATTTAGAATGTTTCTGGTTTGAAGCTATTATGAATAAAGCTGCTATGAACATTCATATACATGTCTTTGCATGGACCTGGTTTTCCTTTATCTTAGGTCCATATCTAAGAATGGAATTTTGGGGTCATTGGTAAGTATGTATTTAACTTCCTAAGGAATTGGCAGAGCCTTTTTCAAAGTGACTGTATGAGGTTTGCAGTTGATGACCTAGGTTTTTTTAATGACAAGTAGTTCAGCAGATGAACAAATATAATGAAATGTGGAAAAACATGAACGGTTCAAGGAATGAGAAATATTTCAGTATGGATAAGAGTTTAGGGTGGTGTTAAAGGAGTGGCTCAGTGGATAGAGTGTCAGCCTGTGGACCAAAAGGTCCCAGGTTTGTTTCCGGTCGGGGGCATGTACCTTGCTTCCGGGCACATCTCCAGTGTGGGGCGTACAGGAGGCGGCTGATCGATGTCTCTCTCTCATTGATGTTTCTGACTTTCTATCCCTCTCCCTTCCTGTCTGTAAAATATCAATAAAATATATATTTTTTTTAAAAAGGAGTGGCTGGAGATAAGGGAAAGCACACTGTGTGAGGATCTCTGCACTGACTTCCACTCCTCATTTTTGTGAGTTTGCTTGGAAGTTTAGAGTGATCAGGTTATTTTCATCTTGGAGAATTGGTGTTTTCCCAATTAACTCAAGTGATGGAACAAAAATTACAAGATGAAAATAACCTGGGAATGAAAAGTATTTATAATGGGACCTTATAGGGCTCCAGCCTCAAAGGTCCAGCCAGAAGGATGCAAAACCCATCACAACTCATCTTTTTATTACAAAGAAAATAGAAAGTTCAGAATTGCTCCCTGTTCTTACATATCTACCTTGCCTCTGTGAATGTGGTTTTAAAATCAAAGAAAATTGAAAGTCCTTTTTCTTCCTCTAAAAGCATTTCTCAGGCCTCTTATCATGTGCACACGTGTGTGTGTGTGAGTGTGTTTGTGTGTGCACACGTGTGTGTGTGTATTTACACGCACATGCGCACGCATGCTCAATCTCTGGAAAATCAAAAGGCCCTATAGAGGCAAGTGCAATATCAGTCCTCAAGGTGTTTGGCAGGCTGGGTTCATGTTGATATATGCTAGTTTCTCTTCTCATTCCTTGCTTTCATTGAACTTTAAAATGTGTTGACTCAGGCAGGAGGACTGGGTTGCTTCTTGAGATTTGGTAGGACATGACCTTTTCTCCCTTCTCTTCCTTTGTAAACATGAGCACCACATGCTGAGTCACTGCCATTTCCTCCAGAGTTTTCACTCTGTATTTTTTCTTACAGGCAGGAATGATAGCCTGAGAGCCTTGATGTTTATTATGCAGCTGCTTCTACAGCTCTTCCTCTGTGAATGGGACCGAATAAGATAATGAGTTTGGGGTGCTTCTTATTTGAGAACAGCTATCTTACTAGATGAGAAATGGCAGCCCCCCTTACTAATCATAACACCTCCTATGTTCTTTACCCTTCAGTGGAATTCTCGGGTCCAAGAATCAGCTGCCTCCTTCAATGATCATGAGACAGTAAGTCCAATTGTGTTCTGGCTATGCCCTATGATTTTACCAAATGCTTTTTAGTAGAAATACAGATATTGACCAGGTTACTCAAGAGAAAGTTAAGGTTCAACATCCAGAACTACATGGGAAATCCAATTATACACACACACACATACACACACACACAATCTAAGGTTCCAAGGTAGAAAACTGCACAGTGTGATATAAAATTATCTACACAAAGGGGAGTTTGCAGCCCAGCATCATCTCAGAGCTTGTTAGAAGTGCAGAGTCTTCAGCCCTGCTCCAGAGCTAGTAAATCATGAGACACAAGATTCCAAGTAATGTGTATGTACATTCAAGTTGGATACAGAGCCTCAGACCTAGAGTCTAAAAACCACCTCAGGAATTTACAAATCTCACAGTCATAGACCACAACTTTACCTCTGTGTGACTCATTCTGCTTACCTGTCAAATGTCAGTGCTTATCTGTATCTTGTTATAGAAATTAAATGAGATGTCAAAATGAAAGTGGAGCCTACAGGGTAAAGGTCATGAAGTGATGTTTCTGGGTCTCAGAGGCTTTGGGGAGGGTGGAGGGTGTTTAATGGTGTTACCCAGGAAGTGTCCTGACTCTGCAATGTGGGATCCACTTTCAGTTCAACCTCCAAACAAGTGACCCTTTCTCTAAAAGAGACTCTAACATGAAAAAGAAGATAAATGATAAATGGAAGAACAAGGCTATGAGAATAAAGGAGGGGGTGATATAAAAGATAGGGAGAAGAGAGAATGAAAAAGAAGAAGAAGGATGAAGGAATCAATAGATCCTGGCCCTCTAGTTCCCAGGATTGTACTAACTCAGTCATTACAGCAGTGACTTTGGCTCCATAAATAAACTGCTTTTATCTAGGTATTTAGAGGATCTAGTGACTCCCTTGATAGCATCTCTCTCTTGCAAGTGATTGTCCTACCCATACAGATTTGCAACAGGGATATTGTCCTTATCAGTTCTGTTCAAGGATGACTTCAGTATTGTCCATTCATAAGAACACTCTAGAAAATATCTGGGAGAACAACTCTTAATGTTTGATCACTAACACTAGTTTTAGGCCACCTGGAAGAAAATTCCAGAAATATATTAGGAGAAACACCAATCAGTTTCTCTATTGTGTGTGATCTCTCTTAACCTTAGCCTCTTAGTCTATGATGAGCAGACTAGGCCATAAGTTGTCTTCAGATCTTTTCTGGTTTCAGGATTTTGTGATTTTAACTGTGAAGCACACCTGGCAATTTCCTTAGACTATGGGGAGACTAGCATGGCATATCCAGATACAAAGGAGATTTGCAAAGTAGATGGAAGCAAGCATGGATGGGAGGTCAAAGGGAAGAGTTTGAAGGGAGGTTCTGGAGGATGGAGCTGACCAGTGTTCACGAAGGCACCGTGCTATCTAAACAGATGGGCATGAATATTACCAGCTAGGAGCCGTGCCTACTGCCTCTCACATGATGAGTGAGGGTTGATGTCCCAGCTGTGCAGGCAGCTGTCTGCCAGGAGGCTCTACCCAGTTAACTGGGAAATCTCTTCTACAACTGATGAGTCATACGCAAGCAGCAGCCAGAGCCCTGAAGCTTCATGTCAATCATGTCACCCCTCACATATTTCTTTTCCTTGATTTAGAAAAACAAAAGCAAAAGAGTCTGAACTTCACTGAGTCATTTTCCCTCCAATATGCATACCAACCACAATATGTCCTGATAATACTACTTCCCTTTCTTTGAGATATGCACTTCCTAGTTGATGCAGTGTCTGAAATGAGAAATTATAGTAAAAACCATCAACCCAATCTCAAGGAACAACCTTATTCTTTGAGTAAGAGAGGCACACCAGCAAACTGGAAAACTAGGTCTATAGAATCTCCACACTAAGAAGGCCCCCTATGGATGCTCTATTTCAATCCCCATCATTTTACAAAATGAGAACTGGTGGATTGAGGTCAAGCTATCTAGTGGAGGAAAGACTAACATTGGAATCCAGTATGCATAATCACTACTTTAGTTCTGTTTCCAGTATTCTCTGATCCAAATACAAATGGAATTGTCTCTGAACCCCAACTCTGCCACTCACAGAAACTATGACTTTGGTAAGTCACCTAACCTATTTGAGTCTCAGATCTCCTCATTGACAAATGAGGATCATTACAGCTATATTAAAGCAGTGTGAGAGTTAGGGAACCACTTTGGGTAATTCTATTACATAAAAGGCCTTCAGCGAGTGGGGCAGGAAGTTTTATTATTACTGTCCTCTCCTATAAGATATTAATATCTTAGCATATTCCCTGCCAGTATTTTTTCCCTGGTACAACTTTACTCACATAATCACAATTTATAGGCACTGTTTTATTCCTGGTGCTGTACAATCTTCATAGTCCTCAGTTAAAAGGATTCACTATATTTCACTGAATGGATTACACCCTAATTGAAAGCACCATTAGTCTGTTGTTAGGTTGTTTCCCATTTTGCTCTTAGAAATTTCATTGCAATAAACTTTATTTTGAGTGAGTTCCTCAAGCTAAATTCACAAAATATGTATTTAAAAACTCCCTGAAATTATATTTCAATATAAGAAATATTTACCACAGACAATAGGGTAGTGGATGCCTGGAGCAAGGGACAGGGACAGCTATAAAGGGTCCATGGGAGAAAAAAAGGGAAATATATAATACTTTCAACAATAATATATTTAAGTCACCACAAAGTCATATAGACATATATACATATAAACATACAGGTGGGTTTATCAGATTCAGAATTATTTCACCAAATACACAGAGAGAGAGAGAGAGAGAGAGAGAGAGAGAGAGAGAGAGAGAGAGAGAAAATACAAACCTCTTGGAAACAATGACAGAATATATTTGAATCACAAGTATTTTTATAGTAATATTAGAGCACAAAGGAAGAATTTGATAACTTTACATTAAAAGTGAGAATGATGCAGACAAATCCAATATGGCTCAGAAAAGGAACAAAATGTCTGAGAATCGGATTTTCAGGGAAAGATCTCAAGGTGATACATATGTATAGTTTGGTTCACTTATAAGTCAAGGAGAGGACTCAGGCAGCCTCTAAGTTTGAGAGAAGTAAACCTCAGACAGCAAGGAAACACTTGCTGTATTTTGCACTGTGTTTATTGCTTACCAAAATCTTAAAAGATGGTCCTATAACACATGTCCCTCTTCACCCCTCATCTTGTTCCATTAATATTAGGCTAATTATTTGGTATAAGAAAGAAGAGGAAGAGCAGTCATCTTCTCAGTCATAAATGAATGGATCACACTTATTCTTTTCAGTGATTCTTTCCTTCCCTGTCAAACTACTGAAAACTGTAAGACAGAGTTATCATTTTACAACCTAATAAATACCAAATTACTGGTTCCACCTCTTCTTTTCGACTCTCCTTATTTCCTGTGATGTGGACTATGGGACAGGTGGTGGCCCCATTCTCAGCAGAAGGTGAGCATGTGAATGTGCCTGCCTCACGGAATGTGCTTTTCATACAACATATAAAATATACACATTATTCTTTCATTTGAACTTCACATGCTATTGGTATATAGTGCTTTATAATGCTAGTTAATGACAACTTTTTAAAAGCAAGATTCAAGAATGTCATGCAGACTTTATAACTCAAACAAAAAATAAAACTGCACATTTCCCCACTTAAACCACATCAAATATCACCATTTGTAAGCAAAATAATAAAGGAAAGAAATAGCTCAAGAGAGCACTTATGGAAAAAAATACACAGACACAAATGTATGTGAAAGAGGTCCTACTCAAATCTGTTTTTCTATTTATAAAGTAGTTAAAGAAAATGTAAAATGAATTATAACTCAGTATCCTAAAGCCATAAATAACATTAAACTTTCTATAATCTCAGAACCATTTTCTCCAAACAAAATCTTACTTAGAAATTCAACACACAAAGCAAGTCAGGTGGAAGTCAGAGTGCAAATTTTGAAGTTCAACAACAGTGCCCCTGAGTTAATTCCACAGAACCCCAAAGTGGGAAACATGATTTGAAACCCCTATATCATAGAAGCTAGAGAAGGGATGATTTGGGGGTAGAGGTAATGGCAGAGGAAGAAATAAAATATGAAAAGAAAATTTTGTTTTTATTTTAAGTACAAGTGGAAGAGAAAACAGTAAAGATAAAAGAGATAAGTTAGAGTTTAAAAAAAGACAATGATATTTTTTATGTCAATGCTCTCAACTCTTTGCATGTAGCAAGTATATTTTTTTCCATTGACTTTTAAAGAGAGTAAAAGGGAGGAAGGGAGAAGGAAAGGGAGACAATGAATCAAAATCAGATTCTCTGGGAAAAGAGGCGAACAAGGAGCATTCCATGTTTGGGGAGAGAAGGGAAAAGGAGTTTCCTAAGCCAAAATATTGAAATGTTGAGAGCAGGTACTTTACTTAAAGAAAAGGGTTGTTTGGAGGCATAGTGAGAGATGAAACTGGACTTACAAACCTGTGTCACTTTATCCATGGTCCCTGATTCCAGGCAAAAAGGTTTTGCCCTTATTCCTCCTCTGTTATAATGTCTTTATCTACAGCCCTCTAAAAGCTCCAATTTCCAACATAGCCACAATTATAAAAATTAGGTTCTTCAAGTGTGGGCAGCTGGCCATGAAGAACAGAAAGGTGGCTGTAAATACAGGTAGCTAGTCCCACTCCCCAGTGCATCTACGAGTAGGGACCTGGAATTAAAAGTCTGAGGACCACTATACTTATCCAATACCTATCAGAAGGATGTGCTTTATGTAGTAGCCACGTTACAATAAAAATTTCTTTAGAACTGCATCTCTTAACTCTGAAACAAGCACTAGGAATTCAATCCATATGAATGCCTTCAGAAGACAGGCCATCATCAATGTTCTCTCTATCCCCAATACCAAGAGCAATAACTGGTGCTCCACAAGCCTTTGTTGAATGAATGAGTAAATGCATGAATAAGCAAATGACTAAATGGCTGGCCTCAGAGATAATTCTGGAGCAGACAGTGATAATACAAGATACAGTTGCATTTTCATACTAAAAATAATGAGTGATGAAATGTGATGAAATTATATTCATTTTCAAAAAAAACTAAAACTCACAATTGTCTGCAACTAACTTCCCTGGGGGGAAAAAACTGACTTCAATTGGATCAGTATTCATAGGCTCTTCTCACTATGAATGAGAAAACATTGTTTTGGTTACAGTAAACAGTAGACTCTGTGGAAGCTTGAGGGATCCTGGGAATTTCTCTATCAAGCATTGCAAGCATCTGAATAAAGATTTGAACACTATGTTTGGAGTTGGAGCTAGGCGCAGGACTACTATCAGATTTTATCAACATGTCACAATACTTATTGTTCAAGGAAAAAGCAAAGAATTACTGGTGTTATCTAGAATTTTCTCAGATCATCTCCAAAAATAACAAGTACAGAGCAGATGAAGTCAAAGAATTCAGAATGTGATAGCAAAGTGGACAAAATGAATAAGGAAGTATTTCTTTGCGTTAGCAATGATGAACGCATAGAACAAGAGTGAATTTGAAGCACTGCACCGGCACAGCTCACTTCAAGTTCAACAACGGTCAACAAGCAGTGTGGGCACCTATCTCAGCCAGGGCAACACGGTGCCAGCAGCGGGAACGCTCCTGCAGTCTGCACAGTCAGGATGCTCACTGTGCAGGTACAGAAAATCCAACTCAAACTGCTCAAGCAGACCTGTGAAATAACTCACATTTCTGAAAACTCACCTGGCCATCCCCTTTCTCCATTTGGCTTAACTCTCAGGCTCCATGTAGTGCCAAGATGACTGCCGCCATCTCCAGACCCCCAGAGCTTCCAAGGTTCAAACCCAATGTGTAAAAGAGAGAGAGAGAGAGAGAGAGAGAGAGAGAGAGAGAGAGAGAGAGAGAGCTTTTCCTCCCAGTAACTCCTGAACCCACATTATGTAAAACAATTTGCCCATCTTGAACTAATTACTGACGCTAGAGCAGAGTGAGATGACACTGGGTTGTGTGCCCACCACTAGACCAATCCCTGAGACTGGGGGGATTTAGTGCTCTCATAGGTCAGGCTCCTAGGTCCCCCTCTGGCATCAAGAGTGGTGTCCCATCTACAAATCAGGGATAAAAAGTAGGATAAGAGTGTCCCTCAAAGGAAACTGGCTCAGGACAAGTCCAGACTCATCTATCAGGCTTACAAGATGTTTGAGGATTTGGCCTGCATTTCTCTCATCATTCTAGTCATTGCCCTCTACAGTCTGCAATACTAAACTTCCTTTTCTTTGAAAGCACCTCGATCTCTTCTACCTCTAGCCCTGTGTGCACACTGTTTCTCTTCCTGTCACACATCTGCCATCTACTATTCCATCTCCTCCAAACCCTTTGCTGGGATAGCCCTTGCCCATTATTTGCCCTCAAAGAAGCCTGCACCTAAGCCCATCTCTGCTATCTTAATTCCCTCAATAGCCAAATACTCCTTTAGTAGCTCTGATCCCATTTTACAGAAAAAAAAAATTTAGTGCAGGGAGTTTAAACAAAGCTTCAGAGAAAAGTATTAGGTGCTCAGTAAATATCTGTAGATGGACAGAGGATGAACATTACTTTAAAAGTACCATTATAACATACATCCAAATATTTTAGACCTACTAACATAGACATATCTGTGTATGTAAAACATTGATATGTAAAATATATATTTCATATATGAGGTATATAGTGAAGATCTACTCTGTGCCTGGCACTGGAGATACCTGAAGGAAAAAAGTACGAAAGCAATATGAACATGGACAATAAACATTATAAACAAATAGGGCATCTGACACGTTAGAATGGAATGCATTCTTTGTGGAAAATCCAGCCAGATAAAGGGGTTGAGGAATGCAGGGTTAGATGAATGTCATTTGTAACAGGCTGGGCAGAGAGGGTGTCACTGAGAAGGTAACATCGGATCAAAGATAAGAAGAAAGGGAGAGGTGAACCATGTCAATATCTAAGGAAGGAGAGTCCCAGGCAAAGGAACAGCCAGAGAGGGACCCTGAAATGACACCAGGCTGGCTTAATCCATGCTTGCTAAAGTGACTGCCAGGGAAGAACAAAAACTACTCACACTTAATTGCCAAAAGAGAGTGTCACTTATTTTTAACTATTTACCATTGAAATAGTACAGTTTATACTAGACCTTTTTATCATAGTAGACAAATTTTATAGATCCAGAGAGCTTTTCAAGCCCAAAACTTGGAAAAAAAAAGTAAAATAAACAAAAACATTTTCAGCCAGTGTGTATTGACTTTAAAATGTTCATTAGCATTCACTTTATTAATCTCAGACTTAATGGGCAGGCCTTAATTATTGGGGAAGGAAAATGCCTATTAAAATGCAGAGAAACCATGTACTTGCTATAATGAATTTCTTTTTGTTACTGCTCTAATAACTGCAAACTTCAATGGGTACCAACAATTATATTACTATTAATGTCTATTTTATTCACTAGAAGTAGAGAAACATCTAAGTAGCTAGCCTTGAATATTTTTTTACCCCTTCTAATGATAAGCTTTCTTATTTGCATTCTTCCCATCTGGTTTGCTTCAATAGAATAAAACAGACAAGAGTATAAAAACATTTAATTACACGAGCCATGCTTCTAAGACTGATAGACACTGTACTAATGAGGACACATTCAGGTTCACTCACCCAAAGTTGCATAAGAGTTGGTTACAGAATAAGCCTTTTTCTTTATTCTAGGTTCCAATATTCTGAGCAAAAACATCTCTTACAAAGATTGAAATATGTCAAACAGCAACAACAACCACCATAATAGCAGCTCACCTTTATTGATACTTACTATGTGCCAGGCACTATATATTACTTCATCTAATCTCCACAACATCCCTGATGATGTATGTACTGCTGTTATTCCCACTAGACATATGCTGAAGGCCCAGAAATTTCTCTCCAGGTGGCAGGAGCTGTGAGATCACACCATCTTGACCATTATGGATTGGACTTAGGTAAATATCTGATCAAAGTAGGACTGATCAGGTTATCTATACTGGGAGAGATGACTTAATCAGTGCCTTTAGTTGGCTGGAACCTAAAGACAGAAGCAGAGAAAGGCTCTATACTGTGAGAACAGAATGGAGCAGAAATGGGAGAAAATGCAGAGAAAGAGATGCTACCTTGGTTAGTGATGCCTTTCCAGCACCTGTATTTAGTCACCCCTGAGGTCTCACTACCACCTCTGGGTTCAGGGTCTGTATCCTATATAATAAAAGGCTAATATGCAAATTGATGAAACTGTGAAACAACAGTTGCTATGATGCACACTGACCACCAGAGGGAAAATCACACCACAGGAACTGCCCCATGGTGGTCAGTGTGCTCCCACAGGAGGAGCTCTGCTCAGCCAAAGCCGGGCTCACAACTGGTGAGCGCAGAAGAGGTGGTGAGGCCTCTCCCATCTTTGTGGGAGCACTAACGCTATCCAACTGGCTTAAGCCAGTTCTCTGTGAGGAACAGGCCTAAGCTGTCAGTTGGACATCCCCCGAGGACTCCTAAACTGCAAGAGGACATAGGCCTGGCTGAGGGACCCCTCCCCCGCAAGTACACAATTTTTGTGCACCAGGCCTCTAGTACTCAATAACAGACTCCCCGTAATGGCTTGAACTATCTGGGGAGAATTTCTATTGCTACCACACAAGCACATTCATCTGAGAACTTAATGGGAATATCTTAATCAGGAAACTTAATGTGCCCCACCAATCACCACTGTTGAAAGCAAACAAGTAAGGCCAAGACTGGTCAGATGCAACAATTAAAAATGAGCATATTGAGAATCCAAGATGGCGGCATAGGTAAACACCTACACTGCTGCCTCACACAACAATTTCAAAACTACAACTAAAAGACAGAACAGACATCATCCAGAACCACACGAAAGCTGGCTGAGTGGAAGTTCTACAGCTAGAGGGAAGGAGAGGGGCTCAGAGAGACCCAGAGGAGCTGCAAAAAGCTGAGGTACGGAGACAAGCACGCTGAGAGAACGGGTGCCAGAGTGCCTGGCTGCCTTTCTCTGGTGGGAGGGAAACGGAGACTCCCAACAGCATTGAACACCTTATCTTACGACACTAAACTCCAGATCCAGCTGAAACTCATACAGGGGGAGTTTGGACTGTGAAAAGGGAGAGGTGCACGGAAATTTAGGGGAGTCGCAAAAGATCAGAGGCCTGCTGGCACACACGGCACTGCGCAGAGGACAGATTGCTGATTGTGCTGCTGGCTTTTGCAAGTGGGCGGGAGACAGACCCTCCCAACTGTGCCACTTCTGACTCCACTAAGCCCCTGTTTCGGGCAAAACCCTGGGGACCTAGACTCCTGTGGTCCTGGAGTGCAGGGGAGCCGGAAAGGCAGCAGTCTAGAGGCACTGCGGGCACGCGCGCACAAGGACCGCTCCAGCGATTACTCAGTCACGTGAGACTCAGGGGCCATGGAGGGCGGGGCTGACTGGAAGGTAAGGCAGTCCCTTAAGCTCTGAGACTCCACCCATCCCAAGTTCAACAGAGGCTTCTTCAGTTTTGCAAGTCTGGTATCATAAGGCTGAATTCAACACAAAAGTTCCCCCGGCATAGTGAAAATGCCAAGACAAGGGAGGAGATCACAAAGAAAAGAAATGGAGGGAAAAAACGACTGGATATAGCATTCAAAACCACACTTATAAGGTTTTTCAAGAATATGCTAGAAAAGATGGATAAATTTAGCAAGTCCCAAGAGGAGATGAAAAAGGACCAACTAGAGACACTGACTGAAATAAAAAATATTATACAAAGTCCTAACAGCAGACTAGAGAAAGGCAAGAATCAAGTCAAAAATTTGAAATATAAAAAAGCAGAAAACATTCAACTGGAAAAGCAAGAAGAGAAAAGAATCCAAAAATGTGAAAATAATGTAAGGAAACTCTGGGACAGCTTCAAGCGTACCAACATCAGAATTGTGGGGGTGTAAGAAGGAGAGAGAGAGCAAGATACTGAAAACCTATTTAAAGAAATAATGACTGAAAACTTCCCACATCTGGTAAAAGAAATAGACTTACAAGTCCAGGAAGCACACAGAACCCCATATAAAAGGAATCCAAAGAGGACTACACCAAGACACATCATCATTAAAATACCAAGAGCAAAACACAAAGAGAGAATATTAAAAGCAGCAAGAGTAAAACAGTTTATTACCTACAAGGGAGCATCCATACGACTGTCAGCTGATTTCTCAACAGAAACGATGCAGGCCAGACTGAGTGGCAAGAAATATTCAACGTGATGAATAACAAGAACCTACAACCAAGAATAATCTATCTAGCAAAGCTATTATTCAGAATTGAAGGGCAGATAAAGAGCTTCACAGATAAGAAAAAGCTAAAGGAGTTCATCAACTCCAAACCAGTATTATATGAAATGCTGAAAGGTACTCTTTTAGAAGAGGAAGAAGAAAAAGATAAAAGACAAAAAATTATGAACAACAAATATGTATCTATCAACAAGTGAATCTAAAAATTAAGTGAATTAAAAATTTGATCAACAGAATAAACTGGTGAATATAATAGAATCAGGAGCACAGAAAGGGAGTGGACTGATAATTCTCAGGGGGAAAGGGGTGAGGGGTGTACAGGGAGAGACTGGACAAAAATCATACACCAATGGATGAGATCCATGGGAGGGAGCTAAGGGCAGAGGAAAGGGTGGGAGCTCGGTGGAGGGGAAAAAAGAGAAACAAATGTAATAATCTGAATAATAAAGATTTAATTTTTAAAAAAAAGAAAAAAATGAGCATATTACCAAAAGTATGTCTTCATATTATCTTTTAACTCCAAATCATTACTCAGAATTAACTTTGCACTTATTTTAATTATCTTTATTGTTGCAAGTGTTACAAATGTCCTTTTTTTCTCTCATTGACCCCTTCTACCCACCCTTGCCCCCTACCCCAGGCCTTCATCACTCTATTGCCTGTGTCTATGGGATATGCATATATGCGTACAAGTTCTTTGGTTGATCTCTCCCCACCCACGCACTCTCCCCTGCCTTCCCTCTGCAATTCATCAGTCTGTTCCATGCTTTTATGTCTCTGGATATATTTTGTTCATCAGTTTATTTTGTTCATTAGGTTCCACTTATGAGTGAGATCCTGTGATACTTGTCTTTCCCTGACTGGCTTATTTCGCTGAGCATAATAGTCTCCAGGTCCCTCCATGCTACACTTTTTAAAAATGGCATTGGCACAGCACTGTTGAAGTCTGATATTGAAGACACTGTGCTGTTTAAAAGTCTTTTCCAAACCTAACTCCAAAAAATGCTTTTATTAACTCTCATAAATGTATACCAAGTACATTTTTATTTCATAAATTTATACTATTTATATTATTTTTAGTAGTAGCCATGAACAACCACTCTCTATTAGTTTTACTTTTGGTGCATGCTGTACTTTTCCTCTGTAGCACCTATCATAACTAAATAAAATAGTTGTGTACATTTATTTCTCATGTGTCTCTCCAGATAGACTGTTAATTCCATATTGGCAAACTAAGATGTCTAAAGAAATAGCTGGCATAGAGTATATCCTCAAATGATTTTAATCAACTATTTAATCCTCTTTCTTCCTTATCCCCACTTATAGAAGCTCAGAGGAGTTAAGACACTTGCCATTGCTCACAGGCCTGATACAAGGAAAAGCAATGTTTAAATGCAATGCTTCATAGCTCTAAAATGCACACGAATAGCTTTCACTATCCCTTCAGAAATGTCCATGTGTCTTCTTTAATTACATGAAATCCCACTTTGTAATGACTATAATATTTCAGTAGCCTTTTAAGGATATTGAATTTAACATGTTTGGCAATAAAAGTAGCATTTTTAAGACATTCACATGTTCTCACCTCCAAAGTAAAATTTCATTATGTTATTGCATAAAGATATAGAGCAAGAAATAGCTATAGCCGAAACCAGTTTGGTTCAGTGGATAGAGCGTTGGCCTGCAGACTGAAAGGTCCCAGGTTCGATTTCGATCAAGGGCATGTATCCTGGTTGCCAGCACATCCCCAGTAGGGGGCATGCAGGAGGCAGCTGATCGATGTTTCTCTCTCATCAATGTTTCTAACTCTCTATCCCATTCCTTTCCTCTCTGTAAAAAATCAATAAAATATATATTTTTTTAAAGAAATAGCTATGGTACAAACCACCTTTATTGCACAAGTTATCTTAAAACATCTTTTTTTAAATATTCTTTTAATGCAGAGACAGTTAAGTAGTATTAAAACTCATTTCTAAATGTACCTCAAAGGTAGAAATGAGTGGGGGTATTTTCCTTCAAATCTGTCACTGTTGGACTCTCTGTCTTCCCTCTCACCTTCTCTTATTTCAGGTTAGGTTTAGAGCCTGATGTGGTAAATAAAGGAAACTTGGAAAATTACAAGGACTAGGCTGAAGTCAATGGTAAAAAATAAAGTAAATGGAGAGCAAAGATTTAAAAATAAGGAAAGCATCCTAATATGCCTGATATGCCAGGGTTCAAAAACTGACAACATACAGACTAGACAGATACATGAGTTGGGCTATAATATATACTTTAAAAACAAAATATATACCTAATATGGCACACAGATTATTTGACATAAAATTTTTGGATTTCTTACTTCATTTGAAAAATTCTGAGTCATCTTCCAATGGGACTCGTGACCTCCCATTTGCCCTATTCCCTACCACTATTCCACCTTTTTTTCAGACTTTACTCCCAGACTTCAGTCATTTATAAAACTAGCTGGACTATGTAGACCCTGATTTTGGCCCCCTCCAGTCTGAATTAACAATTCTCTTCCCCATATTCTCAAAACTTCAGCCACACTGTCTTCCATGAAATTATTGAGTTCTTCAATCTGTATCAATGTTCAGTAAGAAAATAGAAGACAGCCTAAATATTTTAAAAATAGCCCTAACCAGTTTGGCTCAGTGAATAGAGTGTCGACATGTGGACTGGAGGGTCCCAGGTTTGATTCCAGTCAAGGGCATGTACCTTGGTTGCAGGCATATCTCCCAAGTGGCAGGTGTACAGGAGGCAGCTGATTGATGTTTTCCTCTCATCATTATTTCTATCTCTCTTCCTTCCTCTCTGTAAAAAAAAAAAAAAAAAATTAAATCAATAATATATATTTTTTTTAAATAACAGTATTGCCCTAACCAGTTTGGCTCAGGGGATGGAGTGTCAGCCTATGGACTGAAGGGCCCCAGGTTTGATTTCAGACAGGGGCACATGCCCAGGTTGCGGACTCGATCCCCAGTAGAGGGTGTGCAGAAGAAAAGCGAATCAATAATTCTCTCTTAGAGGAGAAACCAAGATTGTGGCATAGGTGAACACCTAAACTGCTGCTTCACACAACAATTTCAAAACTACAACTAAAAGACAAAATGGACACCATCCAGAACCACAGGAAAGCTAGCTGAGTGGAAATTCTACAACTAGAAAAAAAGAGAGGGGCTCACAGAGACTCAGAGAAGCTGCAAAAAGCTGAGCAGAGGAAGACAAAACCTCCTGACTGCACTGAACTTCAGTTACAAATACACTGAACCCCAGGTTTGGGCAAGACCCTCCAGACTCATATGTGTCTCCGGGGCACACAGAAACCCAGGGGAGCCACGAAAGGCAGAGAGGCTTGCACATGACTGCATGTAGACAGGGCTACAGCTATTACCAAGGGACACTAAGACCCAGGGGCCTCATAGGGCAGGGCTGAGGAGAAGCCAAGGCTGTCTGCTCAGCCCTGAGACTCCACTTCATCCAAGCTAAGCACGAAGGCTACTGCAATTTTGCAAGTCTTGTCTCATAAGGCTGTCTCCAGCACAGAAGTTCTCCAGGCATAGACACAGCTGATCCTCACAGCCAATTGGCCTGGAGTCAATTCCTCCCAATGATACCAACAACAATCATAACTTAACTATAACAAAGCTGTACACACAGTCCACAAAGAAGTGCACCAAGAGTGTCCACCTCAGGTAACTAGGGAAGTGGAGCTACTGGGCCACATAGGATGACTAGCACACAAAGCTACTCTACCAACTCAGGGAAGCAGCCAAAATGCTGAGACAAAAGAACAGATCACAAACAGAAAACATGGAAGAAAATAAACGAATGGATATAGAGTTCAAAACCATGGTTATAAGGTTTTTCAAGAATTTCTTAGAAAAGGTCAATAAATTTAATGAGACCCTCAAGTATATGAAAAAGGACCAACTAGAAATTAAACATACACTGACTGAAATAAAAAATATTATACAGAGTCCTAACAGTAGACTAGAGAAAGGCAAGAATCAAATCAAAAATTTGAAATATAAAGAAGCAGAAAACACTCAACTGGAAAAGAAGAAAAAAGAATCCAAAAATGTGAAGATAATGTAAGGAGCCACTGGGACAACTTCAAGCGTACCAACATCAGAATTGTGGGGGTGCCAGAAGAAGAGAGAGAGCAAGATACTGAAAACCTATTTGAAGAAATAATGACTGAAAACTTCCCACATCTGGTAAAAGAAATAGACTTACAAGTCCAGGAAGCACACAGAACCCCATATAAAAGGAATTCAAAGAGGACTACTTCAAGACACATCATAATTAAAATACCAAGAGCAAAAGACAAAGAGAGAATATTAAGAGCAGTAAGAGAAAAACAGTTAATTACCTACAAGAGAGCACCCATATGATTGTCAGCTGATTTCTCAACAAACTATGCAGGCCAGATGAGAGTGGCAAGTAATATTTGAAGTGATGAATAGCAAGAACCTACAACCAAGAATACTCTATCCAGCAAAGCTAGCATTCAGAATTGAAAGGCAGATAAAGAGCTTCACAGATAAGAAAAAGCTAAAGGAGTTCATCAACTCCAAACCAGTATTATATGAAATGCTGAAAGGTACTCTTTAAGTAGAGGAAGAAGAAAAAAAAGGTAAAGCTAAAAATTATGAACAATAAATACATATCTATCAACAAGTGAATCTAAAAATTAAGTGAATTAAAAATTTGATCAACAGAATAAACGGGTGAATATAATAGAATCAGGAGCTCAGAAAGGGAGTGGACTGATAATTCTCAGGGGGAAAGGGGTGAGGGGTGTACAGGAAGAGACTGGACAAAAATCATACACCTATGGATGAGGTCAATGGGAGGGAGGTAAGGGCAGAGGGAAGGGTGGGAGTTGGGTGGAGGGGAGCTATGGAGGGGAAAAAAGAGAAACAAATGTAATAATCTGAATAATAAAGATTTAATTTAAAAAAATCTAAAAATCAAGTCAATTAAAAATCTGATGAACAGAGTAAACTGGTGAATATAATAGAATCAGGGGCATAGAAAGGGAGGGGACTGACATTTCTCAGAGGGAAAGGGGTGATGGGGTGCAGGAAGAGACTGGAGAAAAATCGTACACCTACGGATGAGGACAATGTGGGAGAGGTAAGGGCAGAGGGTGGGGTGGGAATGGGGTGGAGGGGAGCTTTGGGGGGTAAAAAAGAGGAACAATTGTAATAATCTGAACAACAAAGATTTATCAAATAAAAAAAGATTCTCTCTCATCGTTGATGTTTCTCTTTCTCCCTCTCCCTTTCTCTCTGATATCACTAGGGAAATGTTAAATAAATAAATAAATAAATAAATAAATGTATTTAGTATAGGAAATTAGAAACAAACTTTTATAGGGCTAGAAAGCAAATACCACTGCTAACAGTGTTTAAGAAATCAGAAAGTAGAAGGGTCACAAGAAACCACCACTCCTAATATCAGCTACCTTTAATACAGAATGGATGATTCTCAGGAAAACACTTGGAATTGGCTAGTACATCCATCTCTTCTCTGTAGTCCATCCACACTTATGTCTTTTGTCCAGTATCTGTCAGAGAACAATGGCTTCTCCTTCTCCTCTGTATTTCCAATCTTACCAGAACCACTCATTTAGTTAAAACTAAATGAGAATCCTGCTGCATGGAAGTCTGAATAAAAAAAAAAAGTTTCCAGCTTCCCATCTTTGCTCTTCAAGAGAACAAAGCTGAATACCAGAAAAAGAATTTTGAGCACTCTCTCACCAAGCCTTTGCAAATAGTCTTTCTTTTGCCTAGAATGCACTCTCTACCCATACCCAAATCAGGTTAACTTTGGAAAAGAGAGCTTCAATAATGGCTGAAGAAGGCCTCCAAAACTTCATTCTTCAATAAAAGCAATAAAACACTGAATAAAATTATCAAAATGAACCTTTTTACAAGGTTTAAATTAACAAAGGCAAATTTATCTCTCCCTCACCCCCCCCCCCAAAAAAAAGATGCTAAATATCAGTTTTAAGAAGTGTGAGGTTTGAGTCTTAATTTGCCCTGTCCCCATACATTCACTTCTCTACAGCTCATTGTAGCACTGAAAACCACAGCCTGGAAATCATGGTAGCGATGAAAACTAATAGCCTAGCAGCCACTGGAAAAGACAAAGCAGGTTTCAAGTTTCCTTAAAAGCTCCATTTCTAGAAAACGGTCATTATTTCACATACCTTGCAGCTCTTTTTAAACACTCACAGGGCTTGTCTTTATTCAATTCACTTTATTTAAACCAGCTCTTAACAAAGTTCACTAACTCCTCTCTTAAAATAAAACAGATCAAACCATGTCCCCTTCACAAAAAGCTCAATAGTTCCTCTTGACACTTGCAAGAAAATTTAACTTTCTTATTTTAGCCTACAAGACCCAAAATTCTTGTAACATGAACATCTATACTAATAAAAGTCTAGGTGGTCCTTGCATGCAACATCTTCACAAGATGGCCACCACATCAGAGGCAGGGCCTAGTGGCCACTCTGTGCAGTGAGGCCTGGGGGTCCCTCAGCTCCACACAATGCAGAGGGAGCTGGTCCCAGCATTTCTGCTGCCTCACACAGAGGAGGCGGGTCCTGGCAGAGAGGAGGGCAGTTGAGGGTGATTTGGCTGGCAGGGGAGGGCAGTTGGGGGTAATTGGGCTGGCAGGGGAGGGCAGTTGGGGGTGATTGGGCTGGCAGGGGAGGGCAGTTGAGGGTGATTGGGCTGACAGAGG
>JAAGEH010000125.1:635176-656319 GCA_011751065.1 Lasiurus cinereus | reverse complement strand
TTGGGCTGGCAGGGGAGGGCAGTTGAGGGTGATTGGGCTGACAGAGGAAGGAAGTTGGGGGTGATTGGGCTGGCAGGGAAGGGCAGTTAGGCATCAATCAGGCCAGCAGGAGAGCAGTTGGGGGGCAATCAGGCTGGTAGGCAACTAGTTAGGAGCCAGCAGTACCAGATTGGGAGAGGGATGTCCCAGATTGGAGAGAGTGCAGGCACGAATTTTGTGCACCGGGCCACTAGTATTAAATAAAGATGAAGATGCACTGGTTCACCTACTTTGGTCTTATTTCTATACCAAAGATGCACATTCAAACATACACCTAAAGCCTCATTTATTAAGGTATTAGGGAAATTGATTAGATGAGATAGACAGACCACAGGCATCAGAATCACATAGACTAAGGTTTAATTCCCAGCTTCAACACTCTCATTGGATTTTCCCCATGGACTCGCAGAGAGTGGGAGATGAGATTAAATGAGATGGTTTGCATAAACACACTGGCACACAGATGTAAAAACTGTGATCATGTCCCTTCCCGGACCAAACTGAACACCCTTACATTTTTAACCTGTCCACCCACAGGTCCTGGATATTAGAAGTCTATGTGCGCCAGAAATAAAAAGATGCACAAATATACATTAAAACTTTTAATGTCTCACATGTAAATTTCAAACCTTTTATTTTCTTTTTTCTTTAACTGAACTATTTTCTTCCCCTGGAATTTACTTACACCCTTTATGGACATCAAATATAAGCTCCTCTTTGCCAACTAGCAGAGATGCAGTCACACACTAATATTTTCACTTTTGGAATTGTTTTTTAATAAAAGACCGCTTGGTAGCTGCCGTAATAAAACTAACAGAGACTTTACTATTGTTGCAGATCCAAGCAAATGCTTTGATGACATTTATGTAACCTTATGATGCATGGAAACAGAATTATTTTGCAACACTCCATCTACAAATGCGTATTAGTCTGGAAACAGAGTCTGAAAGGAAACACTTCAAGTTTGTGAACTTGCTTCTGGTTCAGGTTAAGACAGGATTCCAGGAAGACCAGGCGACTGTTTGGGGCTTATTTGGTAACATCCCATGGTGGTGGCGCTTCATAAGAAACAGACCTTGGAAGAGGATTTGAGTGCAAGTAATTTATTTGGGGCAGAGTTCTAGAAAACACAACAACAAAATGGAAAATGAGACAGAGAAATAAAAATAGTCAATAAAGGGCAAGTTACTCTTGCAAGTAATTTAATAGCACGGAGAGCCAGATTGTCCCCTCAGGGGTGAAGGAGCCAAGGTATTTACAAACTAACGCCAGTAAATCACTGGATGATGACTATTTTCAGGGGCATTAATTATCTGACACTGTGGGTAAAGTGTACACAATGAAAACTTCCAAAGGACTGTAGAAGGGACATGAACAGCATCAGCCACAGGCAATAGAAGTCACAGTCCCGACTGTGTACATGTGACTCTACTCCAATTTAATGTTGAGGCCAAAGTTCAGAAAGGATCTAGGACAATGTTAGGATTAAGAATATTGGTTCACTCATCAAATATTAACTGGATGACCTACTGCAAGATAGAGGACAGAGTCACGAACAAAAATTTATAGTCCTTGCTTCTCTTTCCCACCCCATGCCCTTCTGTATACTCTATCCCTCCTCCTAGCCCGCCCGCCCCCCTTGCTCCCCCAACCCCCCCCCAACCAGGCTCCTCGACAGGCCCATGAATCCTCATGGCTTCTAGCTGATGACTTCCTCCTCTGAAAGATCCCTTTCCTTCAAGGCCCAACTCAGCACTCAGTAACCTGTGTTCAGATCTATCCTACAGCATGTCAAGGTGCATCCCTGTCCCTACAGGCTCCAGACTCCATGGGTACCCAGAATATAGGCCCCAGCAACAACAGAGTAGAACATATTTAAAAATGTGAAAATACGTTCATAAACTATCGTAAATATACAAATATACAGAAAAAGTCTGGACAGATAATATATAGCCACATTTAAATAGTGAACTTTATCTTTGGTTTAACATAGTTTCTAATTTTACTGCCATGAAGGAATGCTACCTATATAATTGAAAAGTGAAACATATTTTAGAATAATGTAAGGCTCACTGATGAAAACTCAGGAAGGATCTTCACTGTGTCCTGACCCCCCATTTTCTGGACTTCTCCTCCCTCTTATAAGCAGATCCAGCTTTGCAAACTGAATTACTGATTATCTGCAGAGCATTGAACAAAGAATGGGAGGCAAAATAATGCAAGCTCTGATGATCCATTTTGCTGTCTGTTAAAATACTAGACTATCCAATTAAATGGATTAGAAAGTGATTATCTTCAAACTCCTAATTTTACAGATTGGAAATATCAAACATCAAAGAAGAGGAACATGTTAGTCCAGAAGTCATTATTTCAATGAGCATGCCAACTAGGATAGACTGGGAGTAGCTGCTAGAAGTGCTATTTAAGGACTCAGATGCCACAGTAAGGCTCAACTATAGGGAGATTTGTGGTTGACTAGTAATGTCTGTCCTGGCAATGGTTGGAAGAGGTGGCCCACAGGTCAGGATAACCCAGCGTGTATGATAGAAGCCAGAGGTGGAAAGAAGGTGTTACGGCACCAAAGACACCTTTTCTAATTTTATAAAGAAACTGCTATTTTGAAAGATGAAATTATTTTTCTCAAAGAATGGCAAGTGATGGAAGATGGATTCAAATTCAAGTCTTTCTAACCCCAAAATGCATGCTCTTGACCATGATGCTATAGGATCCTCCCTGGTGCTTGCCCCTTTCCACTAGCACCCAATGCCACCCCTCACTCAGCTCCGACAGCTCTTCTCCTCCTAAAACATCCTGGAGACCCTGCTTCTGAATTCAACAGTTCGGGTGGTTGCCTGGACACGAAGACACAGTGTCTTAAGTCAGCCTTCCCTTTCAGGTCCAAAGCTTGCCATTTCCTGGCCCTGTACCACTGAACCGTCTTTACATGTCATTTGGCTCCAGCCCTTCCTTTCAACATGCTTGATTTATTCAAACGTGGGAAAATGACTTATGAGTTACACCAAGACAAACCCAGCTGTGTGCCAGAGATAATTATTCCAGGGTAATTACAATGAGCTATAAGCTTGCCAAATTAAACACCAAAACATGATGCTGCACTCTCTCTTATCTGCCTGGTCCACTCTCTGTCAAAGCACAGTGTTTGCTGGGTTGGGGACTCCCCAGCCCTAATACATTAATCACCGCTATTCAGCAGCCTCATTAAAGGATCATCTCTGCATGGGAGACTTTCTTCAGCTCAAAGAAAAATTCTGGTCTAAAATCAGAAGGCCCCCAAGGTGACCACATATGCCACTTGCTCCTGGTGAGCTCCCCAAAAGGCTGTCTCCCCACATCTAGAACCATCTGGAATGTCACGGGACAACAGCAGCAGCCAAGGCATGAAGAAGGAAGCAGCAGAGATGGAGGGGAGGGAGGAGCTGGGCCGCGGTACAGACGCCCCTCCTGCCCATCCCTTGCATTCCCTCTGTGCCGCCTATAAACTCCATCTCAAGTTCCTCTCAACCTAGCTCAGGTCCATTCCAGCAGAGGCTCAGAAGAAGACTCTGTGCAAGTGCTTTTCTGAAAGTTCCCTCAGCAGAAACCTATAAGGGGTCTGAGGCTGGTGGGATAGAGCAGGAGATATGGAGAGGTAAACATGTGCTGAATCTTGCCGGGTTTTCAGAACCCTTATATACCCTGCATCACAGGGTTGGAGCCACAGAGGCAAGGCAACTGGGCTGTTATACACCTTCATCCCTCAGTCATTGCCAAGGACATCCCTGCATGGGAGTGATGGGGTGGGTGGGTGTATCTCCTGGTTGAGGCTCCCATCAGCCAAGGATAACCACAGACAGAAGTACAGGTATGAGTCATTAACAGCCAGCATCCACAGTAGCTGGGGGAGGGGTAAATGAGATCTGGGTGGGGTGCTAACAGCACCTGCTCAACTCTCCCCTCACAGAGAATATTCATCCTGCAAGTGATCTCAAATTGGGGATCCTGAACCTGTAGGCCCCAAAATATCTGTGTTTCATTTCAAGGATTGTATGATTCCATTGAAATTGCCTGCAAAAATGTACATATATGAAGTAAACAGGGAGCCAAGAACTCAGGTGTCACCTGACTCTGCTGGATATACAACCCTCTTGGGTTCAGGAGTTCACCTCTGACTTTCCCCAAAGCCAAGGGAAGCTCTATTCAGCCCCTTTGCTGAAGCCAGCCCCAGTCCTCTCAGTAAAACGGAACTGCTCCCTTTTAGCAGGAGCACACCTCAGAGGCCCAGCTGGGGCCTGGGAAGGAGACAAGATGCTGTCTTCCATCTTCCAAGATGGTAACTTTGTGAATAGCTTGAGGACGGTGATGACAATGGTTAAAGCTAAAGTTTGTGGAGTACTTACTATGCCAGTCCTTGTTCTAAACGTTTGTGGGTGTTACCTCATTTAGTTTTCAAAACTATTCTTTAAAGTAGAAGCTATTATCCCGCATCTTAAATAATAAAACTGCAACACTGAGAAATTCAGCAACTTGCCCAACTTCTGATAGGTAGTAGTAGTAGAGCCAGGCAGTTTGACTCCAGGGCTGCAGAATCTTGTGAATTATGTGGCTGAGGTGTCGGGATTTGGACCATGAAGTGGGGAAGAGAATGTACACAAGAGCCAGTGGCTTTTTTTTAAATTAAATCTTTATTATTCAGATTATTACAGTTGTTTCTCTTTTTTTCCCTCCATAGCTCCCCTCCACCTAGCTCCCACCCTTCTCTCTACCCTTACCTCTCTCCCGTTGACCTCATCCATAGGTGTATGATTTTTGTCCAGTCTCTCCCTGTACACACCTCACCCTTTGCTCCTTGAAAATTATCAGTCCACTCCCTTTCTGTGCTCCTGGTTCTATTATATTCACCAGTTTATTCTGGTGTTCAAATTTTTAATTCACTTAATTTTTAGATTCACTTGTTGGTAGATATGTATTTGTTGTTCATAATGTTTTGTATTTTACCTTTTTCTTCTTTCTCTTCTAAAAGAGTACCTTTCAGCATTTCATATAACACTGGTTTGGAGTTGATGAACTCCTTTAGCTTTTTCTTATCTATGAAGCTCTTTATCTGCCCTTCAATTCTGAATGATAGCTTTGCTGGATAGAGTATTCTTGGTTGTAGGTTCTTGCTATTCATCACGTTGAATATTTCTTGCCATTCTTGTCTGGCCTGCATAGTTTCTGTTGAGAAATCAGCTGACAATCATATGGGTGCTCCCTTATAGGTAATGAACTGATTTTTCTCTTGCTGTTTTCAATATTCTCTATTTGTCTTTTGCTCTTGGTATTTTAATGATGATGTGTCTTGGAGTAGTCCTCTTTGGATTCCTTTTATATGGGGTTCTGTGTGCTTCCTGGACTTGTAAGTCTATTTCTTTCATCAGATGTGGGAAGTTTTCAGTCATTATTTCTTTAAATAGATTTTCAGTATCTTGCTCTCTCTCTTCTTCTGGCACCCCCACAATTCTGATGTTGGTACATTTGAAGCTGTCCCAGAGGCTCCTTACATTATCTTCACATTTTTGGATTCTTTTATTTTCTTGCTTTTCCAGTTGAGTATTTTCTGCTTCTTTATATTTCAAATTTTTGACTTGATTCTTGCTTTCCTCTAGTCTGCTGTTAGGTCTCTGTATAATATTTTTTATTTCAGTCAGTGTATGTTTAATTTCTAGTTGGTCCTTTTTCATCTCTAGTTGGTCCTTTTTCATCTCCTCTTGGCTCTCGCTAACTTTATCCAACTTTTCTAGGATATTCTTGAAAAACCTTATAAGTGTGGTTTTGAACTCTAGATCCAGTCATTTGTTTTCCTCCATTTCTTTTGTTTGTGATCGCTTCCCTTGTCTCGGCATTTTCACTATGCCAGGGAAACTTCTGTGTTGGATTCAGCCTTATGATACAAGACTTGCAAAACTGCAGAAGCCTCTCTGTGGAGCTTGGGATGGGTGGAGTCTCAGGGCTTAATGGACCGCCTTGCCTTCCAGTTGGTCCTGCCATCCATGGCCTCCGAGTCTCACTTGACCGGGTAATCGCTGAAGCAGTCCCTTGCGCATGCACGCTCTTGCAGTGCCTCTAGACTACTGTCCCTCCGGCTCCCCTGTGCTCCGGGACCATATGAGTCTGGGTCCCCAGGGTTTCGCCTGAAACTGGGGTTTATTGGAGTTAGAAGTGGCACAGTTGGGAGCGTCTGTCTCCCGCCCACTCGTGAAAGCCAGCGGCACAATCAGCAGTCAGTCCTCTGCGCGCAGTGCCATGAGCGCCACCAGATCTCTGATCTTTTGCGACTCCCCTAAATTTCCGTGCACTTCTCCCTTTTCACAGTCCAAACTCCCCCCGTATGAGTTTCGGCTGGATCTGGGGTTTAGTGTCGTGGGATAAGGGGTTCAATGCCTTTGAGAGTCTCCGTCTCCCTCCCGCCAGAGTAAGCCAGCCAGGTACTCTGGCACCCGCTCTCTCACGTCTCCGTACCTCAGCTTTTTGCAGCTCCTCTGGGTCTCTGTGAGCCCCTCTCTTTCCCTCTAGTTGTAGAATTTCCACTCAGCCAGCTTTCCTGTGGTTCTGGATGATGTCCGTTCTGTCTTTTAGTTGTAGTTTTGAAATTGTTGTGCGAGGCAGCAGTGTAGGTGTTTACCTATGCCGCCTTCTTGGATTCTCTCCAGCCAGTGGCTTTTTAATGCTCTTGTCTTCCTATTACCAAAGGCATGGACCATGTCCCTCCCAGAATCACATACGTGAATAACTTAAAATGGTTGGACAGGATAAAGTGAATGTAAACGTGCCTAGCTCAGTTCCTAGACTTAGCATATACAAGAAATGACTATTGCCTTTCTATTTTTAAAATGTTTTGTTTATTCCCCTTGCCCCCAGACACCCCAGTGTCTCAGACAAATGCTATGTACAAATGTTACTGAATTGAACTAAATGTTAGAAAGCAGAAGATTAAAAAAGGAAAATTAAAGAGTAGGGAAGTAGTAAGGTGGGAAAGAAGAAAAGCAAGAAGAACAGAGGAGAGAGGGTAATGAAGATGCCAAACTTCTGCACACCCAGCACAGGGGGCAGCAGGATGTCACTAGGGGCGGGCAACGTAATCAGAAAGAGCCCAGCAAGCTACATCTCTCATTGGACTTTCCCATGCAACTCTGCTGTCAGGGAAATGCTCACCTGAATCAGAAAGACGCTGAAGGAGAATGCATATTCATCTCACCCCCTTTCGGCCAGTCCCTCAGCCCCCTGCTTCTCCACAGCAGGTTTTCCCAGTGCCCTAATCATCCCTTAACACCACAGCACCACCTACCATCTCTGGATGCAGACCGGTGCAGGAGGACTGGGCTTGGGCCTGAGGGAGATCTTAACATCATCAGCAAGCATTCTAGTGGGGCGGGGGATGGGGAGGGGGCATTCATCAGTCCTGAGACAAGTCTGGCTGAGGCGAAACTGCCACTGGGCATTTCAAATTGCAGGCTCTCTCCTCTCCCCTATTCAATGGCAAGCTCTTCCTCCTCCCTAAAGCGTTTTCTCACAATAGCAAATGGGTAATTCAAAGAGAAGGAAAGTCTCCCAGGAAATTAGACCAGCATGGAGTTTCTTACACTTATTACTAAGATGATTTGTGGACAAAAGGAGAAATGCTCAATAGAACTAATTACTCAGGGAAGTGACCCAGAAGGCCCATGTGGCCCTCCGCTGAAGACCACAAACACTGCCACCATTGAAAGATTATATTTGGCTTAAAGTTCTAAAATCATATCAATCATTACAAAACAAGGTACGTGGATGCATGGGACTTGCTGAGCGAGAAAGCAAGTCCCTCTTCAGTTATCAGGTTTATTTTCTTCACAGGCAAGCTGCCCACTTATATTCCCAAAGCACTTGTCCATATTCATCTGTCAGGACCTCCATGCCAGCCATGGGAATAGCAATCATGCCTGCTATTTCCCATTTCTCTCAGCCCAGTCCCACTTTCTCCATTCTGCTGTGCAATGTTGGCCTGGGAGCCTAGAAACTGTTTTGCAGGTCCCTCCTATCACCCCCACCCCGAACCCCTTACCCCCCTTAAACAGCCCCCAGCTGGGTTCTGCAGGGGTGGCTCTCTCCTGTAGCCAGCCTCTGTTGGCCTTCTTTCAACAACATCAGGTAATTCCTATGTCTCTCATGATCTGGGCACCAGCCCCACAATGTCCCCATTCAGGGGTCCAAGTGGGCTGAGTACTTAACACATGGCAAGCCCTGGGGCTGAGCACCCAGTCCCGAGGCACCCCACCCCCTGGATGACCTAGCTCTCAGTACCATCACTTTTCCCTTAGGGTGATGGCTGCTTCCTGCAGTTACTTCAGTACTACTTCAGGGTCCCCCTTTCCTCTCTTTCAGCCTTCTACTGCCACGTAACCAGTCCCCGGGTACATCTCCTCAGTCCGAGATCCTGGGAGGAGTGGTTACCTGCCTGAGGCAGTAAATGCTGTGCACTGACAGCCAAGGGGACGGAAGGGGAAATGGTCTGAGAGACCGAGATCTGGCTTAGGGGTCCTGTGCACTCGAGGTGCTATCCATGGCAGCTCAACAACAGGCACCAGGGAGTCAGACAGACATGGGTTTACATCCTGGCTCTGCCACTTACTGTGGTAGAGGCTTACACAAGGTATGTGAACGGTCTGGCCTCAGTTTTCTCACCTGTACTATGGGCAACCATGATCCCCAGACCCTGACCTGTGGAGGGATCAGTAGTGCATGATTCACACAGAGCACTTTGTGAGGGGTCTTGCACATAATTAGCCTTCAGTAGAGATTATCCATTACTGCTCTTATTTTTCACCATCCTCATCAATTTCCTAATGAGGATGATTTGGGAAATGAAATGTCAAATTCTGGGCTGATTCAGAAAAATTACCTCCCCAAACATTCTCTGAATCTGAGCTCAGAGCAGAGAGATGGAATTCCAATCAAGAGAATTCTCAGCCAAGAGATGTGTAATGGAAAAGCTAGCATGACCAATAATAATAGCTACATTTAGTTGCTGCCCAATATATGCTAAATGCTGACTCCTTTAATTTGGACAACCACCATATAAGGCGAATATTAGTGTTTCCATTATACAGACAAGAAAACTACATTTTAAGAAGTTAAAAAAAAATGCCACAAATCGCATGAGTAGGCAGTGAGGCCGAGCCCGGGCTCTGACTCAGTGGTCCCAGACCCATGCTCTTCACCATTGAGCTGCCTAGTACAAGGATCCAGAAAGTCACACAGCTAATAAGAGAAATCAGAGAACGAAGCAAGAAGGAATGTATGGAAGCACCATTCAGAAGCAAAGTAGCAAACACAGAGCATGCTCAGGACGTTGGGTTTGTTTCCTTATCTGTTTACTTGTTGTACATCTCAGAACATTAGTGGCGGCGTGAAGATGTCATGTGAGCCCGGGCAGCAGTAATGTCTCAGGAAATAACAAATAGCTTTATTAATAATAAACTATTGTAAACTCAAAAGGCCTCACCCCCTCGGATCCTCTCAGGCTCTTGAACCTCAAAGAATTCTAATATAAGGAAGCCGCTAGGAAAGTTGGCTCCATGAGGCTCTCTACCCACTAAGCACTGGATAGCCCATTCCACACACACGACGCTCCTCCCCCGCAGTCACCAACCCCAGCACTAAAAGCAGGTGCTAGGATAGTATGCACAGAGAAAACTGCAGCCTGGTGCCATCTGCATGAGAGCGCATGTTCTAATGAGCCCACACCAATTGTTGGGCTAAGTGCATGCATATCAGAGATTTTCTATTAGTCTACAATAAAGAAAATAATTGATCATTACTAATAAAATAAGTGAGCACTTTCATATCATAATTGGCTCAGCCAAGGCTCAATTTAATGGGGCCCATCATCAGTTTTGTAATGAAAATGAAAAGTCTGAGAAGCTTCCAGAACAATAGAGCAGCTGGGAAAAGGTCCACAGAACTTGGGTTGTGCCAGAAATCCTGGCACAGCAAAACTGGGTGCACAACGTCAGCTAAGAACAATTTGGTTCTTTGCCTGCATTTGGTGGGAGGGACGGTTTGCAAAATGCTCACTACGAAATCACTGTGAAAGAAGCCTCCCATCCATGGTCCCCTTATACACACCCACCACTTTGGCGAAAAGGACTTAAAGAATCCAGAGGACAAGGCAACAGAGAGAGGCCCCAGCCTCTGAAAGCAAGAGCAAAACATGGCCTCCACTCAGGAACACTGAAAGGGACTTCTATGTTACAGCAGTTAACATAAAGAACCCTAATGTCAGGTGTCCCATAGAAAAGCCAAGCCCTTGATCCTTCTCAGGAACCTTTCTGAAAGTCACAGAAGGAACATAAGAGAAACAGCAGGGAGTCTCCTTCTGGCAGTTCCCTGGTGAGCACGTTGGGTCATTAAGTGGTGACCACAGCTTAGCCACGGAACAAGCAAGCAAGCGGGAATGCCAGAGAGCTGGACACTTTCAGTTTAATAATCTGCCCCTTTGAAAGCGTGCCGAGGACTCACATGTCTCGCCTGACCTGTAAGTCACTTTGTTTAATAATAAAAGAGTGTTTGTGTTTGGGCTGCTGTCCTCCCGAGAATCAGAAGAAACACTGATATGATTTGGTAGCATTACAAGGTCAGCAACATCTCAACAGTGGGTTATACAAACATTAAAAAAGAAAAAAGGAAAGAAGACTCTCATTGACCAGCAGCAAGAACCTGGGGACAAGAAAGGAAATGTTGCTCACATGGTATTTATCAGTCCAGAGAGCACTAGAATGGAATTTCCCAATGCACACTACCCGTATTGGGAGGGGGGGCACTCAAGGTGGAAGGTACATATTAACAAGTACACATTTATGTTTGTAGCTACCGTATTGTAAGCATAATAGAGTGATGTTAGGTGTTATGATGAATGAGCTTCAAAGTGTCAGGAGCCTGAATAACTAAAGTTCGGCTTAACTGTCTGCATAGAACACTCCTGGTCAGTGGCCTGGTGAATCAGGAAATGAAGTCACCTCCATCTGTGGCCTTGCCATCAAATATTTCATCAAATATCACCACTTTTATTTCATAAAGCAGTTAATATCAAATCATCTTAGAGATGAAGGTGACATGAAACTCATTTATCCTAATCCACTTACAGTTCCTTGGTTAGATCTAGTCACACAGTTATGATTAGAAGAGAGGTTGGAAAATGTGGTTTCCTGGGGCCCTGTGATACTGAAGAGTCAGAGGCCACTTTTGGGTTCATTATGTGGGTTTCCACCATGAATTTAAAAATGTCTGAGATTGCAAAGAGCAGCAGCAAAGAAAAAAAAAACACAAATAATTGTATAGGTGGCTCATGACTTGATCATAATCTTGAGGGTACTTAAAATTTGAAAAACTCTAGACCAAAACTCTTAAAATATTGGACCCAATCCTTTTGTCAAAGTAATGGATTTCACACATGTGAAAATACTCAGATAACTTAATGCAGTTGTTAAAGCTCATGATCCTGACCCAAGGATAATGCGGGAGATGTTTTATAGCATAGATAGAAACTGTGGCTAAGGACTTCAACATTCATGAATAAAACTATAGATTCAAGATTATCTTAGGTAATGGTCCCACTAATGAGAACACATCTAGAAAATTAAGTCAAACTTGAATGCAATATTTTAAAAGTATATAAACGATGTTATAAGTGCAGAGATTCAGATACACAGAATTATATTCCTCTAATAAATCGCCACTTTTAATTTTACTTTTCTGAAATCCTTACATATATTTATATTGAAGTTACATAAGTGTAATCTTAATGTAGTTACAATTTTATTTTCAGCTATTCATTTGGAATGAGCCTCACTCATTTTCCTATGATGCTACATTTTTTCACATTATAAATTTTAAAAATTCTACAATAACCCATCAAGGGTTAATGTGTATTTGATACACATTAATACCACTTCTTCTTTTTTTTTTACTATATTTTTATTCATTTCAGAGAGGAAAGGAGAGAGAGATAGAAACATCAGTGATGAGAAAGAATCATTGATCAGTGCCTCCTGCATACCCAACATGGGGATCGATTCCGCAATCCAGGCATACGACCTAACCAGGAATCAAACAGTGACCTCATGGTCAATGCTCAACCACTGAGCCATACCAGCCAGGCTTAATACCATTTCTTTATGTTGAATAGTTTACACAATCAATTCCATTTCTTCATATTTACAATGCTTTAATTAATTGATTACATTTTTGTTACATGTCTACGGAAATTGAGACCTAGTTTTTTCTAATCTACTGATTTGATAACATTATCCAAAATGCAGACTTTCATCCTATGACATGACTATTTGCCCTTTCCTAAGAGTTCTGGTTTACACAGGAGGTGAACCGTTAAGTCTGTTGTGTTGCCATTCAATTGTATCAGAAGAGATGCAAGACCAATTTTGAAATGGAATCTACAGTGATTATCATTTATACTTAAACCTTTGACATTATCTTTCATTAGAAATCATACTAATTGGTCACTAAAGGGAAGAAGGTATAGCTTTTTTTTTTTTTAATTTAGGAAAGAGTCTTGAAACCAATCTTGTCCGTGAAGGCATCAAGGATGAAAAGAAATCTGAGAAGATAACTGTATTACTAATCTATTGCTGCATAAATTACCCCATAACACAACATCTCACAGCAAACACTTATTTTGTCACAATTTCTAAGGGTTCAAAATCCCAGGGTGGATTAGCTGAGATTGTAGCTCAGTCGCTGGTGAGACTGCAATTCAGAAGTTGGCAGAGTTATAGGATCAACTTCCAGAAGGCCAGCTTCACTCAGAGGGCTGTTGGCTGGAGGCCTCAGTTCCCCACTCCACGGGCCTCCGCTGCATAAGGGTCCTGATGGCATGGTAGGGGGCTTCCCAGTGAATGGTCCACCAGAGAGCAAGGAGATGGCACTGTCTTTTACAACCTGCACTCCAAAGTGACACTTTCTCATGACGCCTTCTTTCCTGTTCGTTAGAAGCAACTCACTGTGTCCAACCCATACTGGAGGATAGGATAATTACACTCCACTCCTTGAGAGGAGGAATGTTCGAGAATTTGAAGCCACCATATTTTATTTTATTTTTTTTAATTTTTTATTAATTTTTATTAATTTTTTATACATATCTCCCCATTGCCCCCCTCCCTCCCAGGCATACCCCAACCCCCCAGTGTCTGTGATCATTGGTTATGCTTATATGCATGCATACAAGTCCTTTGATTGATCACTTATCTACCTCACCTAACTTTAATCTTTCTGCTGTAATTTCACAGTCTGTTTGATGCTTTATGATTTTTGTCCTCCTGAGAATTATCAGTCTACTCCCTTTCTGTGCTCCTGATTCTATTATATTCACCAGTTTATTCTGTTGATCAGATTTTTAATTCACTTAATTTTTAGATTCACTTGTTGACAGATGTGTATTTGTTGTTCATAATTTTTTGTCTTTTACCTTTTTCTTCTTCCTCTTCTAAAAGGGTACCTTTCAGCATTTCATATAATACTGGTTTGGAGTTGATGAACTCCTTTAGCTTTTTCTTCTCTGTGAAGGTCTTTATCTGCCCTTCAATTCTGAATGATAGCTTTGCTGGATAGATTATTCTTGGTTGTAGGTTCTTGTTGTTCATCACGTTGAATATTTCTTGCCACTCCCGTCTGGCCTGCATCGTTTCTGTTGAGAAATCAGCTGACAGTCGTATGGGTGCTCCCTTGTAGGTAATAAACTGTTTTTCTCTTGCTGCTTTTAATATTCTCTCTTTCTCTTTTGCTCTTGGCATTTTAATTATGATGTGTCTTGGTGTAATCCTCTTTGGGTTCCTTTTCTTTGGGGTTCTGTGTGCTTCCTCGACTTGTAAGTCTATTTCTTTTACCAGATGTGGGAAGTTTTCAGTCATTATTTCTTTAAACAGGTTTTCAGTATCTTGCTCTCTCTCTTCTTCTGGCACCCCCACAATTCTGATGTTGGTACGCTTGAAGCTGTCCCAGAGGCTCCTTACATTATCTTCACATTTTTGGATTCTTTTCTCTTCTTGCTTTTCCAGTTGAGTGTTTTCTGCTTCTTTATATTTCAAATTTTTGACTTGATCCTTGCTTTTCTCTAGTTTGCTGTTAGGACTCTGTATAATAGTTTTTATTTCAGTCAGTGTATGTTTAATTTCTAGTTGGTCTTTTTTTATCTTTAGTAGGATCTTTTCCATCTCCTCTTGGGTCTCACTAAATTTATCCATCTTTTCTAGCATATTCTTGAGAAACCTTATAAGTGTGGTTTTGAACTCTATATCCAGTCGTTTTTTTTCCTCCATTTCTTTTGTTTGTAATCCCTTCCCTTGTCTCGGCATTTTCACTATGCCGGGGGAAAACTTCTGTGTTGAATTCAGCTTTATGATACCAGACGCAAAGCTGCAGAAGCCTCTGCTGAGCTTGGGAGGGTGGAGTCTCAGGGCTTAAGGGACCGCCTTGCCTTCCAGTCGGCCCCGCCCTCCACGGTCCCTGAGTCTCACGTGACTGGTTAATGGCTGGAGCGGTCCTTGTGCGCACACCCGCAGTGCCTCTAACCGCTGCCTTTCTGGCTCCCCTGTGCACCAGGACCACACGAGACTAGGTCCCCAGGGTTTCGCCCCAAACAGGGGTTAAGCCACCATATTTTAAAGCCACCACAGAAACTGCTGAACTATCACAGAATGCGGAAAGTATGGACTTCATGGTCACACACACCATCTTTTCAATTCTGGCTCTGCCAGTTGTTTTCTGCTTAGCACTAAGCAAAGCACTCGTTTCAGTGCTCTCAGCCTCTTTCTCATTGCTACGCCAGAAATTTATGGTCTGCCTGCCGCACCATGTTATTAAGACTCACATGACATAAAATTAGGAGTTTCACTAGCCATATCTGAGAGAATAATAAATAAAAATTGAGTATTACTAATGGCCACAAACCAAACAATTACTATTACTCAGGACTCTTTAGGTGACAAATGACTTCATTTGAATCATACACAACAGAGTTTAAACAAAAAAACAAATGCAATGGTTCATATAAGCAGAGGTATTTCAAGAATGGCTAGGTCCAGGGACTTATGTTAATAGAGCACTTTTTCTCTCTGTCCCTCTCCTATCTCAGGGTTGTTGTTTTTTTCCTGTTTCCTTTTTTGTATCAGTTCTAGTGTTATAACTCTTTCTCTGTGTGGTCAGAAAGAAGATTATAGGCAGCTCCCTCCTGTATCATATTCAAAGCTTGTTATTCCTAAATGAAGAGAAGTGCTTTTTCTCTCCTAGCACCCACATATCACATTTCAGGGAAGATTCTAAGTAACCCTCCTTTATCACTGCATTCAAAACCCTCCAATATCATCTTCTCACAATCCAATCAAAGCCCTTATTATTGACACTAAGCCCCTGTATGATTTGGACCCTGCCTACCTCTCAGTCCTCATTCCCTATCCCTCTGCCCTCACTCATGCTAATCTAAGCACATTGTGATTGCTCTCCTAGCTACAGCCTCGGGGCCTTTGCACCTGCAGTTCCCCTTGCATAAACATACTTTTATTTAAGATATTAATATGGCTTATCCTTTCACTTCATTCATACCATGGTCTATCACTCTAAGTCCTCTTACATGCTTTTTACGTGTTTAAGAAAAAACATTAGCTGACATTTTATTGTATTGCTGTTTATTGGTTCACTTCATGTCTTCTTGAACTAGAATTCTGTAAGCACAGAGACCCTATTTTGCTTACTGTAGTATCCACAAAAAACATCAGCACCTAATACATAGTAAGGCACTCGAAAAATATTGCTGAATGGATGAATAAAATGTCAATTTATAAGCCAATCACTGTGACTGCAGAATGGAGTATTCTGGCCAAAATGAATGGCATGTCCTTCCCAGGGGAATCAAGATTGATTGTACAACCAGACCACATGGCATTGGCAGTGGGCTTTCAACAGAAAAGCAGGATGCAATTTATCAGAAGGAAGGAATGTAGGGCAGGCAGAAACTATAGCTATCCACCACCTCACACTTATGCCAATCCCACCCAAAACCCTGCCAATCAATGTGAAAAGGGAGATCAGAGATAGACGGAACAGACTTTAAAACAGTTGTATATATACTATCAAAGCTTACAGCCAAAAGCCACTGTGAAAGTTCATAGACAAAAACACATAACCAAGAAATACCAAATACAAATTTATCACAATGCTGATAAAAACTGCAGTCTGTTTTCTGAACCCACACTTATCAGTGAGTGATACAGCACTGGAAAAGTGAAAAGGCATTTTGTGCAAAAGCAGGACGAGAGAGATGGGGAGCAGGGGGAGGGAGGCGTTAAATCAAACCACATTACTATGAAAAAGCAAAGTGGAAGTAGAAAGAATAATTTCTTAAAAAGTAACTTTCTGACAGAGAATGGATTGATAGTATCATCCATTCTGTAGATGAAAGTTCCCAACAATGAATTTCCTTGTCATAATGATCTAATATTGGTTACTAGCTATTACTCTCATTCGTCATCTTCCACATCCACACCATAGTATAAACAGTATCAGGGATTTCTTCAGTCGTATTTCATGGCATTTCTTGGAGGGGGTGGATTTTGTATTTGAGTGCAAACCAAAGTGTTCCAAACCTGTCTAGGCTCATAAAAACTATAAATGATCTGGTTTGGGGCATATGGATGGCCAGCGGTGCTATAAAATACAAGGCTGGCTTACCGGAAGCCTCCCTTGTCTAAAGAAATTTACTTATCCTTACCACCACATTTAAATTGGGCTGCTCCAGCCCTAGCTGGTTTTGGCTCAGTGGATAGAGCACCAGCCTGTGAATTGAAGGTTCAATTCCAATCAAGGGCACATGCCTAGGTTTCAGGCTTGATCCACAGTGGAGGGGGGCGGGCAGGGCATACAGGAGGCTGCTGGTCAGTGATTCTCTCTCATCATTGATGTTCCCATCTCTCTCTCCCTCTTCCTCCCTCTCTGAAATCAATAAAAATAAAAAAATAAAAATAAATTAGACTGCTCCTCTTAAAATCGGATTGTTTCCACTCAGCATGTATGCTGTTCCTCCAACGTCCAAGACAACTCAACTCTGATCTCCCTCCTTCTTTGATCCCTATAAACTGTCCCTACCTTTTACTGAATGCCTAACAGCTCCTGCTGAACTTCATACAGTGTCTCAAACTGTCACAACAGTCCCTCAAGATGCATGATCATCACCACTTTAGAGACAACCATGGCTCAGCTCGAGTTTTTGCCCCACACCCCACGACTAGTATTCATAAGAATCAATCATTTAACTCTAACTTGTCTCTGATTCAAAAGCCCACAACCTTTCAATTCTATCACGTGGTCTACCCTGCCAAATACAGAGTTCTGCCATTACTTCCTTCATGTATTTCTTGGATTTACCATTCCAACTGAACCATTCTGATTCCAACTGTCATTACTTCGTGTGTAAATTATTACAATCACATCCTGATTCATCCCCATAATCCCAATCTCTTCTGACTACAAAAGCTCCTGAAAGGTTACTGTTCTCATCTCCAGAACCTTAAATATTTTTCAAAGTCTCATCAGATCAAGTGTGGACATTTCTGCTAGAATCTGCTACTCTGACAGGAACTTCTGTTCCTCTTATACCTCTAGGCAGGCAAAGCTCTGTGATCTGGCCCTGCCTACTTCAGTCACAGTGCAGTGTTTGTTGTCTGGTATACTCTCCCATATCTCTGTCTCTGTGACAGACAGAGATAGAAAGAGGGAGAGAGATTGAGAGATATTCTTGAAAGAGAGAGAGAGAGGCGGGGGAGGGGAATACAGAGACAGATATACAAACACTGACAGAAATACAGGGACATGTAGAGATAGATTAAAATGTGACTTACAGATAGACAGATAAAAGAGACATGGAGAAGGGAAAAAAAACAGAAACAAAGGAGACAGACATCACAGACATATAGAGAAAAGTAGATATAACTATAGGTTCATTCACCCTACACCTGAGTGTTGTGTGTATGCAGGTACTACTGATATTTTCAAAGCTTTAATTGAGCTCTCACATTTTCAATGTAGTTTTTATAATCATCTTAGGAAATATATAAGCTAATTATCTCTTTATAAATGAAATAATGGAGGCTTTTACAGGTTGACTTGCCCAGCTTGTAAAAGACAGAATAATATTCCAACACAGGTGTGTACAACTCTCTAATCCAAGACTATGTACACAAGCAGTTTTCAAATGGTGGTTTTTCTCCCCAGGAATATTTGGTTGAATTCACATGAGAGACAAGGGAAGGATGCTACTGCCATCCAGTGAGCAGAGGCCAAGGATGCTGTTAAACATTGTGCAATGCACAGGACAGTCCTCATCCCCATCGAAGAACTGAACTGCTTGGCCCAAAATGTCAATAATGCAGAAGTCAAGAAACCTTGGTCTAAATACACAACCTAATTCTAAGACTCTTTGTTTCCTCGTCTGTTATAACTCATACCAGTCCATCTCTCCTAGGCATCTAACTCACCTGTAGTCTGTATTTATTCATTAATTCATAAAACATTTACTGATAGCCTCCTAGTTAGGAGGCACTGGGGGAAATGATTAAAAACATGGTTCCTCAGAGTCTGTTATATAAGCAGACAAGAGACATGTGAGCATATACCTTCAAGTCAATGTACTAAGAGCCATGAGAAAGATGTGTGCAAAGAACTATGGGAGCCCCAAGAAAGAGCATTTAAGTTAGACAATACAAGGTCATAATCCCTAATTTCTAATCCTGAAGCCAGAAAAGTTTTAAAAATTGAAATGACTTCTGCATAGCAAAGGAAGCAATCAACAAAATGCAAAGGCAACCTACAAACTGGGGAAAAATATTTGTAATCATATATCTGATATGAGTTTATATCTAAAATATGTAAGGAACTCATACAACTCAATAGCAAAATAAAAACTGATTTTTTAAATGGGAAGAGGACATGAATAGATATTTTTTCAAAGACAACACACAATTAGTCAACAGGTATATAAAAAAGTGTTCAACATGGTTAATCATCAGGGAAATGCAAATCAAAACCACAATGAAATATTACTATACACTGTTTAAAATGGCTATTATAAAAAAGACAAGAGATAAGTATAAGTAATTGTATTAAGAAAACAGAACCCTATCCTGGCCACTGTGGCTCAGTTGGTTAGAATGTTGTCCCACACATCAAAAAGTGGAGAGTTCCATTCCTGGTCAGGGTACATACCCAGGTTGTGGCCTCAATCCCTTGTCAGGACATGTAGGGGAGGCAACCGATGAAAGTTTCTTACATAAATGTATATCTTTTCATCTTTATCCGTTCCTCTCAATTTAAAAAATTACATTTTAAAAAAGAACACAGAACTTCTTGTGCATTATTAGTAGGAATATAAATTGGCAAAACCAATATAAAAAAAAAGTATGCATGTTTCTCAAGAAATTAAAAATAGAAAGACCATATAATCCAGCAATTTCATTTCTAGATTTCCACAGGAAATAAAACTGGTATTACAGAGATATCGGTACCCTCGATGTTTACTGCATCATTGTTCACAATAGCCAACAAATGGAAACAATTTAACTATCAGTTGACAGATAAATGGATAGAAAGTGTGATATAAATTTGATTTATCTGTATCATATTTATGTATCTACATGAATCATATTTATACATATTATATATCATATATTATATTTTATATGTATAACATAGTGTATTATATTTATATCTTATATTTTTATATATATAATAGAAAATTATCTAGCCAGCAAAAAAGAAGAAATTTGGAGAAACCAAGACAGCAGCATAGGTAAACACCTAAACTGCTGGCTAGCACAATTTCAAAACTACAACTAAAAGACAGAAAGGGCATCATCCAGAACCACAAGAAGGCTGGCTAGGTGGAAATTCCACAACTAGAATGAAAGAGAAAAGCACTCATAGGAGCTGCAGGAGGCAGAGGTACTGAGATGTGCACCAGAGAAGAGGACTGGCAACTGAGTATGTGGCTGGCTTTCTCAAGCAAGAGGGAAACAAAACCTGTCAACTACACTAAACTCCAGTTCCAGGCCAGATTCTGGGGACCCAGACTCATTCGGGGAGAAACTGGACTGTCTGGCAGCAGGTAGAACTCAAGGGTGGCTTTCTCTCAGAGGTGCTTGCAGCGAGTGGCACAGGACAGAGACACAGGAGCCTACTAGGGCAGGGCTGATGGGAAACCAATGCTGTCTGCTCTGCTCTGAGACTCCGCCCCATTCAAGCTGAGCACAGAGGCTTTTGCAAGTCTTCTCCCACAAGGGTGTCTCTAGCACAGAAGTTCTCCCAGCATAGACACAGCTGATCCTCACAGCCAGTTGGCCTTGAGATCAATTCCTCCCAGTGATACAACAATCAAGGCTTAATTACAACAAGACTGTACACACAGCCCACAAAGGAGTGCACCAAGAGTGTCCACCTCAGGTAACTGGGGAAGCTGAGTCACTGAGCCCTATAGGACACCTAGCACACAAAGCCACTCTATCAACTCAGGGAAGCAGCCAAAATGCAGAGACAAAGAAACAGGTTACAAATGAAAGAAATGGAGGAAAGCAAATGACTGGATATAGAGTTCAAAAACCACAATTATAAGGTTTTTCAAGAATTTTCTAGAAAAGTCCAATAAATTTAGGGAGACCTTTGAGGATATGAAAAAGAACCAACTAGAAATTAAGCATACATTGACTGAAATAAAAAAATATTATACAGAGATCTTGTAAAAAATATTATACAGAGGATCACAAGAATCAAGTCAAAGATTTAAAATACAAAGAAGCAAAAAACACTCCACCGGAAAAGAAAAAAAAATCCAAAAATGTGAAGATAGTGTAAGGATCCTCTGGGACAATTTCAAGCATACCAACATCAGAATTATGGGGGTGCCAGAAGGAGAGAGAGAAAGATACTGAAAACCTATTTGAAGAAATAATGAATGAAAACTTCCCACACCTGGTGAAAGAAATAGACTTACAAGTCTAGGAAGTGCACAGAACCCCAAACAAAAGGAATCCAAA
>JAAGEH010000125.1:623759-634776 GCA_011751065.1 Lasiurus cinereus | reverse complement strand
TTACAAGTCTAGGAAGTGCACAGAACCCCAAACAAAAGGAATCCAAAGAGGACCATACCCAAGACACAGCATCATTAAAATACCAAGAGCAAAAGACAAAGAATATTAAAAGCAGCAGAGAAAAACAGTTACCTACAAAGGAGCACCCATACGATTGTCAGTGGATTTCTCAACAGAAATTATGCAGGCCAGACAGGAATGCCAAGAAATATTCAAAGTGATAAATACCAAGAACATACAACCAAGATTACTCTACCCAGCAAAACTATCATTCAAAATTGACAAAGTATAAAAAAATGATCAAGAGCTTCACAGATAAGAAAAAGCTAAAGGAGTTCATCATCACCAAACCAGTATTATATGAAATGCTGAAAGGTATTCTTTAAGAAGAGGAAGAAGAAAAAGGTAAAGATAAAAATTATCAACAACAAATACATATCTATCACCAAGTAAATCTAAAAATCAAGTGAATAAAAAAATCTGATGAACAGAATAAACTGGTGAATATAATAGAATCAAGGGCATAGAAAGGGAGTGAACTGACAATTCTCAGAAAGGAGTGTGGGGGTGCAAGAAGAAACTGGACAAAAATTATACACCTATGGATGAGGACAATGAGGGGAGGGATAAGGGCAGAGGGTGGGGTGAGAACCAGGTGGAGAGGAGCTATGGGGGGAAAAAGAGGAACAATTGTAATAATCTGAACAACAAAGATTTATTAAATTAAAAAAGAAGAAAAAATTCCTGCCAATTGTGACCAGATAGATAAATCTGGTGAACATTATGCTAAATGAAATAAGCCAGACACAGAAAGACAAAATGCATATGAAGTTTTAAAAAGTTTAACTCATACAAAAGTGGTTGCCAGGGGCTAGGAATTGGGAGAAATAGATAAATGTTGATCAAAGGGTACAAACATTCCATTATGAGTAAGCTTGGGGAATTTAATGTATAGCATGGTGACTACAGTTAATAGTACTATCTTGTATACTTGAAATTTGCTAAGAGTGATTTATGAGTCTCACCACACACAAAAAGAAATATAGCAAGTATGTGAGGTGACAGATGTGTTAACTTGATTGTGGTAATTTCACAATGTATACATGTATCAAATCATCACATTGTACACTCTAAATATAAAAGTTTTTATTTGTCCCTTATACTTCAATACAACCAGAAAAAATGAAATAAGCTTAAAAACTGAAAGATTTTTTCCCCCTTAAATTTAGCTCCAAAATCACTTATGGCAAAAACCCAACTTGACCGAAGTGGGGTGTCAGTTGTATATTAGTGGCCTTGCCGGTCATAAACGTCTCTGCTATTCTTTGCAAGTTTCTATTGTTTTAGTTACACTATGAAAATAACAGAAAGAACTAAATATACACTAATAAGCAACAGTGAAAACAAGAGACATCATGACCAATAGTAAGAAAATAAAGTCACTGCAAAAGTTCTATCAAGGTCTATCTATAAGGCATCTACTTATGAATTTGGTGAGGAATCTATACAACAGAGAAAAAGATGGACAAGTTGGGGAGTTTTACAGTGATAATAATGACCAAGCACTAATGATAATGAGGAAAATGTTGCAAAGTGTAAAAGAATGAAAGATCTTAATAGTGTGTGGAACGGATTTTTATTCACCAAGGTATGGACATATGCCATTAATGGGTTTTTGGCTTTGAAGCCTGTTAGTAAAGAAATGAACATTAACATTACATATGAGCACTCAGAGTATCAGTATAAAATAGCTGAAATCAAAGGTGAAACAGGTTCTGCTGATTGTGAGAATTATATATGCAAATTTGCAAAAATAGCATCTAATGAAAACCTTAACCTGAAACCCATTAGCTATGCTTATATGACAGCTCTCAATTGACACTGTGTTCTTAGAAAAACATTAACAACATAAACATTTGGGCAGAGAATGAAAAGGTCTTGAGAATGCCAACAAACATAGTGGCTACTTGCATATGCTAGCATCCCAGACAGCTGTAAAAAACACATGGTAATAACTGAAAAAAGCCAACATCCGAAATGCTACACATGGCTGTAATCCCAAAACACTATGCTAAGTGAAAGAAGCCAGTCACAAAATGCCCAATATATTATAGGAATCCATTGATATAAAATGTTCCAGCATAGGCAAGTCTATAGAGACAGAGAGGAGAATGGTGGTTGCCAGGGGCTGGGGAAGAAGAAATGGGACTGACTGCTAATGGGTACATGGTTTCATTTGGGGATAATGAAATGTTCTGATATTAGGTACAGTGATAGTTGCCCAACTCTGTGAATGCACTAAAAACTACTGAACAACTTAAACTGACTTTGTATGTTATATGGATTGTATCTCAATAATGCTGTTAAAATATATAGTTATCAGAGAAATGTTTCTGACAGATTCAACAATACTTTGTACCAAAGGCATAAGTTAAACTGGAAGATAATTGTACATCTTCATGTGTCTCTCCCAAACTTCTGGTGAAAAAAATAAAGTGTTGGTGTTTGTTTATTTCCCTACAATGTGGTATCTATAACAAAACCCCATTCACAAGGAATTTTATGGTCCGTGAATAATAGACACAAGTACTTTTTTAAAAAATCTATGCTTGCTATATTGAACAAGGACCTCAAGGACTCAATATTTCCTTAAAGAGTTCCGTCTTCAGTCAGTTGTTAAGTTAGAACAATGTTGAATAATCACCAGTAACAAATGCTTAGCACAGACTTTGAAAATGAAGATTTAAAAATGAGTTTGCATATCAAGATTTGAAGGACTCCATGCACACAAGGTAAAGAAGATAACAAACCACCTTGCTTACCAGAAAAATTATAAAGTGAAAAGAAGATGTCATTGAAAATATGCTGAGCTTTAACCATGACGCACCAGTTTATGCTTTCCTTGGGCGATGGGGAAATGAAGCTGTTGAATACAGATAAATATGACATCAGTAAGCATGAAAAGGATGCTACTGTGAAAAAAATTCAGAGAGGACTATGATAAATGAAGTATTATGATTTAACAGTTGGCCTTGAACAATGTATATTTACTACTGAGCAAGAGATTATGGCAGTTCACTCAATTAACAAGCTACCACCTGGATAAGCACGTATGATGAAACTAATTATATTGGGGAAAGACTTCTTTAAGATCATCAATGATAGTGATGGTTTATCACTTGAGAATTCTGCTTTTGGTTCATTAAATGTCTAATGAGGGCAAGACTAATATATCTTTTTTTTTTTTTTACAGAGAGGAAGGGAGAGGGATAGAGAGTTAGAAACATCAGTGCAAGAGAAAACATCGATCAGCGACCTCCTGCACACCCTCCACCAGGGATGTGCCCACAGCCAAGGTACATGCCCCCGACTGGAATCGAGTCTGAGACCCTTGAGTTCACAGGCTGATGCTCTACCCACTGAGCCAAACCGGTCAGGGCAAGACTAATATATCCTCCTCAAACAACCAGATTAAAGAAATATATACTAAATGTGTAAGTTCAAGTCTTTGGCTTAGTTCAAACAGATACACATTTAAAGTTTAACTGAAAGATTTTCTTAAAAATATAGTCCAGCCGCACAGTTGGCATGGCTCAGGAGTTGAGCTTTGGTCTGTGGCAGTGGTTGGCAAACTCATTAGTCAACAGAGCCACTATCAACGATTGAAATTTCTTTTGAGAGCCAAATTTTTTAAACTTAAACTTCTAAAGCCACTTCTTCAAAATAGACTCACCCAGGCCATGGTATTTTTTGGAAGAGCCACACTCAAGGGGCCAAAGAGCCAAATGTGGCTCACAAGCCGCAGTTTGCTGACCACTGGCCTATGGATCAGGAGGTCACAGTTTTATTCCAGATCAGGACACATGCCTGAGTTGTGGGCTCAGTCCCCAGTAGAGGGCATGCAGGAGGCAGCCAATCAATGATTCTCATCATTGATGTTTCTGTCTCTCATTCCTCTCCATTCCTCTCTGAAATCAATAAAAAATATTTTTAAATTATATAGATATATATATTTATGTTTATTTATATAGATAATTAAATATATATAGATAAACATAAATATATATTTATATATTTATATAAAATATATTTATTTAATATAAATATTTATATATTTATATTAAATATAAATATAATTTATATAAATATATATAGTCTATATTATTTATATATGTGTGTATATGTGTGTGTACATATATATATATATATATATATATATATATATATAGTCCATATTTATTCGTGGTTTATTCCTTCCCTTCCTAATTGGTAAGCTATACAGTATATTTCCATTCCATTAATGGTCCCTTTCCCTTCTCTAACATAACTATGTTGCATGGCAGTACTATAGAAAAAGGAAATATAGGGTGTCCCCCAAAAATGTATACATAGACTCTGAATAACTGTAAATGCAGTATTTATTAAAAATACATTTAATTTTAAAATTGAGCTATCAGCTGTTAAAGTATGTATACATTTTTAGGGGGACACCCTATATTTAACATATATTTAAGTTCATTTTTAAGTCAATGAAAGTTGATTAGTGTTATCAAAATACATTTAATATTCACTGTATACTAATAGCCAGCAGTAAAAATGGTGAGAAATAACTTTATATTCTCTTAGATCTCCCTTAATTAACTATATTCCAACTGCTACTCTTCCAGGATTTAATGTGAAACTTGAAAGTTACCTAAATTTGATACATCTAAATCTCCCCCTGTGTAATGGCTATAATAATACCTAATGTACCTTGGGCAGAGGTTATAGGATTAAATGATACAGTGCCTATAAAAGCTTGCTAATAAAGATAAAACTATATGTATAATAAAACCTGAGTTCTACTTATCCCACGATATATTCCTCAGAACACTAGTCTCACAAGATAATTTCAGGAAAAAATGGTTTCTGAAAATATTCTTGAATAATGCCATTTATTCTGCATTTCTCTTGGAGCTGCCAAATGCATATATAAGTACTGAAAGCTTTTGGGAGAATCTAAAGTTTTATACATACACACACACACTTGGTAATTAGTGTTTGGCACTAGGCTCAAACAAGATTCAGTTTAATTTTTAGTTTCCCCCATTTATTGACTATGAGTTTTGACCAAGTTATTTAACCTTTCTGTGTCTCCATTTTCTCATCTACAAAATGAAAATGAAATAATCACTCCCTCATAAAACTTGACCAAATTCAGTGAAGTGATGTGTGTAACGTACTCAGCAGAGTGCCGGCAAGTACTACAATAGATGGCAGCAATTATGACTTTTGTCTTATTAATTCTGCTAGCATTAAATCTTGCCGAACTCAGCTTTTTTCATACTTTTTGACCATGGAACCTCTTTCTTCCTTATTATGTATGTACATGGTTCCTCCTAGGACAACTTTGGGAAAGCACTGACTTAGGTAACTTTCTTCACTGTCATTCTTCTGAAACCAACAATGCGAGTGCCCAGAGAGGGCTCTTTTGCCTTCAGAGTTGAGAGAATTCTTCCTGGAAGTGGAAGACATTTCTAGTGACTCAGGACAGTATGTGACTCTGTGTAGTCTTAACAGACTACAAGGGTCACAGGTAGGAATGATTTCAGGAAGAAGTGTCAACTGAAGGTGTCCTGGGCATGTGAGACTTGAGGTAGGACTTGAGAACCTTAGAAGGTTTGTGCAAACGGGAAAAAACTCAAATTTCAGAACTGTGCACAAAGACTTCCAAAGCACATTTTTGCCCTCCAACTCAAGGAAACTTCAAATGTTTCCATATGTAAGCTACTTAACTTGAACTTGACTGATTTTCCCTAATGCTGTTAATCTTTCCCTACATCAATCAGCAGGAGTGCTATTCCACCTTGTCTCTGCGTGGGTTCCCAAAATAAAAGCTCCTGGGGACATACCACTTCCATCTACTTCTTCCTGAAAGAAGTTTATCTCCTAAGTCTGTGTGCTCTTCCTCCCTCACAAACCTGGTGTGAGGGAGGGGTCTCACAGTTTATTAGAGGAGAACACAGTTAACCCTTTATTTCTAGGACAAGAAAGGCCAAAATATTTCAACATAAATGTCAGTCTATGATCAATTACTAGTGGCTGCTCAAAGCACTGTGTTGAGAACAGTGAGGCCTTATTTGAGCTCAGCAAGGAAAGGCACTGGAGTCAACTTAGATGTCTGCTGAAAAGGGAGGAGGGAGGAGATGTGGTAAGAGTGCCATATTGCCAGCACCCTCTATAGGAACAGGTGCCCATCTTCCTTTCCCCTGATCTCTATAGGGGTCCCCCAAATCAGGACACCTGTAGGAATCCTTCTTTTCGGTACTTATTCTTACTCTCCCAGAAGATGCTAAAGGAGGGAGTGGAAAGGAAGGGGTCAAGAACAGCCCATTCCTTTGGCCTTTTCTGTGCCTGCACAGACAAGACGAACACCCCCAGCTTGAAAATATGCACCAACTTCTTGTGAACAGGGACAATGTTAGCGAGGCTATAATCAAGCACTTAAACTCACCAAAAGGCCCTGCCAACAACTAGCATTGAGCTTTTTGGATATGTATTTACTGTATTTATCTTAATAGCATGTCCTCTGGGAGGCCTTCCTCTGATCACTTCAGGAAAAATCTATCCAGCTTTCCTCTGGGCAACCTTTCTAACCCATTGCTCTTCTTTGCAAATTTGAATGGGGCTGATATGTTTACATCTCCTGTCTTCAGGAACGGTCCTCTCTAAGTCAGGGGCTGTTTTGTTTCTCCTTCCTACTGAGCTCTGAGCTTAACCTAGAGTCTGGCATATAATAGATGTATATAAAGGGATTGAATTTTTAAAAATCTACTAATTCTATTCAAAACCGGGAACTGCACTCAGTTTTTCAGTAGAAGAACCTTTCATTTTTTGAATTTATGAGAATCTACCATTTCACTCTGATTGAGAGGTAGGAAAGGGAATAAAAGAAATCTGAGAAAATAAAAAGGTAAACTGAAGAGGACACAGAACTAGAGAAAAGTGGGGCAGTTCTGGTTCCTAATCATACTGCTGAGGCATGATGCAGTTCTCAGATGCTGAGAATTAGGGAAGATCAATAACAAAGGCCCAAACTGAGTAGTGATACAGATCCCAGAGAATGTACAGTCTAGCTTGGAGATTGTTAAATTAACCTATGAAAATGTTTTTTTAGTCTAAATTCATAAATTCTGTCTTCATAATTTGTTTTGAAACTTAAGGGATAGGCTTTGATGAAAACTATGCATGCCATTCATAAAAGACCATGCAGATGCTTTGGGCTAGGTGAGGGGAAACAACCAATTGGAATAGGAAGTTATTTAAAATAAAATTCACTTATAGAAACTTGTCTCCAATATAGGAAACATCCATGTCTGCCAAAAGATAAAATTCAGCCTAACCAGTTTGGATCAGTGGATAGAGCATCAGCCTGTGGACTGAAAGGTCCCAGGTTCACTTCTGGTCAGGGGCATGTACCTTGGTTGTGGGCACATCCCCAGTAAGGGGTGTGCAGGAGGCAGCTGATCGATGTTTTTCTCTCATCAATGTTTCTAACTTACCTCTCTTCCTTCCTCTCTGTAAAAATTCAATAAAGCATATTTTTTAAAAGAAAACAAAACAAAAGATGAAAATTTAGACATCCTGTTGTTGGATTTCTGTGAAAACTCTTTTGAAGAAGTTGGTTTTCTGCTCAGTATAGTTATGACACACAATCAATTCAATAACATAGCACTGAATTTTAAAATAAAGTCAATGTACTTGGATATTCAAAGTGTCAACCTGATTTTTTTCCTCATCCTGAACACCTGCCTTTCAGATGAGATTGAATTTTCCCATGCCATGTATGGATTTAAAAGTCAAAATAATTGAAACCATTACCCAAAAAAAGACCTCAGGAACCCTTATGACATTTTCTGTAAATGCATTCTGAAATATGAAGCCCAAGCCATTGTAACCTTGAATGTGAATGCCTCTGTGAACTTCTACAGATCTCTGCAGAATAGGAATGACCATTGACCAGATCAGTCTCCAACCTCCTTTACAAAGGGAACAGGCTCAAGAGGACACAGCACTAGGCAGCCAGCTGCAACCAAAGGAAAGAAACCTCAAGAGAAACCATGTTGGTATCTTTATCTTGGATTTCTAGCCTCCAAACTGTGAGAAAATAAACTTCTGTTGTTTAAGCCATACAGCCTGTGTTCTTTTTTGGCTGCCCTAATCGATTCACACATGAGAGAATCTGAGAGATGATGTAATTTCACTAATGTTACCATTGTTGTCTCTGGGGTTCTAGAAGGTTGGTTGTTAGTCAATAGGTGTCAAAAGGAAAGAGGTAGATAAATTTTTAGTATATTTCAATGTGTAGTAAACTAACCTCTTATAGGTCTCACTGAGAAAGTACAAAAACATGAAACTGTTCTGAACAACAATAAAATAGCTCTTGGTTTTCCAATTTTCTTATTCTCCCCAAATTTAAGATAAACACAATCCTGGCCTATTTTCCTTTCCAAGTGCCAGTTTTGGATTTGGTAACAGCAGCCACAGCACAGCCTCTGGATCAGTGATACGAGTAACTTTACTGTCCAGAAAGGCTCCTCCACATCTCCCCAGAGATTAGCAACCAAGAAGAGCATTATTTTTCGCCTGAATCCACCAGCTATCAACACCAAGGCAAACTATTTAGGGTCAGGTAAGGTACTTTGTTCCTTGAAGATCCCCAGTACAAAACAATGAAAACCCTTAAAATTCTTTATAATGAACAAACCCTTAAAATTCTTTATAATGACTTTATGCATTCATATAAGTCATTTTAACAAAAACTTAGCATCCATTGCCAAGACTTCTGAACAATAACTTACTAATCAAAACTCTAGCTTTAGGCATTGAACAATGGAAAATCTCAACACCACCTATCTCCTGAATCCCAAGTGAATTTCCCATGATTGAGAGGAAGTTGAAAGATGTGAACAAATACAGAAACAAACCCAGAGGCAAAATAACAGGCCATTTTACATGAGCACAATTCACATTTGCAAACAAGTTGATGCTTGATGAATATGAAATAATGATCTACAGCTCAACCAAAATCATACTTTTAATGTGACCATATTTGACCCTTAGAAAAAACAAAGACGCCGAAACCGGTTTGGCTCAGTTGATAGAGCATCGGCCTGCGGATTGAAAGGTCCCAGGTTTGATTCGGGTCAAGGGCATGTACCTTGGTTGCAGGCACATTCCCAGTCAAGGGTATACGGGAGGCAGCTGATCGATGTTTCTCTCTCATCGATGTTTCTAACTCTCTATCCCTTTCCCTTCCTCTCTGTAAAAAATCAATAAAACTTATTTTTAAAAAAGAAGAAAAAGATAAAAACAAAGACAAAGAAAGGTTATTTCTCAGGAAGTGTTTTCAAGCTTCTTGGGAAAGGAAGCCAACATTTTCACAGTCCACCCCATAAGATGGCCTTGGTATAATCCTGCTACAAAATAACACAAAGAACCATACGCCCAATGATATACTCTGAAGATCTTAGGAAGGGTTGTGCTAAAGGGAAGCAATAATAGAGAATCCACTCTTGCACAGTACATTCATGAAGTCCAATATTCTGCATGATTGTCTTGTGGTAATTAGGGAAAAGCACAATTGAGGGGACCTCCCCCCAAATTATAATAGGCTTAATATTTTTGCAAATGCAAATCATAGTTGCTGACATATCACCACCTATTAAAACAAGTCACAAACACAGCATTCTGATAAGGCCCCTCCCAGCCACATTCTTAGAAAGGTTTAGCCTCCAGGAGTTGGTAAAACAATTCATTCAAATGCCTAAGTTTACAGGAATTGCAAGATCACTATCCTAATTGCTAAAGAATTATAGCCAGCTCTCCCTAAAAACGTGAGATTCTCCATTTTCACATTTGGAATAAGGAGATAAACAGTTTAACATTATCCCAGATCCTGTATCACACAACATTATAATTGGCACCCTTGCTTTAGCAATATTGTGCTGAGGGAAGGAAGATAACACGTAAAAGTGGAGAACTAAGCAGAACAGTCATTTCAGGAGAAACCTGAGAGGGACAGGACTTATAACCATGATTATGATTATGCTGCCTTCCCATACTGCAAACTTGCCAAATGGACTCTTCGAATCAGAACTGAGGCCCCAAATACAAACAGAGACTGAGGCATGCAACATGTAGACATTGTCCTGAATTAAGACCAGCTTATTTTCTCCCAATATAATTTAAGCTAACCTAACATACTGAAAAGAATGTAATATATTAGGCTCATAAGTTTCATTAATCTATTGATAAGAAACCACTAATATGTTATACTAGTCTTATCTGACTCACTCCTCTTTTGGCTAGCTATCCAATTAGAAACCACAGTGTTTTACATTATTGGTAGGTGGTAGAGTGCATTAAGAACATGGGCTCATGAGTTAGAATGTATAAGTTCAAATCTGTCCAATAGAATTTTCTTCAGTAATAGAACTATTCTGTATCTGCGTTGTCCAATCTGATAAGCACTAATCATATGTGACTATCGGGCATTTGAAATGTAGTATGAATATTTAAGGATCTTATATTTTTTTAATTAATTTTTATACATATCTTCCCATTGCCCCCCCTCGCTCCCAGGCACACCCCAACCCCCCAGTGTCTATGTTCATTGGTTATGATTATATGCATAGATACAAGTGCTTTGATTGATCTCTTATCTACCTCACCTAACTTTAATCTTCCTGCTGTAATTTCACAGTCTGTTTGAAGCTTTACTGTCTCTGTATCTATCCTTTTGTTCATCAGTTTATAATGTTCTTTATTATGCCCCAATGAGTGCTATCATGTGATGCTTCTCCTTCATTGACTGGCTTATTTCGCTAAGCATAAGGCTCTCCAGTTCCAACCAGGTTGCTGCAAATGGTAAGAATTCCTTCTTTTTAATGGCAGCATAGAATTCCATTGTGTAGATGTACCACAGTTTTCTGATCCACTCATCTGCTGACGGGCACCTAGGCTGTTTCCAAATTGT
>JAAGEH010000125.1:505389-623359 GCA_011751065.1 Lasiurus cinereus | reverse complement strand
ATGTTTTCTTATCCAATCGGTTACCCTATGTCTTTTGATTGGAGCATTTAATCCGTTTACATTTAAAGTTATTATTGATAAGAACTTATCTGTTGCCATTTTTAGTCCTTACCCCCAAGTTCCTTCTTCGTTTCCTCTTTCTTTTTATTACAGCAGACCTTTTAACATTTCTTGCATTGCTGGTTTGGTGGTAATATATTCCCTTAGTCCTTTTTTGTCTGTGAAGCTTTTGATTTCACCTTCAATTTTGATTGAGAGTCTTGCAAGGTACAGTATTCTTGGATTCAGACCCTTCCTTTGCATGAACGCGGAGCCCGAGCCATCTTGCAGTGGGAGGTGGATGTCTGCGGCGCTCTGAAGCCTTCGGCTGGGCACCCATCGAGCAGCCAGGAACCCGGGGACCCAGAACTCCGCTCTCCAATCGTCGCAGACACGTGGCGGAATCAGAGATCCACAGAGCACACGGAAAGGTCAGATTGCGCCTGACTTAAGGGGGAGGTGGATGTCTGCCGAGGTCTGAAAGCTGCGGCTGACGGAGGCACCCACAGAGCAGCCAGGACCCAGAGCGCGGCTTCCCAGGCAGCACAGACACGCAGACTGAGGATTCAGAGATCCACACTGCGCGCGCGCAGAAGGGTCAGATTTCGCCTGGGCCAGGGTGCGGTCTCCTACCCACACAGCCTTCGAAGCCTCTATAAAACTCCATCCCCAACTATTTTCTCCCTGTCCAATGAGATGACCCTCCTACACTTCCCTTAGCCAACAGATAATTGAGAAAAAGGAAATATGGAGGTTATCAGAAAGAAAATGTCTTGAAATTTTCCCTTCCGTCTAAGTTTTAGTAGTGTTTCTGGCACAAAAAGAGAGATCTTTGATCTCAAAGATAATGGTCTAGAGAAAATAACATACAGATAGCTTTTTGTAATTTGGACTCTCTTTTGAGACATTCTCTAAGGCTATGGTTCTCAAACTTTGGAGAGTGGTAGAACCATGGAGAGTACTTGGTGAGATGCTGGCTCCTGAGGAATCTACGTCATTTGTCTGGGGCCACCTAGAACCTGCATCTAATGAACATCCACAAGGTCAAGACCACACTGACAAGCACTATGAATGTCTCCTCTCCTTGTCTAAGCCAGCCTTCTGTTTCCTCTCTGTACACCAAGAGAACAGGAATAACTAACTACAGCAAAAAGACCTACATCTGGAAATAACAGACTCTCCCAAAGAGGCACTTAAGTAAAGAAGCTGGGGCAGAACAAGGCAATCAGGCACACAAGGCCAAGACTAAAAGGCTCAGGGTAAAAAGTGGTCAAAACAATGGCAAATCCCAAGCCTGAGAGAAGAGCTGGGGGAATTCAGATCAAGCAAAGGGGATAAAATAAAAGAATTGCTATTCTATCATCTGAACATGTGTGGAACAACACATTTAATCACAAATTGTCAGCTCTTTCAGAAGAATCTAACCACATTTTAACACAAAGTATCTAAGCTGCGTCAGATCGAGTAATATCATCCAAAACTAATCTCATCAGGTCATTTCCTGAAATCAAAGAAAGAGAAGAAAGAAAAAAGGGTAATTTTCTAGCCTAGGCTGGGTCCTGCCATAGGAAGTAGCTAGACAGAACATCTGCAGGAAATTAGAGGCATTAGTAGGTGAGAAAGAACTCTAACAACTAAAACAGAGTAGCCTTACATGCTTGGGCAGACCCTGGACAGTCCATTTTTACTTGTGGACCCAGTATAACTGTTATCACATCTTTTCTTCCCAAAAGACCAGGTGTAGCAGTAAATTACATAATCACCCTAATAATAGCTTACAGGCACATCATGAGCATTGAGCTAAGTGCTCTAGGTAAGCCCTAAACACCACAGGGGACCAGCATCAGTTCTATTACTACACCCATCATTGAGCTGAGGAACTTTGGAGGTTGTTGGAAGTTAAATTACTTGCCTGCAGCCAAATAGTCAGTAAATGACAAGATTTGAATTCATGTCTGCAAAGGCAGCTCTCTTAACTTGGGATTAGTGAACTGCAGCCCACAGATCAAACCCAGATTACAACCTACTTTGATAAATAGAGTTTTATTGGAAAACAGCCACTACAAAGACAGACCTGTGCAGTTACAACAGAGAATTTCCAGATCACAAAGCTGGAAATATTTACTATCTGGCCCTTTATAGAAAACATTTGCTGATCTGGATTTTTCCTGACACTCAAGGGAAAGCACCCAAAGCACAAATTCACAAACCGGGATCTTCTAACAGGAATGACCCAAGATCAAAGAAACCTTGGCACAATAGTAGAATAAGTTTTCCAATGATCTAGCAATGGTTACAAAAACATAGCATTCATATGTAATTAAAAAAAAAACAGCCACAAAATAAAAAAGTTATTCCCAAAAGCCCACAATAATGGGGGTATATCAGAGTGACATAGAAACCAATGGAAAAAGCTCCCAATGGCCAAAACTCAAATAAATTGAGCAACAAAATGAAGTAATGTATTATAACCTAAAGTATAAAATAAGTACCTATTAAGTCCATAGTGATTAAATAAACGATTGATTTAGTAAATAAGTGGAGGAGAAAAGAGAACTCCTATGCAGAATGTCAAATAATGTATATAGATACTCCACCCTACAGGAGAAAGTACAGATCTCCTACAGAGTAAACATGAAAGGGGTGGGGGCAGGTAACCTGACAAACATAACTTCAACTAGGTGATCAAGATTAATATCAACAGTGATAAGTCACATGGGTAGCTGATATCTTTGATGTGATATGTTGAGAACGGTGCTTTACCTCTGTGATCTCCCTCCCCAAGACCTACAACCCCAATCTAACTATGAGAAAAACCATCAGCCAAATTTGAGGGGCATCCTACCAAATACCTGAACTATACAACCTCAAAGTCATCAAAAACACGCAAGGACTAAGGAACCATCCCAGTACAGCCAAGAAGAATCTAAGGAGTAACACAGTACCCTGGGTAGGATCCTGGGACAGAAGAAAAGACATTAGGTAAAAACTTTAAAAATATCGATAAATTATCGACATCAGTTAACAATATTTGCCAGTATTTTTTCATTAATGTGTTGAAGTACCATCCTATCTAATCAAAGAATAATATGCAAATTGACTATACCTCCACTACACCCACCAGCCACGCCCACCAGCCAACCAGAGAGAGTATGCAAATTAACTCAACCAAGATAGCTACAGCCAAAGAGAGAGCAGGAGAGAGGCTTGGGTTGCCCCTGGCAATGGAGGAAGCAAAGCTTTCTGCACACACTGTCTGCTCCAGGCTACAAAGTTTCAATTGTAGAAGATAAATAAATCCCAGATACCAGGGCCTCCACTTGGGTTGCCAGGGGATGTGGCTGGCCTGCAAACCATCACAGGCCCCTCGCCCAGGCCACCCCATGCCCCAAGGGAACACCCACCCTGATCCAGGACACCCTTCACCAGCTGGCCCCCACCCATGCACCAGGCCTCTATCCTATCTAAGTTTGACCATCACTCCAACACACAAGATGACTACCCCCATATGTTCAAAATATCCTGCCCCCATGTGGACACAAGATGGCCACCACAAGATGGCCAATAGGGGAGGGCAGTTGTCAGGGACCAGGCCTACAAGGGAGGGAAATTGGGGGTGATCACACCTGCAGGGGAGGGCAGTTGGGAGGGACCAGGCCTACAAGGGAGGGCAGTAGGGAGTGATCAAGCCTGCAGGGAAGGGCAGTTGGGGGGGACCCAGACCTGCAGGGGAGGGTAGTTAGGGGTGACCAGGCCCACAGAGGAGGGCAGTTAGGAGCAAACAGGCTGGCAGGGGAGCAGTTAGGCATCAGACTGGCAGAAGAGTGGTTAGGGGGTGATCAGGCTGCCAGGCAGAAGTGGTTAGGAGCAATCAGAAAGGCAGGCAGGCAAGCAGTTGGGAGCCAGCAGTCCTGGATTGTGAGAGGGATGCCCCACTGCCCGTTTAGGCCCAGTCCTACGTGGATCCCCTAAATGGGCAGTTGGACATCCCTCAAGGGGTCCCAGATTGGAGAGGGAACAGGCTGGGTTGAAGGACACCCACCCCCATGCATGAATTTCGTGCACCAGGCCTCTAGTACTAATATAAGAGGTTAAGACAGGGGAAGCTGGTGTGGGGATACATGGGAACTCTGAACTTACTGCACAGTTGCTGTTTTTTATCTAAAACTATCCTAAAGCTAAGTTTTGTTTTGTTTTTTAAATAATTAAGAGGACAAAAATAGCTCTCACTTTTCTGTGTCTAAACTTGCAGGAGGATCTAATTTGGAAAAGATTTCCTTTTCCCATTAGATTTATATACTGTAATTCTAATTTTGTCTGGAAGGTACAAAACATAGATTCTAAAATTATTGCCACAGAAATAATTCAGTTTGTGATTGATGCCAAAACAGAATAAATTAAACATGACAGAGATTACCAAGTTACTCTGAGCAAAATTCTGTATAAGAAATTTAATACTTGAGATGATAAAGGAAACACTACTTAATGAAATCCTAGAAGATACTAACTTAGACATCAACAATAGATATCCTGGTCTACTTTGCTTGGCTTCTGGAATAACATAATAGCACTAGTGTCACCCACTGTTCTTTGAAAATTGATCCTTCTTCTCAGAGAGGAAACTTCTGCAGGAAACAATACATCCAGCTTCAAATATACATACTATCCTATAGTCTCAGACTCAAATGTCTACAGAATTACTACGGATTGCTGGCAAGGGGCATATGACATGCTATTCTAAGAAAATGTGTGACCCAGCTCCTAACCATATCCCTATTGGAGGAATAGGCCAAATTCTCACACCATGCTCTTCTTGTCTTTTATCATTTAATACAATTGTAACAAAATATTTTTCTATGTAATTATTCATTGAATTCCCATCTGAAAGCCTTGTGAGAACCATTTTTATTTCATTTGTTGCTATATCCCTAGGATTCTATGCACCCAAGTCCTGGCAAATATTAGGTGCTCAATAAATATTTGTTCAATAAATGAAAGAACTCATCAATCATAGGTTAGCAGAGTTTAGCTCAAGTCCACAGACAACCTCAGATAATTTCAAATCCATGCACTTCCCTCCACAGTTCATTTAATGTTTCTGCTTTGAGGAACATCAAAATATTGCCTTTGGCTCACTAGCTTTATTTGTGCTAAGTCAGTGTTATAGGTTCAAACAACTCTGTAATGAAAGAAGTGATTAGCATTATACTCGTGTTCAAAGTGTCGGGAAAAAAAATATGTAGAAAGCAAAGAGTTGTACATGAGCTTCCAATTGCATGATGGATTTCTATTAACAACAGTGCTTTTTCAGAGGCGAATTTCTCCTGGGCCTGGGCTAAATTTTCAGACTATGGTTGTGCAAGTCTATGTCAATTCATGTAGCTATTTAAACTATGACCTTATGTTTTAAATATCTACCTTCTAAATAAAAGTGTCCTGTCAAGAAATGTTCGTAATTTATTTTTTAATTAAATCTTTATTATTCAGATTATCACATTTGTTTCTTTTTTCCCCTCCATAGCACCCCTTCACCCAGCTTCCACCCTTCCCTTTGCCCTTACCTCCCTCCCATTGACCTCATCCATGGGTGTATAATTTTGGTCCAGTCTCTCATTATACACCCCTCACCCCTTTAACCCTGAGAATTATCAGTCCACTCCCTTTCTGTGCTCCTGATTCTATTATATTCACCAGTTTATTCTGTTGATCAAATATTTAATTCACTTAATTTTTAGATTCACTTGTTGATAGATATGTATTTGTTGTTCATAATTTTTTGGCTTTTACCTTTTTCTTCTTCCTCTTCTAAAAGAGTACCTTTCAGCATTTCATATAATAATGGTTTGGAGTTGATGAACTCCTTTAGCTTTTTCTTATCTGTGAAGCTCTTTATCTGCCCTTCAATTCTGAATGATAGCTTTGCTGGATAGATTATTCTTGGTTGTAGGTTCTTGCTATTCATCATGTTGAATATTTCTTGCCACTTCCATCTGGCCTGCATTGTTTCTGTTGAGAAATCAGCTGACAGTCGTATGGGTGCCCCTTGTAGGTAATGAACTGTTTTTCTCCTGCTGCTTTTAATATTCTCTCTTTGTGTTTTGCTCTTGGTATTTTAATGATGATGTATCTTGGTGTGGTCCTCTTTGGATTCCTTTTATATGGGGTTCTGTGTGCTTCCTGGACTTGTAAGTCTATTTCTTTTAGCAGATATGGGAAGTTTTCAGTCATTATTTCTTTAAATAGGTTTTCAGTATCTTGCTCTCTCTCTTCTTCTGGCACCCCCATAATTCTGATGTTGGTATGCATAAAGCTGTCCCAAAGGCTCCTTACATTATCTTCACATTTTTGGATTCTTTTTTCTTCTTGCTTTTCCAGTTGAATGTTTTCTGCTTCTTTATATTTCAAATTTTTGACTTGATTCTTGCCTTTCTCTAGTCTGCTGTTAGGACTCTGTATAATATTTTTTATTTCAGTCAGTGTATGTTTAATATCTAGTTGATCCTTTTTCATCTCCTCTTGGCTCTCGCTAACTTTATCCAACTTTTCTAGCATATTCTTGAAAAACCTTATAAGTGTGGTTTTGAACTCTATATCCAGTCATTTTTTTCCCCTCCATTTCTTTTGATTGTGATCCCTTCCCTTGTGTCAGCATTTTCACTATGCCGGGAGAACTTCTGTGTTGGATTCAGCCTTATGATACCAGACTTGCAAAACCGCAGAAGCCTCTCTATTGAGCTTGGGATGGGTGGAGTCTCAGGGCTTAAGGGACTGCCTTGCCTTCCAGTTGGCCACGCCCTCTACGGCCCCTGAAACTCACGTGACTGGGTGTTCGCTGGAGCGGTCCTTGTGCGCGCTCGCCGGCAGTGCCTCTAGACTGCTGCCTTTCCGACTCCCCTGTGCTCCAGGACCACACGAGTCTAGGTCCCCAGGGTTTCACCCGAAACAGGGGCTTAGTGGACTCAGAAGTGACACAGTTGGGAGGGTCTGTCTCCCGCCCACTCGTGAAAGCCAGCGGCACAATCAGCAATCTGTCCTCTGCACAGTGCTGTGCGCGCTACCAGTCCTCTGATCTTTTGCGACTCCCCTAAATTTCCGTGCACCTCTCCCTTTTCACAGTCCAAACTCCCCCCATATGAGTTTTGGCTGGATCTGGGGTTTAGTCTTGTAAGATAAGGGGTTCAATGCTTTTGAGAGTCTCCGTTTCCCTCCTGCCAGAAAAAAACAGCCAGGGATTCCGGCACCTGCTCTCTCAGCGTGCGCGTCTCCGTACCTCAGCTTTTTGCAGCTCCTCTGGGTCTCCGTGAGCCCCTCTCCTTCCCTCTAGCTGTAGAACTTCCACTCAGCCAGCTTTCCTGTGGTTCTGGATGATGTCTGTTGCGTCTTTTAGTTGTAGTTTTGAAATTGTTGTGCGAGGCAGCAGTGTAGATGTTTGCCTATGCCACCATCTTGGATTCTCTCCTGTAATTTTTTTTTTTTTAAAAAAAAACTCATGTTCAGTGTGTTAAGATGAAGGAATAAACAACCAAGACTTGAAAAAACTAATTTCAGTCTTGACTGAGCCCTTTAACCATTTATCAGCTAACCTTTACTGACGACCTTTAACAGACATTATTCTAGGCACACAGTGCAGTTAGTCAAATCAGTTAAGCAAACTAAATTTCAACTCCCAAATTTAGATGAAGAGAGTAAATCAAATGGAGAGTAAGGATATGCAACCACAATCAAAATTTCGTCAAATAACATAGAAGTTACTGAAAAACAAAAATCTGTAGCATTGTTTTGGGTACTATTTGCTAGGTAAAAATTTCTGCATGTAAGCTTTCAGAAGGCCAGGAATTTCAGGTTTTCCTAAATATAGAAAGCATTAGGTTCAAATCTGACAAGATCCAAACCCAGAGAAAACAGTTGACTACGTGATGTATGCCAAAGATGCATTTGTGATTCAGAGGAAGTCAAAATCCAGATTAATTAAGACAAGAAGTGTTCACAGAAAATGATTAAGTGAGAAAGGAATCATAGTGGTAAATAGATGCTCTCATATTTTACTCTGCATACTTAGCTATTTCTTAACTTGGAGTTATATTGCCCATGGATAACACTGAAAATAACTTACTAACAGAAATGAAGGATGACTCATCCCAGCTCTCTCTCTCTCTCCTCTTCTAAAGGGAGAATCTCAAGAAAAGTAGAAGCAAAGTCCCCAGAACTATTCAACCCATCACCTAGAAAAGGGACAGCAGATGAAGGGACAGCATTCAGAAAGTTAATGAACTCCCACATTTCATAATCAGAGTTAAGAGCCTCTCAGTTCCTCAACATACGTCTCTGTTGTTCCTTCTTCACAATTAAAGAGTTTCTTTGCCATCTGGGCAGAATAATATGCAGGCTTACTTCTCTCACCCTGAGTTTAATTAACATCAGTAGGGGTCATGGGAATTTTCCAAGGAGAAAGCTGGTACAGGGCAAAGCTGGAAAATGTCTCTTGGGCCTCACCCCCTTTCTGAGCTCTACTTTCCAAAGGCTGGCTATGCTGGGCTCAGGCAAGCCTCATTTCAATGAATCTCTTTCTTTGATTGCAGGTCATTCCACTCTGTGGCCAACAGATAGCACCCACAAGGACACACCAGAGAAAGAGAGCTAGTATGTGGTTATGAAAATAACTACAGAGGAGGCAGGTGGGAATGGTATAAACTTACATGTTGAATATCAAAGGTCACTTTTCCTAATCTAAGTCCACCAGGGCATTATAGAACTCCATCCACTACTGAACTGTTTCAAATTCACAGCCTAAAATAGGCTGGAACATGGTGAGCAGAAACTGCCTCCTGAATTTCTTTAGTTTTCTGCTAAAGGGTATGAAAATCAAGAGTTAAGGCTGAGACAATTGGTACCTGGTCCCTTTTACCTTCACATCATGGCTGTACCTATATTTCAACAAGATGGCAAGTCTCCTGGGAAATCAAACTAAAGGGCAGAATTATGAATAAAAAAACATGTCTCTGTGCAATAGAGAGAGACCAGGGAGACAGGCAGGGAATGAGGTGGAGGAATTAGTGTCTGAGGGACAGAACAGCAGAAACTGAAAATGCGAGGAAGGTAAAGAAAGGGGCCTGAAAAGGATAGAAAAAAATAGACAGGTTTATTGACTCGCCACCAGCTAGCTGGGGACAGGGAGAGGAAGGAAAGGGGATTCAAGCTCCAAATAAACCCTCTGGATGCTGCTCACTCAAATTAGCATAGGAATCATGAAGATGAGGTCTTTGACTGAGACACTCCCTTTTCCAGTAAGACTTAGGAATTGATCTTATCCTGCATTGAACTGACCATGCAGATACTCTAAGGAAGTATCTATTGCGTTCTCACTTTCCCCAAATAAATCCAAAATTCTTAGCCCAGGGATCTCATTTCCCTACATATCACCTACCAAAAGGGTTGGTTCACCATATATATGCATAGTCCTTGCTCTGGGTAGGCCCATCCTTCCCCAGTAAAGGCAAGGACAAAGCAAACTACTAAGCAACAGTCTTCTGAGCTCACCCTGAATCCAGTTAAACTTCAAGGCACCAGAAGAAAGCACTTTCACCTCTTCTCACTCTTGTTTCTTTAGCAGCAACAATGCCAATAAGTAGAACAGGAAGACGAAGACAGACACTTAGGTGCTTTATTACCTGTGCTGACTCAAATGGAGTCAGCAGGTGGAGGATGAAGCTGGCAGTATCCAAGGGTTTAAAACAGCAGTCTCAATACAACCCTTCTGTTTATAACTCATTTTTCTTCAAGAGCTAATTCTTGGTGAATTACTTACTCCAAACCTTTCCCACCAGGTAGAGTGCATGGAACCACACTTGGCCCCACTTTCCTAATTATAATGTCATTATCATAAGGTGGGGTTCCAGCTGACAGGGCAGCCAACAGAGTACCACTGTTTCCAGGGTAACCTTAACAAAAAGCTGTAGCTCTGCTTGCTCACATTCCTACTCTATCCTTGCCGCTCCCTTGCCTGCTCTTGTGGTTAGTTTATGACTTCATTCTAGGTCTTTCTCTCCTCCCTTGTTCCTTCCTCTCTACTCTGAGTGGCTAACCAATATAGTGGCCCTTGAATTTACTTATTTTATTTCTGCTCATTTTTCTTTCTACCATCTCACTTTTATTTATCCCCACCTACACAAAAGATTCCCCCTCTAGGTAATATTTTCTATCATATCATAAAAGTAATACCCATTAAAATTAGTGTATTGATGAGAAACCAAGATGGTGACATAGGTATACACCTAAGCTGCTGCCTTACACAATTTCAAAACTACAACTAAAAGACAAAACAGACATCATCCAGAACCACAGGAAGGCTGGCTGAGTGAAAATTCTACAACTAGAATGAAAGATAAAAGCACACTGAAACTCAGAGGAACTGCAGGAGGCAGAGGTACTGAACACGCACGAGTGGAGAGGACTGGCAACTGAGTGCGTGGCTCGCTTTTTCAAGTAGGAGGGAGACAAAAGCTGCCAACTGCGCTGAACTCCAGTTCCAGGCCAAACTCTGGGGACCCAGACCCATTTGGGGAGAAACTGGACTGTCTGGCAATGGGCAGAACTCGAGAGCAACTTTCTCTCAAGAGGTGCTTGCAGCGATTGCCACAGGACACTGAGACACAGGGGCCTATTAGGGAAGATCTGATGGGAAACCAATGCTGTCTGCTCTGCCCTGAGACTCCGCCCCATTCAAGCTGAGCACAGAGGCTTTTGCAAGTCTTCTCCCATAAGGGTGTCTCCCCACAGAAGTTCTCCCAGCATAGACACAGCTGATCTTCACAGCCAATTGGCCTGGAGGTCAATTCCTCTCAGTGATTCCAACAACAATCACGACTTAACTAAAAGACTGTGCACACAGTCCACAAAGGAGTGCACCAAGAGTGTCCACCTCAGGTAATTGAGGAAGCTGAGCCACTGGACCCTACAGGATACCTAGCACACAAAGCCACTCTATCAACTCAGAGAAGCAGCCAAAATGTGGAGACAAAGAAACAGGTCACAGATGAAAGAAATGGAGGAAAGCAATGACTGGATATAGAGTTCAAAACCACAGTTATAAAGTTTTGCAAGAATTTTCTTGAAAAGGCTGATAAATTTAGCAAAACCCTTGAGAATATGAAAAAGGACAAACTAGAAATTAAGCATACACTGACTGAAATAAAAAATATACAGAGATCTAACAGCAGACTAGAGGATCACAAAAATCAAGTCAAAGATTTGAAATACAAAGAAGCAAAAAACACCCAACCAGAAAAGCAGAAAGAAAAAATAATCCAAAAATGTGAAGATAGTGTCCCAAGGAGCCTCTGGGACAACTTCAAGCATACCAACATCAGAATTGTGGGGGTGCCAGAAGAAGAGAGAGAGCAAGATACTGAAAACCTATTTGAAGAAATAATGAATGAAAACTTCCCCCACCTGGTGAAAGAAATAGACTTACAAGTCCAGGAAGTGCACAGAACCCCAAACAAAAGGAATCCAAAGAGGACCACACCAAGATACATCATAATTAAAATGCCAAGAGCAAAAGACAAAAAGAGAATATTAAAAGCAGCAAGATAAAAACAATTAATTACCTACAAGGGAGCACCCAGTGATTTCTCAACAGAAACTATGCAGGCTAGACTAGAGTGGCAAGAAATATTCAAAGTGATGAATAGCAAGAACCTGCAACCAAGATTACTCTATCCAGAAAAACTAACATTCAGAATTTAAGGTCAGATAAAGAGCTTCACAGATGAAAAGCTAAAGGAGTTCATCACCACTAGACCAATATTATATGAAATACTGAAAGGTACTCTTTAAGAAGAGAAAGAAGAAAAAGGTAAAGATAAAAATTATGAACAACAAATACGTATCTATCAACAAGTGAATCTAAAAATCAAGTAAATAAAAAGATCTGATGAACAGAATAAACTAGTGAATATAATAGAATCAGGGGCATAGAAAGGGAATGGACTGACAATTCTCGAGAGGAAAGGGGTGTGGCGGGGTGGAGGAAGAGACTGGACAAAAATTGTACACCTATGGATGAGGACAGTGGGGGTAAGAGCAGAGGGTGGGGTGGGAACTGGGTTGAGGGGAGCTATGGGGGAAAAAAGAGGAACAATTGCAATAATGTGAACAATAATGATTTATTAAATATATAAAAATAAAAATAAAATTAGTATATTAAAATAACTACAGTGTGGGGAGGGTTGGGGTTAATGGAGGGATAAAGACACATATGTAATACCTTAATCAATAAGAAATTTATAAAAAAATAACTACAGTTTATTGAACACTGCCTTTGTGTCTGGCTCGATGTTAAAAGGTTTATTAGTATATGCCTTCCTTATACGACTTAACCTTTATAATAGTCTCATGAAGCAAGTGCCATTATGTTTCCATTTGACAGAAGAGAAAACTGAAGCTTAGAAGATCACTTTCACAACATTTGTCTGATTCTAAGACCAAAGCTCTTAACCGATACTGTGCTGTCCGTAGAAAGCCTAGGTCCAGCATTTTGTTCATCTTTTTCCAGGTCCACAGAAGAATGTCATCAAATGTATATGTTTTGGGCTACATGTTTGTGTTCCTAAAATTCACGTTGAAACCCTAAACCAAGTGGGATGGTATTTAGAGATGGGGGTGTGTGGGAGATAATTAAATCATAAGAGTGGGGCCCTCATGATGGGATTGGTGCCCTTCTGAGGAGACAAGAGAAAGCTTGCTTCCTCAGTCTCTACTCTGAACCATGTGAGGATACAACAACTCCCAAGCCTTCAGAACTACAAGAATAAATGTATGCTGTTTAAGCCATCTCGTCTTTGGTATTTTTGTTATAGCAGCATGCATTAACAAAGCATTATACATAGAAGTGATTTAAGTTTAATATCCTTGAAAGACTTTACATAAATGTACACAAATCTGAAAATGATTTTTAAATATATATCCTGACTTGTGGCTTTAAAAATATAGTCACCACAAGTTAAATTGAGCAGAAAGGCTGTGGAATATAGAAGAAATTCAAGATTATTTGTTCTTTTATCCATAGCTTCAATCTGAGGTAGCTCATATTTCACAATTTCCTTGAGATTCATAGTAATTTTTTCTTACCATCAGGATTGGCTTTATTTCTGGCCTCATACCACCTACTGATAGTCACAGAATGAGGGTGCAAAGCTTCCAACACCCAAATAACAATATCCTCCCCATTTTCACACCTAATATTCTACCATTTGGGGTCAATTCTTTGGGGCTAAACTGTGTCCTCTTGCTAGATCCTCTTTTAAAATATAAATGTATTCATCACTGGGGAAAATCACTAAGCCACTCATAGTTTCATGTGAATAAATATTCCAAATGCCACGTGACAAAAGGAACTAGGAAAAAAAGAATAAGCAACATTATTTCAGGGAGGAGCAAGAGCCCTGAAATGGATGAGATGGCCCAAAGAGGATAGCAGACCAGTCAAGACAAACTTGTCCCCATATGTTGACCTGGGTTCATTCTACTTTCTAATGAGAGAGTGCATAGGAGGGGGTTTCATTTACTGAAGGAAAACTGGTCATAATCCTAGCCAGGGGGTGATCAGGCCAGGATGGAATGGCAGGGGCAGTTGGGGGTAAGCAGATCAGTAGGGGAGCCATTTGGAGATGAGCAGGCCATCAGTGGGGGTCAGTTGGAGGTGATCTGAACAGCAAAAGGGGGGCAGTTTGGAGTGAGCAGGCCAGCAGGGGACAGTTGGGAGTGAGCAAGCCAGCGGAGGGGAGGAGATGTTGGGGCTGAGTAAGGAGGCAGTTGGGAGCGAGCAGGCCAGCAGCAGGGGGTAGCTGAGAGTGAGCAGGCCAACAGGCAAAGTGGTTAGGGGCAATCAGGCAGGCAGGCAGGCAGGTGAGTGGCTGGAGCCAGCAGTCCCAGATTGTGAGAGGGATGTCTGACTGCCAGTTTAGGCCCAATCCCTGTAAACCAGCAATAGGACATCCTTCAAGGGGTCCCAGATTGGAGAGGGTGCAGGCCAGGCTGAGGAACACCCACCTCCATGCATGAATTTCATGCACCAGGCCTCTAGTTGGTAATAAATCCAAAAACTAAAGTTGAAAGATTATGCTACAGGAAAAGCTATGTCTGATGAATTCCAACTGACCAAGTGAGAGCCACAACTTTAATAAACTTGATTTAAAGTCAAAATCATCCACGTATCACTTTTGTTGAATCGAAGGGGTGAACTGCTTTTATCTTAATTGAAATTATACATCCGTTTTCATTCATAAAACATCAGTAACAATTTGAATTGCCAAAATCTTTCATCATAGAATTATTTGCCTTTCAGGCCTGTCAAGTGGATAGTTATATTAAAGGTACCACCTCTTTTATCCCTCAGAGTTGACTGCTACTCATTTAACCTGAGTCTTTTACCAAATACATGGAGTCTTTTATATGTTTAAAAGGAGGAAAACTTTGAGAAGTCTTTAATTCTCTTTAGCTCCTTAAAATCAGTTCATTTGTTAACGGTGTCTCAAGAGCCATGTTTCACTAACTAATTTCTATGTGTGATGTTCCAAAATATTAGAGACTCAAAGGGCTCAGATAATCAACTGTGTTTTTTCTGTTCTAGAACCAACATCCATCAACACCAAAGTTATCACTGTTGTTTCAACTAAAGTCATCAAAACTGAACATGAATATTAAACATCAAATTATATTGGTCAGGATAGTTCAATCTTCAACAACAACAATCTAAATTCCATCCTAAGTAGGAATAATACTTCTGGACAAGTCATTGCACCTTAATAAGAACCATAATCCTGCCTTTTTAAAGAAGTCTTGATTATCTGCTACACCCACTTCTGACAGCTTTGATAGAGGAAGCTAACTGAAATGATATATGAAATAATACTTGATTATCTTTCTGGCAATCCTCCACACCCTGAGCTCTCTGAACATCCATTCCTTAATAACAAGCCATTCTTTGCTTCCCAGTTACATGAGGGGAAACACAAATTTATCATTAAACAAAAACGGGCTGCTCCTAATTTAGCAAATTTAGGGATCTCAAGCCACAAGCAAGCTGAGTCTTTTGCAAAGAGACAAAAAAAAAAAAGGCAGAAAAATTAAGAATTTGGGCCTGTCTCTAACTTGCTTACTCTGACTTAGTGCCTACATGTCCTTTGCCTGGCTGTTTCTTTTTCATCTCTCAGGAAACAACTAAGCAGTTGCTCCCTCCAGGTACCTTCTTTGAAACGTGTGTCAAAGCCCATCCCCACAGCAACCTGGGCTCCCTGTGGTACACTTTCCTAGGTTTACCCATCTACACTGTTTCCTTATCTATCTCCCCACTGGACACCAGGTTAGGTGAGGCAGAGGACATGTCTAACCTGATCCCCATGCATCATCAATACCTAGCATTGTCTTAGTGCAGTCCTTTGAGGCTGCTCTAGCAGAATACTATTGACTGGGTGGCTTATAAATGACAGGAACTTATTTATCACAGTGCTGGAGGTTGCATAGACCAAGATCAAGGCACCGTAAGATTCAGTATCTGGTGAGAGCCATCTTCTTACTGTGTCTTCACAGGGCTGAAGAGGCAAGGGAGCTCTCTGGAGTCTCTCTTATAAGGGTATTAATCCATTTATGAGGGATCCAAAGTCCTCATAATTACCTCCCAAAGGCCTTATCTCCTAAGACCATCACATTGCAGATAAGGATTTCAACATAAGAATTTAGAGGAGACATACATATTCTGTCAGTTGTTATACTCCAGATATGTTTGCAGAATAAAATGGAATAGCATGGAAAGAGTGAAATGGAATAGCATAGCAAGGAATGCCAAATTTAACAGTAAGCAAGTATGGCCTGCTCCTAATTTAGCAATTTAGGGATCTCACGTATCACTTTGGAATGAAATGATATGACCACAGTCCCCAGCTATCCCCTCTTAGCAATTTTACTCTCCAGAACTGAAAACTTTAATTTATGAAGATTGCCTTGGGCAAACAAGTAATTGCCTCAGAATCAGACAACAACAAGTAAGATGTCTGATTACATTAGATTTGAAGTAATGATGTGATCAACCATGCAACCCAGAAAACAAACAAGTTCAAGAACAGTATTTTTCCTGCCAGAGATGGTTGACAGTGACAGGAATACACTAGTTTTTTGTTTGCTTGTTTGTTTACTCAGGTAACTGACATGTAGTTCCTTTACATCGAAAACATGTCTCATAGACCCTCTACTATCTATGTTCTCTTCAAGAATACACCACTTAGTACCCTCAAGCTCTGTTATCTTTCTCAAAGTACAACAGCTTGTCATACAAACTAGATGGAGAGTCACCCATGCATTCTACAAGTATTTACTAGTTTATATGATGTTAGAGATCCAAGAGGGACGATGTAACTACTCAGAGCACAGACTCTTGAGTTGGACAGAAATAGGTCTGAATGCTGGTTCCAGCACTAACTAGTTCAGTGTCCCTAAATCAATTACTAGAACTCTGAACCTATTTTCTCATTCATAAAATAGAATTAAAACCACCTCATGGGCCCTAGCCCTTTTGTTTCAGTGGATAGAACGACGGCCTGCAGACCAAAGGGTCCCAGGTTCAATTCTGGTCAAGGGCACGTACTTTGGTTGCAGGCTCCTTCCTGGCCCCAGCCCTAGTCAGGGCTCATGCAGGAGGCAGCCAATCAATGTGTTTCTCATACATCAATGTTTCTGTCTTTCCCTCTCTTGTCTTCCACTCTCCCTAAAAATCAATGAAAAAAATATCCTTGGGTAAGGATTAATAAAACAAAACAAATAAAAACACTTCATGGACAGAGCCACGTTGTACTGCTGGGCATTGTGAAATCCTGCTCAGAGAGGCATGAGGAAGAACAAATAAAATGCCACAGGTCTAACCCAAAGTCAGCAGCTCAAGTGTTGGCTGATAGCATTATGCCACGATGAGTCAGATATGGATCCTGTCCTCCAGGAGCTTGCAATTGAGAATGGAAAATGATAACGTGTGTAGATAGAAAGGAAAGCACATCAGACAGTCGTCAGTGCAGATCAAGGGCAACCGAACCTGGGAAGAAGGTGACTTTCCAGGTCGAAAGACTGCGTGGTAACTTACCATTTGCTATGTGAATCATTTCTGAGACACGCCATATTAAGAGAAGGTAAGTGCCAGGTTAAAAACCTGAGACCAGCCCAACTGGTTTGGATCAGTGGTTGAGCATCAACCTATGAGCCAAGAGGTCACTGGTTCTATTCCCAGTCAAGGCGCATACCCCAGGGGGCCGGAGGGGAGGGGCGTGCAGGAGGCAACTGATGGATGTTTCTCTCTCACTGAGATTTCTATATCTCTCTCCTTCCTCTTTCTCTACAAAAATCAATAAAAACTCTTTTTTAAAACTGAGACCACTTTCAGCACAAAGTTCTTCATGATGCAGGTGCATAACATAATGCATATGGCACAGTCTGACATTCATGAAACAGCTACATATGCAGCAAAAGTGGTCTGAGTTCAGTTTGGTTAAAACACAATTCATTCTTGCCAACCAACCAGTAGCTCAGTTGGTTAGAGCATCATCCCAATGTGCAAAAGTTGCAGGTTTAATCCCCTGTCAGGGCACATATAAGAATCAACAAATGAATGCATAAGTAAGTGGAACAACAAATCAGTGTTTCTCTCCCCCCCCCTCTCTTATTTTTATTTATTTTTTTTAATTTATAATTCTTTTTTGTTGAAAGTATTACATATGTCTCCTTTTTTCCCCTCCCATTTACTCTTCCAACCCGCTTCCGTCTCCCCTGACCCTACACTCCAGGCCTTCACCACCCTATTGTCTGTATCTATGGATTATGCATAAATGCATACAAGGTTCTTTGGCTGATTACCTCTCACCCACCCACCCTCCCCACCTCCCCTCTAAGATTCCACACTCTGTTCTATACGTTCATGTCTCTGGATCCATTCTGTTAATCGGTTTATTTACTTTAAATTTTTTTTAATTTCTTAAACGTAACAGGAACAAGACATGGATGCCCAATCTCACTACTTCTGTTCAACATAGTACTGGAAGTATTAGCCATTGCAATTAGACAAGAAGAAGAAATAAAAGGTATCCAAATTGGAAAAGAAGAAGTAAAGCTGTCCTTATTTGCAGATGACATGCTATTGTACATAAAAAAAACCTGAAAGACTCCATCAAAAAACTAATAGACTTAATACATGAATTCGGCAATGTAGCAGGATACAAAATTAGCACCAAGAAATCTATGACATTTCTATACACCAATAGTGAACTTAACAGAAAGAAAGACTAAAAAAGCAATCCCATTTACCATCGCACCAAAAAAAATTAAGATACCCAAAAATAAACTTAACTAAGAGGTAAAAGACCTCTATGCAGAAAACTAGAGGACACTGAAAAAAGAGATAGAGGAAGATGTAAACAGATGGAAGAACAAACAGATGGATTGGGAGAATCAACATCATTAAAATGTCTATACTACCAAAAGCAATCTATAGATCCAATACACTCCCCATTAAAATACCAATGACATATTTCACAGACCTAGAAAAAACTCTCCAAAAATTCATCTGGAATAAAAAAAAGACCCCGAATAACCATAGCAATCCTGAGAAAGAAGAACAAAGTAGGTGGGATATCAATACCAGATTTCAAGCTATATTACAAAACCATTGTTCTCACAACAGCCTGGTACTGGCACAAGAACAGACATATAAACCAGTGGAATAGAACAGAGAATCCAGATATCGACCCAAACCACTATGCTCAATTAATATTTGACAAAGGAGGCATGAACATACAATGGAGTCAAGACAGTCTCTTCAATAAATGGTGCTGGAAAAATTGGACAGATACATGCAAAAAAATGAAACTAGACCACCAACTTACACCATACACAAAAATAAACTCAAAATGGGTATAGGACTTAAACATAAGATGGGAAACCATAAAAATACTAGAGGAATCCACAGGCAGCAAAATCCCAGACATATGCAGAAGGAACTTCTTCACTGATACTGCTCCAAAGGCAATGGATAATAAAGAGAAAATAAACAAATGGGACTATATCAAAATAAAAAGCTTTTGCACAGCAAAAGAAACCACCAACAAAACAACAAGAAAGCCCACTGTATGGGAGAACATATTTGCAAGTGTTATCATTGATAAAGGTTTAATCTCCAACATCTACAGGCAACTTATACAACTTAATAAAAGGCAGATAAATAATCCAATAAAAAAATAGGAAATGGACCTAAATAGAATCTTTTCAAAAGAAGACAGAAGGAAGTCCAAGAGACATATGAAAACATGCTCAAAGTCACTAATTATCCGAGAGAGGTACCATCTCATACCTGTCAGAATGGCTATCATCAACAACTCAACAAACGACAAATGCTGGCAAGGATACAGAGAAAAAGAAACCCTTGTGCACTGCTGGTGGGAATGCAGATTGGTGCAGCCACTATGGAGAACAGTATGGAGTTTCTTCAAAAAACTAAAAATGGAGCTCTCATTTGACCCAGTAATACCACTTCTAAGAATATATCCCAAGAAACTAGAAACACGAATCAGAAAAGATATATGCACCCCTATGTTCATAACAGCACAATTTGCTATAGCTAAGATTTGGAAACAGCCTAAATGCCTATCAGCAGATGAGTGGATTAAAAAACTATGGTACATCTACACAATGGAATACTATGCGGTGGTAAAAAAAAGGAGTTCTTACCATTTGCAGCAGCATGGATGGACCTGGAGAGCATCTTGCTAAGTGAAATAAGCCAAGCAATGAAAGAAAAATACCACATGATCTCACTCATTTATGGATAATAAAGAACATTATAAACTGATGGACAAAAAGATAGATACAGAGGTAGTAACGCACCGAACAGACTGTCAAATTACAACAGGAAAGCTGGGGGGATATTGGGGAGGGAAGGAAATAGATCAACCAAAGGATTTGTATGCATGCATATAAGCACACCAATGGACACAAGACACTGGGGGGTGGGATGAGGGCACGAGACAAGGGGTAGGAGAGGCTGGGGGAGATCAATAGGGGGAAAAAGAGATATATGTACTAACACATGTAATATTTTTAATAAATTCATTCTTATTAAGGACTACGGTGTGCCTGACTTTGTGAATACAACTTTCTGCCCATCAGATTTAGTACTCTCATAAGGCAACTTTTCCCCAGTGGAGGACGGAGAGGGACAAGGTAAGTCAGGATGGTCAGAAATGTAGTCTAGAAATGTAGCTGCCTAATCCAGCTTTGCACCAACAGCCTCACCTCTCCTTGAAGGACGAGTTGTGATCAATGACAGCAGGGCACACCAAAAACTCAAAGACAAAGCAGGGCTTTAAGCTCCAGCCCATGGAATTAGGTTCTGTGGGCCTTTTTTATATGTGGGTTTAAGACTTATTCCAATAGAGGATGGAAGGATATTGCTCTATTTTCATGCTCCTCAGCATGTAACCTCTTATGCATTACTAAAATATAAGTAACACTTCTAATTGCATGACAAAAATGTTCCATACAGAAAATGCTCTTAATAATATGCTTACAGTTGGCCATTTCATTACTTAGTAATTACCAGATCATTAGAGCAAGTAATATATTCTTGTGGGATTAACTTACAGCAGCAATTTCAGAGGAAAAAATAAGAAAGCTCTCTTAAAGTCACCATAGGCAATGTGTAGAATTAGCTACTGAAGGAAATGAATATAAATGCACTTTTTAAAGTAAACAGCAGTACAGTGACATTTATAGTTAATTGCAGATCATGAAATCAAAAGGGAAATGGCTGGAAGGAGCTGGTGCAAGCCTCTCATTTTATAGGTAAGGACTTGAAGTCAGCAAAGTCGAATGAGCGCCACAGACTACCAGAGCTACTGCATGTGGAGTCAGCTCCACCATGGGTTTCTCCTCCCTGAAGGCAGAGCTCTTCCTTTATCAGAGAACCCTCTACATGCAATATTTGATTTGATTTTTTTTAATATTGAGAAAATGCAGATTTAGCGAGGAAATGCAGAGAGCTAGTTAGATTTTTTAATTAAGCTGGATTTGGACCCAAGACTATCCTTTCCAACTCACAATAGTACAGTGGCTGAGAGTCCAGACGTAACATACCCAGCCTCTCTTCCCCTGGTTCCAGGCAGTGCCTCCGCCTAGAACACACTGCCACCACTCCAGCTGGCTCATTCCCCCTCATCCTGCAGATGGTAGTTTACACACCCCTTCCTCAGCCAGGCTCTTCCGACACTCAACAAAGCAAGCTTCCTCAACTCCCTGCTTCCCATGGTAAAATCAGGACATATTTGTAATTATTTATTTAGTATTAGTTCTTCATCACTAGACAGGGGTTCTCTAACTTGGCCAGGCATCAACCTCTGGGAAGGCCCGTTAAAATACATATTGCTGGCCCCTTTTTTAGAGCTGCTGCTTCTAGTATGGCATGGGGCCTGTGAATTTGCATTTCTAACAAGTTCCCATATGATGCTATGGCCCAGAGACCACACTTAAAAACCACTAAGCTAGACCAGAAGACCCATGAAATCAGGGCCAGGTCTGTTTCTTCGTTGTTCTATCCCTAGCACCTGGTACAGTACCTGGAACACAGTGGGTTCATAATGGATAAAAAAACAGTTTTCCTCTCTGGAGCAAAAAAATATGGCTCCAAAAGTCTAGAGTATAACATTAGGGGAATCTCTGTGAAGGGTGTACAACTCTGTAGTATCATAACAATTTTTCTGTAAGTCAAATGATTCCAAAATGAAAAGTTATATATATATGCACACATACACATATGTCTATCAAAGAGCAACAGCAACAACCACAATCCTAGGGTGAACCAGGCATGCCTTAACATATAAGCTGTCTGTTCCTTTTTAAGTCAGTTTCCAACAGAACTTGACTAGAATTTGATAGTTTTTTCCAGGCTTCTCCTCTGGCTGGAGAAGGCAACCCACAGTCAAGTGCTGGATAACTGAGCGTTCAGGGTTGGCTACCTTCTGGTGAACAGCTGCATCAGTCCTCTACCTGTGATCGTGCCAGACCTCCCCATCTTCAAGTTCCCTAGACCAAATGAAGAACAGATGTGCACATGGATGATGCTGCCCACTATTCAATGGGAACATCCTCATCACCAGCAAATTACTTCCCAGGCGCCCTTTGTGAGCATGCAGGGCCTGTCCTATGCCAAAGCTGAGACAGCAACAACCTGTTGGGTGATTCCCAGGCTCTAGGATGCCCTATGGCCCCAAAATATCCTCACCCCAACCTGTCACTGGGCTGGGATTTCACCAAGAGTAAAACGACCCTCTACTTTCAAACCTTGCCTCTACCAGACCTCTATGAAAATGCCACCGCGGTAGCACTTTTAAACATTACCTGTCATTTTGGCACAGATGAACTTAATTTACCAGACTACTTCTAGTAGAACAACCAGCCTGAGCAGCCATGAGGAAGCTATTTGGAAAAGAGAACTGCAAGAAGCGGAGCTGGGTATGGAACCTCCGGGCAGGTGACACATAGGGGAGCTAAGTTCCTGGGGGAGAGGCCTGCAGAAGATCCTGGAAGGGAGAAAGTAGCCACTGGGACCTGCTATGTATTTTCAGTGAAACTCCTATTCAGAAAAGATGTGATCCTTGCTCTTAGCCCCTTTAGACTGCTATAACAAGATGCCAGAGATTTGGTGGCTTCTAAACAACAGAACTTGATTTCTCACAGCTAGAGTCTGGACATCCCAGATCAGGGTGCCAGCACAGTCTGGTTCTTTATCTGAGGAGGACCTGCTTCCCAGTTCATAGATGACTTCTTGTTGTCCTCTCATAGCAGAAAGGGCCAGAGAGCTTTCTGGGTGGGTGGGTGGGTAGGTGTGTGTGTGTGTGTGTGTGTGTGTGTGTGTGTGTGTTTTAGAGTGAGGGGGAGGAAAGAGCAGGGGAGAGGAAATGGGAAATGGGGAAGAGAGAGAAAGAGAAATATCAATGTGAGAAACAGACATCAATTGGTTGCCTCCCATACATGCCCAACCTCAGCCTGCAACTGAGGTATGTGCCCTTGAAAGGGAATAGAAGCCTGAGACCCTTCAGTCCTCCCACCGACACTCTAACCACTGAGCCAGCCAGGCTCTGGGGTCTCTTTTGTAAGGGCATTGATCCCATTCATGAGGGCTCCACCCTCATTACCTAATCACTACCCAAAGGTCCCACCTCCAAACACTATCACCCTAAGGTTAAGTTTCAACAAGAATTTCAAGGGGACACTTGGATCAAAGCATTTGCTTTCAACTCAGACAGAAGCCAAAGTCCAGAGATATTAATAAATGTAAGTGCAGCATGCCAGGGGCTGTGCTAGGTCCTTTGTTAACATGTCCATGGATTGTTTTTTTTTTTACTTTTTTTAAATATTTTTTAATTGATTTCAGAAGGGAAGGAAAAAGGATAGAGAAATAGAAACATCAATGATGAGAGAAAATCATTGACTGGCTGCCTCCTGCATGCCCCCTATTGGGGGGATCGAGCCCGCAACCCCAGCATGTGCCCTTGGCTAGAATCGAACCCAGGACCCTTTAGTCCACAGGCTAACGCTCTATCCACTGAGCCAAACCAGGGCAACATGTCCATGCCTTTAACATGAGTTGCTATGTTATCTCATTAGACCCTCTTTAACACATGGTGAGTAGCCACTATTGTCCCGTTTTATAGCTGAGAAACTGAGGCTTAATGCAGTGATTCGTCAAAGCTCCCACAGTAGTTATGAGGCAGAACTGGGGTCTAAACCCAGTTATCACCGTACACCATGCTTTTTTCTTTGCTCAGTAGTGATAATGCGCAGAGCATGATATGCCCAAACTAGCATGGAGACCTAATTGTCTCCTTCTGACTGTAAATCCTTTAGAAAGTCATGAACCGTTGCCACACCGCAGTCCCTGGCCTAAACATTTGGAGCTCCTGCTCCAGAATAAGCACAACTTCAATGTTAGCAATTATTAACAGCGGTGCTGTTCTTTACATGCCAACAATCACTTCCTTTCAAAATCCTCCATGTGCAACAATATGGTTGGAACTTGAGGGCATTATGCTAAATAAGTCAAACAGAGAAAGACAAATACTCTGTAGAATCTGAAAAAGCCAAACTCATAAAAACAGAGGAGAGTGATGATTACCAGGGGCTAGGAGGAGAGGGAAATGGGGAGATATTGGTTAAAGAATACAAACTTCAGTTATAAGATGGATAAGTTCTGGGGATCTAATATACAGCATGTGATTATAGTTAATAATACTGCATTATATACAGTGGTACCTCGAGATATGAGTGTCCTAACATACGAGTTTTTGAGATACGAGCTATTTTTGCTTTGAAATACGAGCAACATTTGAGATAGGAGTAATCTTGCGGATCGGCCGGCTGCACACGACCCACCAGTTTACCGAGACTCGAGCGTCTCATAGTTTCCCATGCCTCAAGGTTATGGAACGAATTAAACTCGTATCTTGAGGTACCACTATACTTGAAAATTGCTAAAAGAGTAGATCTTAAGTGCTCTCCACACACACACAAAAAAAGAAATGGTAATTATGTGACATGAGACAGTTGTAATATAGTATAAACATATCAAGTTAACACATTGTACACCTTAAACTTACACAATGTTATATGTCAATTATATCAATAAAAATGGGGGAGGGGAGGAAATACTTCCTTTCAGCTTCATTTATTTTATTCTAATTTCTGTTCTAAAAATAGAGAGTGATAAACAAGGAAGAAAAATCCTGTGACCTCAGGGGAAATGGTGGGGAAAACACCATTAATAAATAAGTACAGCAATTAAAAAAAGATTATTACAGGGGGACACATGAAAATGAATATGGACAATGAAGTGTAGGCGAAAGTAAAAGAGTTCAGTTAGGATGTGTTCCAATAGCCACATGAGATACGGTGTTGACATTGGCTAGAGAAACATGGGTGAAGATAGTAAAATGGAAAAACTTGCAATGCATTCGGGAGATTAAATCCATTAAATTTGGATTTCATGTGGTAAATGAGATAAAGGAGGAAATTCAACTTGGGCCTAGGACCTAGTATGATGGTTTGAGAAACTAGGTAGGGAAACACAGAGGAGATTAGGAAAGGAAAAAAATTAGAACTCTGTTTTGCACATGTTGGTTTGAGATCTCTATGAAATACTAAAGTAGAGATGCCATGTAGACTATTAGATACAAAAATCTAGAGCTAAGAGAAAAGACTGGGTCATAATATGCACATGTGACTCATAATTCGTTTTTAAAGCCAGAGGGCTAGATGAAAACTTCTAGAGACTTTGTGTAGAGAGAGATGTTTTTTAAAAGGGCTCAGGACCAAACCCTGAAGAGGGAGAGGCAGCAAAGGAGAATAAGGAGGAATGGCCCTAAGAATGTGGCAGAGCAGAGCCTAGATTGGAATGATTCAGAATGAGGGAGATCAAAAATGCTGAGAAGTCACCAAGAGGAAGACAGAAAAGGGTCACATGACCCTTTTGCCACATCTCTCATTGGCTTGTTGAACATGGTGGCCCAGTTAGAAGTGGTTGAAGGGACAATGGCAGATAAAAAATTAATTAATTAATTAATTAAATAAATAAATAAAAACAGGAAACCGCAAGTGTGGATGATTCCCAAAATGTTTGCAGTTAGAAGAGGAAGAGGAATAGGTGGCAGCTGGAGAAAGACATGACATCAAAGGAAGGCTGTTTCTTTTTTAAAATGAGTGAGAGCTCATTCATATGCTATAATCAACAAGCCAGACAAAGAGGGAAAATAATGCAGGAGAGAGAAGTGCTAGAATAAAGACATTAAAGCCCCTACAGCATTCAGGGAGTGTTGGGCCTTTGATAGCAGTGAGGATACTCATTCAAAGGGAGCACTGACCCTAGCCCATTTGGCTCAGTGGACAGAGCAGACCTATGGACCAAAGGAACCGGGTTCAATTCTGGTCAAGGGCACGTACCTAGGTTGCAGGCTCCTCCCCAGCCCAGGCCCTGGTCCACGCTACTGCAGGAAGCAACTAATCGATATGTTTCTATCACCATAGATATTTCTCTGCTTTCCCTCTCTTTTACACTCTCCCTAAAAATTAATGGAAAAATATCCTCAGGTGATGATTAACAAAAAAAGGGGGGGGTAGCACAGTAAGACTAAGACAATGTAATTGGGTCTCGATGCAGATAGATTTGGGAACTGGGTAACGAATGGGACAATAAGGGCCTCCAATGATTTTTATAAAGTAGCCCTAGTTTTGGCATTCTGAGATGTGATAATTATATAAATCAGGATCACAAAACACAAAAACAGAATTATTTTTCCCATCTGTGAAAGACCTTACAGTTGAAATAGTCCAAAGCCCTCTTTTCACAGAAGAGGTCCAAAGGAATTGACTTGTTCAGGACACAAAGCTTCTTGGTAACAATGAGGAGGCTAGGAACCAATTTATCAGGGTCATAATCTTTCTGCAAAATAAGCAGCTGTTCCATGCTCTGCCTTGTACTTTCATAAACTGAAAGGTTATCTCAGTACATTTCAAACAGATAACATATCAACTTATTCCTTCCCCACCCCACACACACACACTTTTCTGCAGTAGATCAAGTCACAGGGAATTAACTTTTATACATAAATACACAGCTGTGATGGGTGTAGGTGGAAACACAAAAATAGCCAACATTCAGAAAGTCTCAATTAAGGCTCCTGGGCTACTTGCAATAAAGGGTAATTTGGTGTTTGTAGAGCTATTCAGATTAAAGTATTGCCACCACAGATTTTTTCCATCACATAGCCTCTCCACAGACTACTTAATAACAATATTGAGGATGTTTGGTTTGTGGAATAAAATGAATTGAAAACATAAGACAATGTGAAAGGAGGCAGTTTGACACCAGGAAAAATGGTCTCTTCATTTTTTACCATTTGGGAACATTTTCCCATCAGTAATAAAGCAAACCAGCAAATTGAGTAGCAGAAGCTAAATTGAAGGTTTTGACTTCTTTGTACGCAGTTTCTGGCATGACACCCAGCATGTAGGAGAGTTCAAAAATATTTTTCATTATACGAGTGGAAAAAAAAAGCCAATCTCAAGTCACACACAGTATGGCTTCATTTATATAACATCCTCAAAATTAAAAAATCATAGAGATGGAGAAAATATTAGTAATAGCCAGGGCTGAGGGGTGAGGGGTGAGAGGTGGGATGCAATATGAAAGTGTAAGAGGCAAGTCCAAGATGGCAGCTTAAGAGAATGCAGAACTCATTTCCTCCCATAAACACACTTAATGGCACCTCTATTTAGAACAATTTCTCCTGAGAGATAACCAGACAACTGAATAGCTTCTACACAACAAAGAAGTGAGACCACAGGAACCATCAGAATCAAAGGAGCTGGTGATTGCCATCATTTACATTCCCCCTACACTTGGATAGCATGAGCAGGAACTCTAGCCTAATGTTCTCACCAATCTGCAAGGCTGCAATAGTGTGTCCCCAGCATGTGCCCTGGAGCTAGCTCCAATAGAAATGAGAGGGTGCTAAACTAGGTGTACACAGGCTCCCCCAACAAGAGCTAGATCCAGCAGACCCAACATGGTGCTTAGGCTCATACACACCAGGCCACAGCTGCATATTTCCTTGCCTAGAGGAAAAGCAAAACCACTAGAGAGCCATAGCATGCATGGGCAGACCCACGTGAAGTGAAAGGGAATCAAAGTGCTACATATTTGCACCCATTGGACATAGTCTGGTTTAGACCAGGCTTCCTAGCAGTTAATCAAAATAATAGGATAAGCCATGCACATAGTGGGAAGCCCTGCAGGGAGTAGGAAGGAGAGGGCAGAGTAATGCTGTGACATGTGTCTTCACAGGACCCCCCGCCTAGACCAGCAAAAGACAATCAAAACAGCAGAATGAGCCACTAACACATACCAGGCTATTGTACTGGAATCAAGAGTAGAATCAACGGAGCTCTGTAGAACAAGCCTATAAGGCTGCCCCACCTGGGGGGGGGGGGGGGAAGAACAGGGAAGCCCACACACCTAGGTAGCCCTGACTAAACCAGCTCCTTCTGGACAGGTCATACCCTGGGCACTGTACATGCCCACTGATTCCAATGAACCTGACAAAACCACCTAGTATACAATCTACAGAGAGGTCATTTTTACACAAGACCACTTTTCAAGATTGAGAAATATAGCTATTTACAGGAACAAAGGAAAGTCCAACAAAATGGGGAAATAGAAAAATATGCCCCAAATTAAGAAATAAGAAAAATGGAGAAAAACTCTAATGAAACAGAGATAAGTAATTTTCCTAATAAAAAATTCAAAGACAGTCATATGGATGCTCAACAAACTTGACAACAGAATAGAGAAACCCAGAGAACACTTCAAAAAGAGTTAGGAAATACAATAAAGAAGCAATCTAAGATAAAGACTACAATAACTGAAATGAAGACTACTTTAGAAGAATCAACATCAGATTTGTTAAAACAGAAGAATGGATTAACAACCTGGAAGACAGAATAGTGGAAATGACCTAAGTAGAAGAGCAAAATTTAAAAAGCATTTTTAAAAATTAGGAATCATATGGGACCTCTGGGACAACAACAAGTGCTCTAATTCTCATTATAGAGATTCCAGAAGAAGAGAGGAAAATAGATAAAAAGTATACTTGAAGAAATAATGGCTGAAAACTTTCTTAATCTAGGGAAGAAAATAGAGATCCAAATCCAGGAAGAAAAGAAAGTTCCAAACAAATGAACTCAAAGAGGCCCACACAAAGACATACATACACACACACACACATACACACACACACACACACACACACACACACACACACACACACATATTTATATATACACACACATATATTTATGCCTACATGACCATTCAACCATTCGACTGATACACACTGACTACAAGGGGGCAGACACTCAATGCACAGGCATGGGAACATAGAACAGACTGAAGAATCTTAGAAGAAAAAGGATAGAATGGAGGATGGAAAGAGATTAACCAAACATCTTATATGTATATTAGAGGCCCGGTGCACAGATTCATGCACCAGTGGGGTCCCTCAGTCTGTCCTGTAGGGATCGGGCCAAAACCAACTCTCTAACATTCCCCAAGGATTGGGAAAGAGCACAGGCCAGGCCAAGAATTCATGCACCAGGCCTCTAGTGTAATTATAAATGGCAAAAGTTAAGGAGGAAGGAACAATCTTGAAGCAGCAAGAGAGAAATAGTAAGTTACATATAGGGGAAACCCATAGATTTATCAGCTGATTTCTCAGCAGTAACCCTACAGGCCATACTGGAGTGACAGGAAAGTGCTAAAAGAAAGAAATCTACAATCTAGAATACTAACCAGCAAGGATATCATTAAGAACTGAAGACACTGCTTCCCTGAGAAGTAAAAACAAAAGTTCACCACCACTAAACCAGTTTTACAAGAAACATTCAAATAAATGTTAAATGTAAAAGCTCAGTACTTTCAGAATATGAACTTAAACACCTATCAGCTTAAAATAACTGCTATAAATATAGGAGGATATATGTATACACACAAAATGCATACATTTCAAAAAATGTATGCACACACACTGAATAATTATAAAGGCAGTGTTTATTAAAATACATTTCATTTTCAAAATTGAGCTATCAGCTCTTAAAGTATGTATACATTTTTTGGACATTCTGTAGAAACCTCTTGATAATCATAAAACAAAAAATAAAAAGGAACCCAAACAAAATATATACAAAAAAAAACACAACAACAACAAATCAAAAGAGATCAAGAAAAGAAAAAATACAAAATACTAAAAACATTTAACTAAATAACAATGAGTACATATCTATCAATAATTACTTTAATTGTAAATGGGCTAAATGCTTCAATCAAAATTCATGTAGTGGCAGAATGGCTAATATTTTTAAAAAGAATCATCAACATGACGACTATAAGAAACTCACTTTATATTGAAAGACACCCAGTGATTGAAAGTGAAAGGGATGGAAAAGGATATTCCATGCAAATAAAAATGAAAAGAGAGCTGGAGTAGCAATACTCTCATCCAGACAAAAAAATCAATCCAAAAGTAAGCATCTTAAGTGCCACATTAGACCAGATTGATTTAACAGACATTCATAAAACTTTTCATCCAAGAACTACAGATTACACATTTTTCTCAAGTGCACATGGAACATTTTCCAGGATGTACCATGTATTAGACCACAAAACAAGTCTCAATAAATTTAGAAGACTGAAATCATATCAAGCATATGATTTTTCTGACTACAATGGCATGAAACTAGAAATCAACTTATAAAAAGAAAAAACATGTGTGGAGATTAAACAACATGCTAGTAAACAGCCAATGGATCAAAGAAGAAATCTTAAACTACCTTGATACAAATGAAAATGGAATTTTTTATAAAATTTATGGGATGCATAAAAAACAATTCTAAGAGGAAAGATCATAGCTAAATAGGCCTGCCTCAAAAGCAGAAAAAAGGCAGACACAGCTGATCCTCACAACCAATTGGCTTGGAGGTCAATTCCCCCCAGTGATAGCAACAACAATCAAGACTTAACTACAACAAGACTGTGCGCACAGTTCACAAAGGGGTGCACTAAGAGTGTCCACCTCAGGTAACTGGGGAGGCAGAGCTACTGGACCACATAGGACATCTAGCACACAAAGCTACTCCACCAACTCAGGGAAGCAGTGAAATATGTGGAGACAAAAGAACAGATCACAAATGAAAGAAATGGAGGAAAACAAATGATTGGATATAAAGTTCAAAACCACAGTAATAAGGTTTTTTAAGAATTTTTTAGAAAAAAAGTGGATAAATTTAGTGAGATCCAAGAGGAGATGAAAAAGAACCAACTAGAAATTAAACATACACTGACTGAAATAAAAAATATTATACAGAAACCTAACAGCAGACTAGAGAATCACAAGAATCAAGTCAAAGATTTGAAATACAAAGAAGCAGAAAACAGTCCACTGGAAAAGCAAAAAGAAAAAAGAATCCAAAAATGTGAGGATAGTGTAAGGAGCCTCTGGGACAACTTCAAGCATACCAACATCAGAATTATGGGGGTATCTGAAGAAGAGAGAGAGTAAGATACTGAAAACCTATTTAAAAAAATAATGACTGAAAACTTCCCCCACTTGGTGAAAGAAATAGACTTACAAGTCCAGGAAGTTCACAGAACCCCAAACAAAAGGAATCCAAAGAGGACCACACAAGACACATCATAATTAAAATGCCAAGAGCAAAAGACAAAGAGAGAATATTAAAAGCAGCTAGAGAAAAACAGTTAATTACCTACAAGGGAGCACCCATATGATTGTCAGCTGATTTCTCAACAGAAACGATGCAGGCCAGACTGGAGTGGCAAAAAATATTCAACATGATGAATAGTAAGAACCTACAACCAAGAGTGATCTACTCAGCAAAGCTATCATTCAGAATTAAAGGGCAGATAAAGAGCTTCACAGATAAGAAAAAACTAAAGGAGTTCATCAACACCAAACCAATATTATATGAAATGCTGAAAGGTATTCTTTAAGTAGAGGAAGAAGGAAATGGAAAAGGTAAAAATTATGAACAACAAATACATATCTATCAACAAGTGAATCTAAACATCAAGTGAATTGAAAATCTGATGAACAGAATAAACTGGTGAATATAATAGAATCAGGGGCATAGAAAGGAAGTGGACTGATAATTTTCAGGGGGAAAGAGGTGAGGGAGGGTGAAGGGAGAGACTAGACAAAAATCATACACCAATGGATGAGGACAATGGGGAGAGGTAAGGGCAGAGGGTCGGGTGGGAGCCAAGTGGAGGGGAGTTATGGGGGTGGGGAGAGGAACAATTGTAATAATCTGAACAATAAAGATTTATTAAGATTTAAAAAAGGAAAAAATACCATATAAACCATATAACTTAAAAATCTTAAAAAAAAAACTACAAAAAGAAAAACAAGCAAACCCCAAAGTAGAGGAAGGACATATCAGCACGTAAAGAAATGCAATATAGACAAAAATAAAAACCAGAAAAGAATGAAACTAAAACTGGGTCTTTGAAAGGATAAATAAAATCAACAAAACTGTAGCAAGACTTTTTTTAAAAGAGATAGCCCAAATAAATAAAATCATAAGTGAAAGAAAAGTGATCACAACCAACAACACAGAAATACAAAGAATTATGAAAGCACACCATGAATAATTATATGCCAATAAGTTGGACAATATAGAAGAAATGCATAAATTTTGAGAAACATACCACCTTCAAAACCTGTAAGGGAGAATCAATCCTTACCTCTTCCCACTTCTGGTGGTGGTCATCAATCCCTTGGATTTCCTTGGCTTGTATTACTTTAATTTCTGTCTCTGTCACCTGCACATGACCTTTCTCTTTCTTCCTCTCTTTCTCTCTTCCTCTCCCTCTCACTCCCTCCCCCTCCTTTTCATATGAGGACACCAGTGAGACTGGTTAAGGGCCCACCTTACTCCAATATGACCTTTTTATAACTTGCATCTTAATTACATACAAGTATCATGAGTTAGGACTTCAACATACCTGTAAGGAGGAGGGAGAGGCACAATTCAACTAACAAGAGCTTCCCAGATGGTTTCCAAAACCATCTCTTACCCATCTGCCCTTTTTCCACCCAGTATAGAAACCTCCTGTGCTCCCTCCTCCTCCATTCAATACAAACTTTTTGCAGTCCGTTGTTTATTAAAATGTGGTGAGTTCGTGGAATTTTTCAGTACAGATGGGCATTTATCTTCAAGATCAAGTTCAGCTTTCTATCATAAACCCCACAAGCACAGGGGCCATTGTACCCTATTTTCATGCCATGCTGCTTAAGTGATCATTTATGGCAGGTCATTAAAATGATCACTGTTTTGAAAAAGACACTAAGCTTGTGTTTCAGGTAACGATACCTCTGGGCCAAGTCATTATTTTTCAGGAGCTTTAATTATCAGGATGGGCACACTCTTTATTAAATCCTTTGTATGCCATAAACAGTGTCTGAATAAGATGAATACTATCTCACGTTGCAGCTGTGCTCGGTTTAACCAGTTCTTCTCACTTTCCCTCCATCCTGACCAGCAGATGAAATCAAGAGCAGGAACTGGGACAATACGTGCACATACAGGGCAATATGTCCTGGTGCATGGGGCCAGAATGTAGGCCTCAGAATTAGAGATTCCGGGTTCCAATCCTGTTACCACTACTTTCAACTGTGATTTTACAGCATGCTGTTCCCACCTTCTGCTTCCACATCAGCCATTTCCTGGGGTCTTTCTATAGATGAAGTGCCGAAAGGACAGGTGTTAATATTTTTCTTCTCAAGTTCAAAAGTATTTAAAACAGCAGTTCTCAACCTGTGTGTCACAAACAGCAGGGTCTCCTAAGACCATCAGAAAACACAGATATTTACATTAAGATTCATAACAGTAGCAAATTACAGTTAAGAAGTAGCGACAAAAATAATTTTATGGTTGGGGATCACCACAACATAAAGAACTGTATTAAAGGGTTGCGGCATCAGGAAGGTTGAGAACCACTAGTTTAAAGGGAGACATTTATTGGGTGGCCTTAGAGAGCTGGCTCATGTCTCATTTCAAAGACCTATAGACAAGTCATCCCCACTTGTACCCTGCAGTTCAGAAACAAAACCAACCTCTTCACCCAAAGTGGTGGGGAAAGCAGACATTATTTTTAACCCCTTCAGGGGTTATTAGAGTTCATAGTGAAGTGTTTCTGAGAGGGAAGCAGTGTGGTATAATGATTACAAGCCTAGACTCTGGTACTAGATTGTTTCGGTTCAAATCTCAACCCTGTATCTTATTTAACTTCTTGATTATTCAGCTTTCTCATCTGTAAAATGGGAAGTATACAAATATCAACTCCATCTTGGAAATGGAGTTATCATGATAACTAAATGATTAAAGTATGTAAAGTGACTTAATCATTGTCTGGCTCATAGTAATAACTGCTGTATAAGAGTCTGTTAAATAAATGAACAAATACATGATATAAGAGTCTGTTAAATAAATGAACAAATACATGATAAGCACTCAGTAAATAATCAGCTGTTAATGTCTGTATATTACTCTCAATGATCAGCAAACTATGACCCACAATACAAATCTGGCCCTCTACCTGTTTGTATAAAGTTTTACTGCAACATATCCATGTCAATTCATTTACATTCCATCTAAGGCTTCTTTCCTCCTATTGAATAAATGTGACAGATACTCTATGGCCCACAAAGCCTAAAATATATACCATCTAGCCCTTAAGAAAATGTTCACAGACCGATGGTCTCTCTCATTGACCAAACTCTGAGCTCTTTCAGGATAAGAATTGAGCTTTCTTCTTATTCACAATTTTATTTCCACCATCAAGTACAATCCCAAGCAGTGCATGGTCTATAAATATTAGTTGAAATAATAACTGAAACCCTACTTTACACATCAGGACATGAGCAACAATAGCTAACATTATAACACACTTGCCATACATTGTATGACATACCAAGGGCTTTGTTCTGTTAAGTCATTTAATCCTCACATTAAGTCTCAGACCCAGGTACTACTGCCATCCAATTTTAGACAGGAGGAAACTGAAGTGGAGAGTTAGAAAACTATTCTGATTGACATGACTGACATATGACCCCTGGTTTTCTTATTCAAAATCCTGTATTAAGCCCAGCTGATGTGGCTCGGTGGTTGAGCGTCGACCCATGAACCAAAAGATCCCAGCCAAGGCACATGCCCAGATTACAGGCTTGATCCCCAGTAGGGGCTATGCAGGAGGCAGCTGATAGATAATTCTTTCTCATGGTTGTTTCCATCTCCTTATCCCTCTCCTTTCCCCTCTAAAATCAATAAAAACATTATGTTAATACATCACTCATCAAGGAGGAGTTTAATAATTTGGAAAACCAACAGTTAATAAATTTCCTCTGGCTGTATCCTTCAAACTATATTTCATATTCTTTTTATCCCTGTGTTCCTTGATTAAAGACTTCAGGATCAATAATCCTATAAAAATCTGTCCTCTTTAACTCAGAGCTGTAAGCTTTAATTGGGCCTACACTCCACCAAACTTACCAGTTGCAAAAATACATTTGTCATTTCCAACTATAAGATACAAATTGACAAAAGACTGGTTTGACTTTTTCTGCAGTGGCTACGATACCAATTATCTGACTAACCAGATGCATTAGTTGGTCTATCTAGACTATCATAATAGGTACTGAGTTGGAGCAAACTAAGAGTGAATGTCTGACATTTAGAAGTCAAAGTAAGCATTTATTTTGATAAGTAATTTAAGGACTTTTTACTTTAGACTCATATGTTTAACACAGATCTTGCCTGTAGGTGGTTTTGTCACTTGTACCGGGCCTAGATTATGCTTCTCCCAGGGCAGTGATCGGCAAACTGCGGCTCTGTTGACTAATGAGTTTGCCAACTGCTGACCTAGACTCTCGATTCCATTACAGGCTGTTGTTGTTCCTTGTGATTAAGCCCCTATCCCAGTGGTTGGCAAACTCATTAGTCAACAGAGCCGCAAACTGCAGTTTGCTGACCACTGTCCCAGTTTGCCGACCACTATCCCAGGGCTTGCTCATCCCCACCTGCTCCTCATATTTCACCTCTTGTTCAGAACACTACATTCCCTTCCTTTCCTCACACTGCCAGTTGGCTCAGCCTCCCCACACAGAAATAGACCAAATTCTAGAGTTACTTTTATAAGGAAGTCACCAAGGAGTTCTACCTAATTAGCCTTAAACTGTGATTTAGTTAACTTGTTATTGCAGCATAACCTAGCATTAGCCTGACTAAATCCATTATCACTTCACTTTCCACTCTACCAAGAATTAGAGAATCTCTCTGACCTCCATTATCACCTTGAGGCAAACTGGAATATGCTGTGTCATGTTGAGTAACTGTCCTCAGAGATATTAGTGTGGTGAGTGGAAAGAGTCACTTATGTCCCAGTAACAAGTACCTTGTCTTGCTTAGAGAGAACTTCACCCATTAAATTAGGTTGTGTTTCTCCAGAAGCAGGCCTGAAGCAGGGATACAAATGAATTCATTCATTTGGGAAACAATGACAATGGAGTGGACAAATGAGATGGAGATAGGAAGGAAATCAATTAAAGGTGCATTCTGGAGCAAGTTCCTGCTGTAGGCAGCTGGAGATCAAGTTCACTGAAGAGCTCTGAGAGATAGGAGAGAGCAAGCCTCAGACTCATCCCAACCAAGATGCAGGGGAGCTGGAGCATTTACTCACCTGCCATTAACTGCCTCTAGTTATTGTTCCAGCACTTCAAGCTTCTCTCTCTCTCTCTCTCTCTCTCTCTCTCTCACACACACACACACACACACACACACACACACACACACACGACATTCAACAACAAAACCCCTCAGAGAGCCATAGGTGTGCATGGGTAGTCACAGGTATTCTGTGTGTATAAGTTAGTGCCAAGAGTATATGTGTGAGGCATAGACCGTGTCAGCAACAACTTCTTGATCCAATTTATGCCACTGCCAAACTCAAAACCTGTGCCAACAACTTCATAAAGTCTTTCACCAGTGGTGGTTGCTTTTTTTTTTCCCCAGGCAGGACGAATTGCATCCCTCAATTTAAAACGACCTCAACAACTTGAATTCCATATAACAAATACAGAAAGTAGCTGAAAAGGTAATAAATCCCCATCTGGCATCTATACATCAATTTAGTACTGCCCACCTCACTTCTCAGCCAGCAGCATGCTTAGTAGGTTGAAAACCCCCGTGTCGTGGCTATTCATGAAATGCCTCTGAACTAATCCTGGGAGTCCAGATTTCTTGGCATAATGTGGCCTTCAGCAGAGCTGAGGCACCCTGAGGAGGCGCCAGGCCTTGGAAGCAGAGTGTGCATAATCAACAGCACTCCGTTTTGTTTTGAACAAGTTTCCATCTCTGTAATGAACTGCTGAACCCTGGACATTTTCCCCAGGGAGATGCAATTAAGTCTGTCACCCTTATTATTATTGTGGGGGCATCTCCTTCCCATTAAAATGACCTAATTGCTGCTGGGCACCCACAGGCCACTGCAATTACTTGCTGAGTCTTTGTGGGTTGGAAAGGCAAAGTAGAGATAGCTTTACCTTTCTTTCCTGCTTCTGAGTAAACTTAGGAAGGTTCTGGAGACATATGGCAGTTGAGTCATAGGTCTCTTTTCAGCTTAGCAATGATATGTGGGATTGGGAGACAGAGGGGGGTGACGGGTATATGGAAATATCAGCACCAACTTTAGTTTTAATGAGACCAACCTTTGAATTCCAGGAATTTCTCAAGCTCAGCAAACCAGCCACAGATGGCACAGAAGTGTCATTTTTTTGTTTTTATTTTGTTTTTTACAATGTGGATAATCAAGGTGACATTGAAATAGCTTTTTTTCGCTAGATAATTACAACAAAAATTTGAGTATTTCAAGTGTAGGGGCAGGCATGTCTGATTAAACACTGGTGCTGAGAATTACCATCCATTCACGAAGCTGGGCCAGCCTATATTGGAGAGCCATATGGATGACATTACCATACAGGCACTAATATACAGTTTAATTTGGATAAAATGGTCTCATTTAAAAAAAAAATAGGGGATATCGTTAAATGACCTAATTATCTGGAAATAGGTCAGTTCATTTCACTGTGTTGCATACAGAAAGGAAGATTCGGTGGGGAACGAGGAAGACATGATGAATCAGCCCTTACCAGGCAGAGAAGGCAGCCAAGAGTCCAGGCCACGTGGGCTACGCTTCCGTGACAGCTCTGGATTATTAAGAAAACAATTGCCAAGACATAAACTAATATTCAGAAGCTGTTGCCAGGTAATATGTTGTCTCTCCACTGGTTAGAGCAGCCCATGAAGAGCTCCCTTGACAGAGGCTCTGTCCCCCAGCGCTGATTTACAGAGCGTCAGTCCCAGGCAGAAGCAGTTAAGCTTAATTTATAGTATACTGGGGCTAACCAAGGAAGTGGAGTCAGCAATAACAAGCATCAGAGTAGAAGATGGACTCGCCTGCTCGTATAAATAAATTTTTCTCTCTTTTATGAATTTCTGGGCATCACAAAGACAACCAGCTTCCCAGCTACTTAATAGTACTTTGCCCCTCTCTCAAAATGACATTAACCATCCAAGTCCTACGTGACCGCCGGTCCTTGCTGAAACGGGGATTGGAGATGTCACCCAGCCCAGTGCTTTGGGTTGACAAGTGGGAAAAGTAAAACTCAACATGGTCAAGTCACCCATTCAAGATCACCCAGCTAGTTTGCAGCAGAGCAGGACGAGAATTCGGGGGCCCTGCCTCTAGCACGGGACTCTTGCCTCCACTTCCTAAGCACGCCAGACTGAGCAACCTGTAACTTATATTGAGCCAAGTCTCAAGCCACATCTTTTGGGTAACTTAGGTACCTCTGGAAGCTGTGTGCATAATACTGAGGTCACCAGGCACCATTGTGCATAATGAAGAAGTAACTTACTGAGCAAACTGACTGAGAAATAAACATCCATTGATCTTTTTCTCATCACAGTGATAACACACCAGACTCCCAGGGAGAGTCTGGCAGTCCTCCAGGGAAAGATAAGTCATTTTGAATTTTACCCATTTGAGAACAAAGACAGAGCCCAAATGATCTCCAAACGTCTCTCCCAGTTCTAAGGTTGTATAAATTGAATTTATGTATTTCAAGGTTGGCTCCTGGTAGCATTCCTGCACTATAACCTTATAAAAATTTTACCTACTATCTGTCTCGCTCTTCACTGGTTACAAAGTGGGTTCACTTATATAAAGTCATTATCTTCTAATAACCCTTTGAGGTTAGAAAGGCAAGAATAATATTATGTGAACAATCGTGGGAAGGAGGGAGAAAAGCATAAAGGTTAAGAATGACAAGTCAGAGACCTGGATCCCAGCCTCACCCCTGCTCCTCACTACCAGTGACCTGACTGACTTCCCTGAGCCTCGGGTTCTTCGTCAAAGTGTGCATCGCTACAGCCGGATGTGATCAGAATCCTTCGTTAATGAAGCACTTTAGGTTCCCTGCATCCTATTCCAGAGTGCTTTCTATCCCGTACCCTACACTACATGGTCCTCCTCCATCTGCCCCTTTGTACTAACCAAGGCTTTTATGTTCTGTATTCTGATGCTCTGACATCTGACTCCGGAGAGCTGCCCTTCCCAAGGCTAGACAAATTGATCCTAGGCATAATAAACTCACTGAAGGCTGGCAAACCAACCAACCCGAAGCCCATCCCCCGCACCACCTCCTTCATACGACTCACACTCCGGACCACCAGCCTCCTGTCCTCATCTACCCCGGGCCCGGAATCAGCACACTAGGAACAGCTCCTCTGCCCCAGAGCTCACTGAAATTACTGCAACCAGCCAACCCTCACCCTGCTCACCCTGCATCTCAGAAACCACAATAAAGCCTCTCCCCACAGTTCCTTCCTTTCCCTCTGCCCCTGATGGACTTTGCTGCTTCCTCATGTGCCCCTCTCCACCCTGGGGCATGACATACCCCTCCTCCTAGGAACTGTAACACCTTTTTTTCAATGGCAATCATCTCTGGGTCTGTTGGCCTCACTTTACCTCAAATTTTACAATAATACACTGTATTTCAGGGCCCCCTCACCATCCTTTGTCCACCCCAGCACCAGCACAGGAGAGATCCCATAACAGATGTTCAATAAGTGATTGTCACTTAATCTTACATGTCAACTTGGCCGGACCACAGTGCCCAGGGATTTAGTCAAACATTATTCTGGCTGTGTTTGAACAAGTGTTTTAGGGTAAGAGTGACATTTAAATCAATGAACTCTGAGTAAAAGCAGATTGCCCTCCATAATGTGGCTGGGCCTCATCCAATCAGCTGAAGGCCTTAGGCGAATGAGCAAAACTGACCTGCCCAGAGGAAGATGACATTCTGGCAGAAGACCAAACTGCAACTCTCCCCAGGGTTTCCTACTACCCTGTAGATTGTGGACTTGCCAGCCTCCACAATCAAGTGAGCCACTTCCTCAAAACACACACACACACACATACACACACGTTTATTCATTTTCTCTGGAAAACGCTCATACAATGATGGTAAGATTAAATTTATAAATATCACACCTACTGTGAACAAGAATGCTCACAGCATCCCTCTTCACAATAGGCAGAAAACCCGAATGGTCATTCATGGTGGTTTGTATAAATACATTATAGAATACTCACTGAAATACTGAACGGTGAGGAAAATAAACGAACCACAACTACACTCAACATGGACAAGTCTTACGAGCATATTACTGAGTGAGGCTAAACTCATCAGTGGTACCAGAAGTCAGGACAGGGTCACCCTAGGAGGAGGACCAGTGGTGGTGGGGACCCAAGGCACTTGTGGAGTGCTTCCGGCAATGTTCCATTTCTCGACCTGGGGGGCTGGTGACACAGGTGAACCAATTAGTGAGACATTCACTGGGCTATATATAGATGATCTGTGCTTTCCCCTGTATATAAGTGACCTTCATAAAGGTTACAAAGACTAGAAAAATAATTTTTACTTATTTTTCTATAATTCATTATTCTAATTGCAACCCATCTCCAAGATTGTAGTGGGCATTCATATTCTGGAAACTCAGCAGTGTAGCAGAGAAATTACCCTATGTAACTGAATGTGTTGTATGTTTTCAAACTGAGTTTTGGAAAACATGCCATAGCATCAATCTCACACCTCCAGAAACACTGATGAAGTTCAGACTTTTGAGCCCGAAAATCGCCCCAGCAAGTATGTCAAGTGCTCTTTTATTTCCACAGGGCACAGAGTCCCACAGAGAGCCTGGCGAAATAACCCTCTCAGCATCGAGGTTTTTTTCAGAAAATGGAATTTCCCACTGTAATTATCTTAAGTGTCTCTGGGTGAGTTGAATAAATTAGACATGCACTCTGTACTGCATGCCTCAAAAACTGCAAGTCATTCCCTGAACTTAAAAAAAAAAAAGGAAAAGGAAAAAGAAAATGTCAAAGAAAAGCTAGAAAATGGTGGCATTGCCCACACAATGACAGCAAACACTTAGAATTTGGGACTTGAGGGCAGGGGGCAGTGTGGGTGTTGTGTTTTTCAGTAACTGTGCGAGTGGCTTGGCTCAGGGGTCTTTTGGAAATGTGGCATCGGCTGTCACTGGCAAAGGGGGAAGCATGAGCTGAGGGTCTGTCAGTGTCCACAGCTCTCTCTTCAGGCCGTGCCGTCTGGACAACATGGGGTATGCTTAGCACTACAGCAGCAAATGCTGGCCAATGTCCTGGGGGTTCAGTGCTTGACCTGCCCTCCCACGCAACCCCATCCAATTGCCTCCCTGCTTCTCCACTGCACACCCTGTGCTAGAGCCAGTCCATACTTCTGGGAGTCACAGGCACGCCTCAGGAGTCCTGAACTCACACCTCGGGGTGCCCCGTGCTGATTTGGAGAACTAGAATGATGTAACAAACTCCTGCTCACCCCTCAAGACTCAGCTTTCCTTCCAAAGACTTTCCCTACTCCCCACCCAGTCCATGCAGGGCGCCCCCCAGTGGAGGTCCCCCTCAGGTGACACTGACTGGCTCCACGTGACCTGTCAGCCTCCCTGCTGCACACTGAGCACCTTGAAAGCAGACACTTTGGCTTTCAGTTCCAGATCCCCAGTATCTCTTTCCCTCCCATCCTCTACCTCCACCACCAGTCTCTCACCCTCCTCCCAGCCTGCACCCCGTCCTTTATCCTCACCTGATAACCCCCCTCCCTTTCTTCCTTCCTCTCTCCATCCCCCTTCCCTTCTGTGTCCTCCATGTCACTGATTTGAAAGAATATCTTCACCCCTATATTCACTGCAGTGTTATTTACACTGACAAGGCTTGGAAGCAGCCCCAATTGCCCACCCATGGATGAGTGGATAAAAAAGCTGTGGTTCATATACACAATGAAATACTACTTGGCCATAAAAGAAAAGAAAAAGGAAACCTTGTCTTTGCAATGGCATTGATGACCGGGAAAATATTATGTTAAGTAAAGTAACACAGAGAAAGATAAATACCATATGACTTTACTTATATGTAGAATCTAATGACCAAAATTAATAAACAAACAAAATAGAAACAAACTCATAGCTACATAAAACAGACTGACAGCTGTCAGAGGGGAGGGGAGCTGGAAGGCTGCGTGAAAAAGGTAAAAGGGGAAAAAAAAACACCTCATAGACACAGACAACAGTGTGGTGATTAAAAGCAGAGCTCTTGTTCTCATACCTACATCCCTTCACATCACTCAAAGTAACTGGAATTCAGTGGTTCGCATTTCTCAGTCAAGCACTAGTCCCAGACACAATGCTTTACTGTAGCTCCCGTGGCGTGCTCAGCTGCTGGGATCCTCCCACCCTACCAGCAGCCCTCTCTTCTGATTCTTTCCTGGACCGGCTTCCACAAGAAATCCCAAGTGCCTGATATAGGAGGTCCCTGAATGAATGAACCAGCCCTGGATTCCACCTGCCAACCCTGGCCAATCCGAGAGATAAAGCCCAAAACAAGAAAAGAAGCTCCCTTCTGACCCAGGATCAGGAAGCAGATCAAAGGGGACAAGATCATTGGGAACCAAATCCGAACAAATGAGGATGCTTACAGCAGATTTAAAAAGCAACACAGTGAGCCTTTTTCTGAGTATTACATCACTTCTCACATGGCGCCTTTGGAAACGGCCTCTAATGATAGAACAGGCATCAGACGCACCACATGAAACCGAATAAAACATCAGCACTGGGCAAGCATGGTTCTCATGCATTTTTTAAAACCACAGTGTGCAGAGAACAGAGAATTGGCTGCAATCAGCCAGACACACACATAGGCTTCTTTTTTTTTTTTTTAATCTGGATGAAGCCTTCATCTTTCAATTCACCTCAGAGCTTCCAGATCCAAAAGCCAGCCAGGAACGCAAATAAACCTGCAATGATGTGCCTGCTCAACTTGCCAGTTCTGATCGTGGGTATGTCAGAGTCAGTGCTGCCCCTTGCCTCAGTTTCCAATGTGCACCCCTAGGACAACATGCACTGTGGGTCTCAGTAATCGTGGGACACATTCAAGAACTATCCCATCAAGCACTCTATGTTCCTCAGCTCAAACACTATCAGAGGACTCGTGGACCCTGAGCAAGTCATCTAAGGTTAAGTCTCATTCTTCTTGTCTAGAAAATGGGATTAAATGCTCCTACCTCTCCTGGTGGCTGAGGAGTAAATGAAACAAGTAAGTGAACTACCTCACCCATGGCAGTACGTGGATTTTACCAGGAGTTTCAAAAATATTAGGTCTCTGTGTTTGGAAATCAAAATAGAGGTATCCAGAACTTCTCATTCCATCGTTGCATTTCTACACAGATGCACGCACTTCATGCTAAGAAACAGCCTCCACAGGTTGGAAAGCTAGACATTCATACAGACCTTGCACTTGCGATTCCACCTCCCATACCATCCACATGGCTTCCAGACCTCAGAGGCCTCGAATTCCATTAGTCAAAGAAGTCATGAGAGACATTGATAGGAAGGTTATAGAGGAGCAAAGAAGCAACAGAAAACAGCAAGAAGACAATTGAATAAGAAGTGGATAAAATTATGTAAAGAGAAAAAAAGCATTCAAGAAAAATAGGAGGAGGGATGTGGGGAGATCATTCTCATTGTTATTGCTTCCATGAGTCAGCATTTTCTACCAACATGGCACGTAACTGAGCTCCTCGCCCCAGTTTGGTCACACGCTGGCCTGTCTTTACAGCACAGGTCAAACCATGAACGAATGGCATACAACAGATGACATCACTCTTGTGGAAAGCATATCAGCAAACATAGAAACCCCCAGTGCTTGTTCCCAACAGAACGGTAGGGAGGTTCCATGACACTATGTTGACACACTGAGGGTGGAGAAAGAGGTAAAGGGACCAGGGCATGCTCCTGTCCTGATTTCAGTCTCCAAGAATCAGAGTCTGTTTGGTGGCAGGTAGTTTATTGGAACGATAACTCAAGAAAACCTGGTGCGGAGGAGGGAAGAGGGAGACGGGAAAGGGAACCCTAACATAAGGTGCATTGCTGAAGTCGCTGGGAGCTCTGTTTTCCCCCACGACCCAGAAAGGAAGAGCACTTTCCAGAAACACCCCTGAAAGATGAGAATCTAAAGTGTTAACCCACAGGCCCTCCTGTCACTGGTGAGGGCTGTCCCTTGGGGAGTTACCCCCTCAAGTTCCTGGGCTGGAGAAAGCCCCAGGCAGAAAGCCAACTCTAGTAAAACACTGCCAGTGGCAAGCAGGTGTGAAGGTTCCTGAATACTGTCAGGGCGGCAGCAAAAACCAGAGGTAGGCCTGGAGTACAAGCACACGCCAGCTCAGGCGTTTGCTACAGCTCTAAAGGCAAACTGTAAATTAAATAACTTTAACCTGGACACCTCGTTTCCATCCTCCTATTCCACATCCCCCATCACCTGGGTCCACCAGTGTCCATTCCTGTCATGATGCTGCAGATAACATTTTAGTTAGCTGTGACCTCCCATCCGACTCCCAAGGCATCTGCCCAGTAAGGGAGTCATCTTGGACTTGGTCCTCAGGCCCCTCAGACCAGAACTCAAAGTGGACTGCAAATCCAGGCCATTGTCCCTCCAAACTCCTCCCCCTCCCAATAACTCCTTCCCAGCGTGCAAGCTCACCTCACTGAAGGATGGACTCACGGACTTGGCACTTCAGGTGAGGCAGATTTACGAGGCCTGGCTCAGGGCACAGTGACCCTTTGCTACTGCAGGTGGGACAGGCTTCCATTGTGACTAAGCAGTCAGAGCAACAGCAGACACACATATGCCTGAGCCCCACCTTGGCACCTGCAGGCAGGTTGCCAACTGCTGAAGAGAGCCCACCTTCACCAGCTGCAAAGAGCTGATCTTTTAAGCCAGTGGTCTTGGGATTGTGATGTGCATCTGACTCACCTGGAGCCCTCAGGGAGCTCACAGAGGCCTCTATTGGGGGAAGTGGGAAAGAGCTTGATTCTGAGCCAGCCCCTCGGGAGTGTATGATACCAGTCAAAACTGAAAAACCTGGGCCAGGGTGTCTCAAATTTTACTGTGCATATGACTCACCTTGGGGCTTCTTCAGCTAAGGTTGGTTCAGTGGGTCTGCTGCAGGGGCTCTGTCTGCATTCCTCACGGGCTCCCAGGTGATGCCGGTACAGCGGGGCCACAGGCTGACTCTGAGGAGCCAGGGCCTACAATGCAGAACTTAGGACCTCGAGATAGCTGAGCCCAGTCTCTGCAGGAGCTGATTTTGTACATGCTCTCTTCCTTGATCTCTAATGCCCCGTGGGCCATGTGGCCATCAGTGGCTTTCTGAGTGCAGGTACAGAAAAAAAAAGGTCTTGCCAGGTCTCTGCCTTTTTTGGAAATTTAGTAACGTTTCATTTAATCCAATACGTATAGTCAAAAGATTACCATTTCAACATGCAATCAATACAAAAGTTATTAATGAGTGTTTACATCCTTTTTATTTCCTGGTATTAAGTTTTAGAAATCTTAATGGCCTTAATGTGACTTTAATGGCCTATCACATCCTAAACAGCCACGAGTGGCTGGGGGCTACCATACTGGATGACCACCACCCTCTTCTACTCCGGCTTATATCACAACCTGGAAGTTCTAATCCTACAGCTCAGGAGCTTCTTTTCAAGCATGCTCCTACTTTCTAAGCTACACCTGGCATAACAAGGCAGCACCTTCATCCAAAGAGAGGAAAAATGCCAAGCACCACTGATTTTTTTTTCCTCTAGCTCTCCAGTAGCCACCTGGGAAATCCAGGGTGATCAGTTGTCCCAATTTGCTTGGCCCTATCCCAGTTTTATTGCTAAAAGGTCCACATCCTAGGAAGTGTCTCCGTCCCAGGTGAACCAGGAGAGTTGCTCACCCTTGAAAGTCTGCTCGGGCACAGATCTCTTCCTGATCCAATGAGGACCTTTTCCATGGGTGGGAGTCCTCCTGGGTTCAGCCCAGGGAAGAACTAAATATCTGCTAAACATCTACACACAGGATTTGCAGCACAGCCAGGCCACAGGGCCCCTCCAGACCTCTGGGGCCCCAACATTAGTACAGCCTCCCTCACTCTCATCTGCTCTGGTTCTGATATTGACTCTGAGCCCAAGTGCATCTCACTGGGTTTCATGGGAATTATAAGAATGTAAAAGCACTTTGAAATCTGTAAGGAGTTGAGTAAATGTGTCTACTGTTAATATTTATTGCGCAAGTATTACATGCCAACTCCTGGCAAGTATTAGATGCCAATCCCATTCATCACAGGATTTAATCCTTACACCAACCCTAGGAGGCAGGTACTAATATTGTCCTCATTTTATAAATGAGGAAACTAAAGTTCAGAGAGGTTAAGGAACTTGCCAATGGTCACACCACTTAGTAAGTCTCAGAGGCATGATTTGAACCTAGAGCTCTGACTCCAAAGTCTACAAAAACAACAAAACAGAAGAGAAAGACCTGAGAGAGGGAAGACACATAAACGGCAAGGCTCATTGCCACAGTGCAAGAAAAATGCTCTAAACATGACACCCTTGACAAAAAAATAATTAAAAAGCCAAAACTGGTTTGGCTCAGTGGATAGAGCATCAGCCTTCGGACTGAAAAGTCCCAGGTTCGATTCCAGTCAAGGGCATGTACCTTGGTTACGGATACATCCCCAGTAAGGGGCATGCAGGAGGTGGCTGATCGATGTTTATAACTCTCTATCCCTCTCCTTTTCTCTCTGTAAAAAATCAATAAAATATATATTTTTTAAAAAAGGCAATGAAAGTTTTCAGAAGCATTTGAGACTAGAGTATACATTACTATAACTACTGTCTTGAAACAGGTTTGGAAAAAGAATTTAAGAAATCTGCGAGTCTTATATATCCCTCTAGTCCCAGCTCTTGCTGGTCCCTCTGCCTGCGATACTCTGGCCTCTGATTTTCAGGTAGATGGTGATCTCTTTCATCCAGGTCTCAGCTCAGATGCAGTGTCCTCCTCAGGGGCTCCTTACTAACTTATCCAAACTTCCACTTCTCGCCTCACTCGCATGTCACTGTACCCTACTATCCTGCTTCAATCTGGTTGTGATGCTCATCAAGGATCTGCCGTACCTAATTATGTAGGTATCAAGTTTGAATGCTAATTTATCCCTTCCCCTATAAAGTCCTGGAGCAGGGACCTTGTCAGCCTTATTTATCCCCATGTCCTGGGGGGCCTAGCGCAGTGTCCAGCACAGGGAAGGCCCTCACATTTTTATTGGTTGTTGAACAAACACAGTACCTGAAAAACTGTGGAATATATCATCAATAGAGGGGGGGTGGAATTTCTATGTGATTTTTTAAAATATGTTTTTATTGACTTCGAAGAGGAAGGAAGAGGGAAAGAGAGATAGAAACATCAATGATGAGAGAGAATCATTGATTGGCTGCCTCCTGCACCTCCTACTGGGGACCGAGCCCACAACCCGAGCATGTGCCCTTGACCGGAATCAAACCCAGGACCTTCCAGTCCACAGTCCAACACTCTATCCAGTGAGCCAAAGCAGCTAGGACTTTATGTGATTATTTTTTTTTAAGTGACCTGCGATCAATACACAAAATCAGACCTGGTGAAAGAGTGATGGATGTATCCCCATTTGCAAAGCAACCAAGCCACAAGAGCTGGATTGAAATCGTCCCTTGCTGGGCTGAGTTCTCACTCTGCTTTCAGACTGGAATCTTCAGATTTCAGTGACCAAAAGCATCAGTAACTCAATTTCTTGGCTCTGCAAAAATCAAAACCCAAGTCAGCCAAAGTCCAAACCAAATTTAGAAATACCTTCACTGATCTGGGTGTGTTTTGAATCATTTACATAGAAACTGGAAGAATTCCCAGCAGAGGCTTTCTAACTTCCAGCAATTATCTTTGTTTATTTGTTTGTTTGTTTATAATCAATATTTATTTTTATTAGACACTTATTTATTTTTTTAATTTCTTTATTGATTAAGGTGTTACATGTATGTCCTTATTCCCCCACTAGCCCCCATCCTCCCCACTCATGCACTCACCCCCCTATTGTCTCTGTCCATTGGTTAGGCCCATTGCATGCATACAAGTCCTTTGGTTGATCTCTCCCCTGTACTCCCACCCTCTCCTACCTTCCCTCCAAGGTTTGATGGTCTGATCAACATTTCTCTGTCTCACCAAAGCCGGTTTAGCTCAGTGGATAGATAGTCAGCCTGCAAACTCAAGAGTCCCAGGTTCGATTCTGGTCAAGGGCACATACCTTGGTTGCGGGCACATCCCCAGTAGGGGGCGTGCAGGAGGCAGCTGATCAATGTCTCTCTCTCATCGATGTTTCTGACTCTCCCTCTCCTTCCTCTCTGTAAAAAATACTTTTGAAAAAATATTTCTCTGTCTCTGGAACTGTTTTTGTTCATCAGTTTATATTGTTCATTATATTCCACAAATGAGTAAGATCATGTGATATTTATCTTTCTCTGACTGGCTTATTTCACTTAACATAATGCTCTCCAGTTCCATCCATGTTGTTGCAAATGGTAGGAATTCCTTCTTTTTTAGCACAGCGTGGTATCCCATTGTGTAGATATACCACAGTTTTTAACCCACTCATCTGCTGATGGGCACTTAGGCTGTTTCCAAATCTTAGCTATGGTAAATTGTGTTGCTATGAACATAGGGGTGCATATATCCTTTTTGATTGATGTTTCTAGCTTCTCGGTATATAGAAGTGGTATTACTGGGTCCAATGGGAGTTCCATTTTTAGTTTTTTGAGGAAATTCCATGCTGTTCTCCACAGTGGCTGCACCAGTCTGCATTCCCACCAGCAGAACACCAAGGTTCCTTTTTCTCTGCATCCTGGCCAACACTTGTCATTTATTGATTTGTTGATGATTGCCTTTCTGACAGGTGTGAGATGGCACTGCATTGTCGTTTTGATTTGCATCTCTCGGATAATTAGTGACTTTGAGCATATTTTCATATGTCTCTTGGCCTTCCTTCTGTCTTCTTTCAAAAAGTTTCTATTTAGGTTGGTTGCCCATTTCTTAATTGGATTATTTATCTTCCTTTTGTATGAGTTCCCTGTAAATGTTGGAGATTAAACCCTTATTAGTGATAACATTAGCAAATATGTACTCCCATGTAGTCATCTTTCTTGTTTTGTTGGTGGTTTCTTTTGCTATGCAAAAGCTTTTTATTTTGATGTAGTCTCATTTGTTTATTTTCTCTTTAGCTTCCATTGCCCTAGGAGCAGTATCAGTGAAGAAATTCCTTCGGCATATGTCTGAGACTTTGCTGCCTGTGGATTCCTCTAGTATTATGGTTTCCCATCTTATGTTTAAGTCCTTTATCCATTTTGAGTTTATTTTTGTGTATTTTGTAAATTGGTGATCTAGTTTCATTTTTTTCCATGTATCTGTCCAATTTTCCCAACACCATTTATTAAAGAGACTCTCTTGACTCCATTTTATGTTCATGCCTCCTTTGTCAAATATTAATTGGGCATAGTGGTTTGGGTTGATTTCTGGGTTCTCTATTCTATTCCATTGATCTATATGTCTGTTCTTGTGCCAGTAGCAGGCTGTTTTGAGAACAGTGGCTTTGTAAGACAGCTTGATATCTGGTATTGTGATCCCACTTACTTTGTTCTTCTTTCTCAAGATTTTCAGCAATTATCTTAAGGTCTGATTAGCATTTTAAATGTTACCTGTATAAATTAAAAACTGATTACAGCTCACAATGTCATTTATTGTGATTCATGACTTTGCCGCAACTAGCCAAAACTCACTTTTTGGAAAATCCCATTCTAAATGTTACCTGCTGGTTCAGGCCTGGCAAAATCTCCCTTTTGGTTCAAATATCCAACTTCTCTTTTTCTTCTTCTTCACGTTGGTAATCTCAGCTTCCTTCCTTGGAACAGTTCAAGTATTATGGGGTGTCAAACTTGGCAGGAAGGCTATATGAAAACAGTTCTTTGGACTATATAAATTACTCAACACAATCTATTGCTAGTTTAAAGAAAGCAATTGGCCCTAACCGGTTTGGCTCAGTGGATGGAGAGTCGGTCTGCAGACTGAAGAGTCCCAGGTTTGAGTCCAGTCAAGGGCATGTACCTTGGTTACGGGCCCATCCCCAGTAGGGGGTGTACGGGAGGCAGCTGATCGATGTTTCTCTCTCATTGATGTTTCTAACTCTCTATCCCTCTCCCTTCCTTTCTGTAAAAAAGTCAATAAAATATATTTTTTTTAAAAAGAAAGAAAATGGAAAAAAAGAAAACAAATGAAGATTTCTGAGTATAATTCTCTATCTGTCAAATCCCACTCATCACCATCTATCTTGTTGGGGTACATAACACTACTTTCGCAGGGACTGAAGGAAGTTATGATATTTGGAGGTCAACTCTACTCCTAGTCATTTTTTACCAAAACCAATAATTTAAAAATAGCTCCCTTTGATGCATACTTTCTCTATACCACTAGCATTCCACTGACTTCATTTCGTCCCAGAATACAGAGGCATTTCATGCTTCTCTGATCAAAGGCAGCTGGGCTGTGAAGTTACTTACATGGAGATTCCAAGCTTTGCTCCACTTCTTAAAGCTCTAGGACATTAAGTCCCTCAGCCTGTTTGCCTCAGCCTTCTCAGGTCCAACCCTGCACAGGAAACAACGTAGTGTCGCTGCCCTCAGTCTAGCTCAGAGGTCGGCAAACTCATTAGTCAATAGAACCAAATATTAACAGCACAACGATTGAAAGTTCTTTTTTATATATATATTTTATTGTTTTTTTACAGAGAGAAAGGGAGAGAGACAAAAAGTCAGAAACATCGACAAGAGAGAGAAACTGATCAGCCGCCTCCTGCACGCCCCACAGTGAAGATGTGCCGGCAAACAAGGCACATGCCCCCAACCGGAATCGAACCTGGGATCCTTCAGTCCGCAAGCTGACGCTCTATCCACTGAGCCAAACCAGTCTCGGCTGAAATTTCTTTTGAGAGCCAAAATTTTTTAACTTAAACTTCTTCTAATGTTACTTATTCAAAATAGACTCGCCCAGGCCATGGTATTTTGTGGAAGAGCCACACTCAAGGGGCCAAAGAGCCGCATGTGGCTCACAAGCCGCAGTTTGCCGACCACTGGTCTAGCTGAACACTCAGACTGACTACAAGACAGCTGGAGGGTCAATGACAAACACTCCACCTGGCGTGGCGACATGGTGACCTTCCTAAATTTCCTTTTTTAACTCTAAAGCATAGGTCAGCACGCTTTTTCTGTGAAGGGCCGTCTAGTGAATGTTTTTATATTGCTGGCCATATGTTCTCTGTCTCAGCCATAGTAGCATGAACATAGCCACAGACAATATGGAAACACGTGACAAAGGCTGTGTTCCAGTAGGACTGCTCAGCTCTCCAGCTCCATCTACCAACCTGTCCCTCCCCCTCACCCCCTTCCACCAATCCACCACCACTCCCATGCTTCAGCCATACAGGTCCTTCTTTCCATTTCTGGAACATTCCAAGCTTGTTCCCTTGGGGCTTTTCCATTAGCTCTTTCCTTTTTGGGGCAGTTCTGTTCACACATCAGCACATGCCTGGTTCCCTCTTGTCATCCATCTCTCAGGTTATTATCATAAACTCATAGGGGTTTGGGGGTTTGGTTTGGTTTTGTTTGTTTGCTTTTGCCTTTTCTCTAACATACTGCTTTTTTTTGTCAGTCAAATTTTGTTTTGTTGTGTTTTTTTTCTCTGTCCATCACTATTTATCCCCTTCTCCATCTCCCCAAGCCCCCCTCCCCCTGGCAATCACCACACTGTTGTCCATGTCCATGAGTTTTTTTCTCTTTTTCTTTCTTTTTTGTTCAAACCCTCCCCCACCCCCCACCAACCCAGGCCCTCCCATAGCTGGCAGTTTGCTCTCTATCTATGAGTGTCTCTATTTGGCTTGTTAGTTCCTTTTGTTCATTAGATTCCACATAGGAGTGAAATCATATGCTACTTGTCTTTCTCTGACTACCTTATTTCACTTAGCATGATGCTCTCAGAGATGTTTTTCTGACCTCCAATCGGTCAGCTACTGTTTCACAGATACCCCTGCTATATTTTCTCACGGTACTCAGCATCCTCTGACAGGTGGTACCAACGGCTCAGTTCCCACAATCATGTCTGTGGATATAGACCACTGTACTTTCTCAATCTCATGTGTAAAGTACAGTAAACTTGGGGGGAGCGGGGCGGGGAGAGACATGTACTGGGGGGGTGGGGAGGGCGATAGGGGGAAAATAAATAAATAGATAGATAGATAGATAGATAGATAGATAGATAGTACAGCAAACTCTTATCTCTTTCTTTGGTTTTTCATTACTATTTTGTGGCAAAATTTATATAACAAAATTTATCATTTTAACCACTTTTACTGTATACTTCTCTGGGGTGAAATATACTCATATTGTTGGGCAGCCATCACCACTATCCATCTCCAGAATTTTCATCTTGCAAAACTAAACCTCTGTGCCCATTAAACAGCTCCCCATTCCTCCCTCACTCCCCGTCCCAGATCCTGGCAACATCTTATCAATTTTTTACATTAAAGCTTCCCAGGTAAGCCTTGCTGAGGTGGCTCAGTGATTGAGTGTCAACCAATGAACCAGGAGGTCACAGTTCGATTCCCAGTCAGGGCACATGCCTGGGATGTGGGTTCGATCCCCAGTATGGGGTGTGCAGGAGGCCACAGATCAATGACTCTCTCTCATCATTGATGTTTCTATATCTCTCTCCCTCTCCCTTCCTCTCTGAAATCAATTAAAACATATATATTTTTTAAACTTACCAGGCAAATCAGTTTAAGGAAATGTCAATGTATTCTAATAATTTCACAACTGAATTTCCACCTATGAACCTCTTCAGTGTAGAGATTCTGGAACCATGATTGAGACCTGATATTTTCTCAACTACTTTTCAGTTTGTTTTTTTGTTTTGTTTTTTCAAATATATTTTATTGATTTTTTACAGAGAGGAAGGAAGAGGGACAGAGAGCTAGAAACATCGATGAGAGAGAAACATCGATCAGCTGCCTCCTGCATGCCCCCCACTGGGGATGTGCCCACAACCAAGGTACCTGCCCTCAACCGGAATCAAACCTGGGACCTTTCAGTCCACAGGCTGATGGTCTATCCACTGAGTCAAACTGGTCTTGGCTTCAGTTGTTCCTTTCTCTCCCTCGACAGTGTAAGCTCCATGAGACCAGAATCCTCCACTTTTTCCTGGTGGGATGCCAAACACATTGCCCAGGCTAACACAGAGAAGGAGCTCAGCAAATTCTATTTGAATGAGTGAACAAAGGCTGGAACGACTGCCTTGCTGGGTGTGTTACACCTTGAGCTGGGCTCGGCAAAGCCTTTGGATACATACATATAGAAGAGAAGAGATTTCAGTTCAGGATAACAGCAAGAAACATAAGCTCCTGGAGGCCTGGGTAGTATCTAAACTGCATCAGCAGGGCCAAGTATGAGCAGGTAAAGGAAGAAAGAAAGGAGAGAGGGGAAGGAGGTGGCAGCAGGTAGGAGTGCAGGTAGAAAAGAGAGTGAGAATCTGCTGGAATTTCTGCAGGGACTCTGCATTTGAGAGTCTTGGGAAGAAGGGGCTGAAGAATTAGGGAATTAGATTGTTAAAGGTCTAGGATCTATGGTCCTGGGGAGCCTCTAGTTCTTGCCCAGGAAATGCATAATGTCAGCTAGTGTAGAAGGAAAATGTCACTTGCAGCCTTTTGAATATCAGGGGGTATCACATCCCTCACAAAAAAAAAATTATTTTCAAAACTTCACCAAGAACTGGAGGCAAATGTTGACATTTCCATGGCAGAAGCCTCATCATAATGAATCTTCTCAGGGAGTGGAGGGAGAGAAAAGGTCCATCTGCCAGAATATATAGAGCGATTGATCTATCCTACACAAGAAGAAAGAAAGCAAGGACTACCCCGTGGAGCAAACATCCATTAATACCCTTCAGATATTGGATCTCGCCTCCAGGACCTCTGTTCCTGTGACCTGGGGCCACACAGAGGAGATGCTGATCAGCAGGATGTCCTTGGAAGGCTGCATATTTCTCTGCCCCAGAGCATCCTTCACAAAGGATGTGACTCACCAACCAGCCTTGGTCGTGACTGTATGCATCAGAACCTGACTCATCACAGCCATCATGGTTCAGAAGTGGTTGAAATCTTACAAGTGGGTGAGGCATGGGAATTACTGATGTAAGTTGGACTTACTCATTGATTTACAGAGTGTCCTCTCAAAATGGGTCAGAGTGTGTAATACCTACCAGGCGGCATTGTTTCTGCCGGGGTTAATAAGCCTTAACTGAAAATTGTGTAGCTGATCCTGTTAGGCAGTTGGTTGGATGACCATACATCTGAGCTCCAAGTTCTTGAGGAATGCACAGTCCCATGAGGGGAAGTTAGCTCTATTCAGCCAGGATTTGTTAGAAGGATTGGTTTTGGAACAGAATTTAGAAACCAACTACAGGCATACATCAGAGGTGCTGTGGGTCCAGTTCCAGACCACCGCAATGAAGTGAGTATCGCAACAAAGCCAGTCCCTCTCCTTTGCTGAGACTGAGGTGGGCATTCCGGTTGTAAGTGGTTATTTCGTAAGGAAAAGCCTGTAAAGAAGTAAGGGACACAGAAGAGGCAGCACAAAGATGTGGTTTCAGCTGCTGTCTAGCTCCAGGCTGATTACATCGGAAATTCTGGAGTTTGAATGGCATCACAGTGCTGTCCTACCTTACAGCAGCAGGACAAGACTTTTATATCATTTCATTGGCTGTGGGACCATACCCTCTTGGTCATTTCCCACTGAGGTTGCTCCAGCTGACCAAGAGAAGTTCTTTACAGAAAGACACAGCGATAAGCCATTAGCAGCCCACACTCATAAACAGGTAAGGGATAGGTGGTGCAACAGCAGGATAAATGGAATCCAGGCAAGGTACTGACAATGTCTATTTCAGACAGGTAACCAAACTAAACTCCTTAATCAAAATCACTTTACTTGTCTCTCATCATCCAGTCACAGTAATGTGTCAGCGTGATTAGATGCCTGGGAAATCTTACAACCCCATTCCTGGGTGAAGATTTCACATCAGTCACAAACTCAGATGTTTTGAGTAAAACTCTGTAAAGGTTCCGAGGAGGAATTGAAATTCACATTTGTCTTCATGACTCTAAAGAGCTTCTAGGACAAGAATAGTTTCAGTCATTGTGGATCCCCTAGATATTAAGACAATACTTGTGGAGATGACAAAAATGGAAGTTGTGGAAACCCACCCACTGGCTCCATACTTAACCTACCAATAGCACTTTGCCCTGGAGCCTTATTTAGAATCCCCAAGGGGAAGGGATAAAATATGTGCTATTAAAAATAATAACTGCCTGTGGGGACTTTGACAAGTCCAATGAATACAGTAGCCAAGGTGTTATGCTCCAAACATGGGAGAAATGTTTCCTGAAAGTGGGAGGTTTTGCTGGAACAGCCCAGAAAAGATTACAGGTGTTTTGGCAAAGCTTCCCGGGGTTGATGCCAGAAAGACCTGCCTCCACCCAGCTGCGTTCTCCATTTATTCAGAGCCCTTGGTAGTAACTTCACTCTAATGGCCTGTAGTTAGTCATTATGTCTCAGCTGCAAGATTTGGAAATGCCAAGAAGCCAGCTCACCCAGAGGCCTTTTATGTTTTAAATGTTTAGTCCAAAAAAGAAATTTACTAAAGAAAGTTAGCACTTAGATGGGCCAAAGGACTCTGATTTGGAGGCATTTCTAGGCAATCCAACTTTAAAGTCCCTGGGGTTCACAGAAGAAACTCAGAGTGGCAGTGGTCACAGAACTGAGCTTTTACAAGCTTTTGCACTTATTCATGAGCATGGCACAGTCTACAAAGTAAATGGGCCGAGTCAGTTAGGGAATTTCAATTCAATTCTATGAACATTAATTGAGCTCTGTTTCGATGAGGGTGCTTTCAGCTACAAATAACAGCCAAAAGAGCCAATTAAAATTGGCTTTAAATAATAGGAATTAATTACCTCACATAACAAGAAGTTGGAAAGAGGCAAGTCTAGAAGTTCGTTAACTAGCAGTTAAACAGCCCCAGAAATATCAGTTGGTTTTTTTGAGATTCCCATGGAAATACAGTCATGATTTCAAGATGACTACCAGAGTTTCAAACTTAACATCCACACACCACAACATCCAAAGGTAGGAAGGAAGGTGAGATTTCTCCATGAGCAGCTCCTTTTCTTTGTCTAGAAAGGAAAATCTTTTCCACACTTCTTCTCAGCAAACTTTCTCTTCTATCCCTTTGGGGAGAATTAGATCACTTGGCCATTCCTCAATCAATAAACCAGGAAAGAGTAATATGAGGGCCATAAATGCTTTAGGCCAATCATGATTTAATTCCTAGGTATGGGTCCCCCTTTCAGAGCACCTCGCCTCCTAAATAGAGTGAGGGCTTTGTTGGTGAGAAGACAGATAACATTGTTATTAGCTATTAAGTAGGCAGGAAACATCCACCTCTGTGCTCTGCACAGGGTAAATCACAGCCCCTCTTCTCAAGGAGCCCACAGTGAAACAAGCTCAACAACTTCTATTATTTATTTCCCTGCTTACTACAAAAGTAGATTTGAAGTGGTAAAGAACTGTGCCAGGTTTTCTTTTTTTAGAAATTTCTACAATAGAATCACCCATCCCACAGGCTCTTCTTACAATTGTGGCTTTAACACTCCTGTTGTCAAGAAGTGGAGTCTACATTTGAATTGGAGTGGGCTCATGACTCTAGCTGAAGTGACAGCATAGGACTCCTAAGGCTAAGCCTTAAATGTCGACATAACTGTTGGCTATTGTCTTTGGATGTTGCCTCTTGGAACCCAGCCACCATGTATAGAGGAAGTCCAAACTTCCCTGTTGAGAAGCCAGCTGTAAAAGTGAGTCATCTAGATCCTCTAGCCCCCCTAGACCCACTGTAGCCAATGCCATGAGGAGGAGAAATAGACTCCTCAAAGAAAAACTGTTAGAACCAATAAATGCAGTGCAGTTTTAGTATACAAATCAATATACAAAAATCTATTGTATTTCTGTACATTAATGATGAACTATCAGAAAAATAAATTAGCCCTCGCCCGTTTGGCTCAGTGGATAAAGGGTCAGCCTGCAGAACAAAGTTTCCAAGTTTGATTCCAGTCAAAGGCATGTACCTTGGTTGCAGGCTCCTCCTCAGCCTGAGCCCTGGTCAGAGATCGTGTAGGAGGCAACCATTTGATGTGTTTCTCTCACATTGATGTTTCTCTCTGTCTTTCCCTCTCCCTTCTACTCTCCCTAAAAATCAATAGAAAAATATATCCTCCAGTGAGGATTAACAAGGAAGTAAGGAAGGAAGGAAGGGAGGGAGGGAGAGAGGGGGGGAGGGAGGGAGGGAGGGAGGGAGGGATGGAGGGATGAAGGGAGAGAGGGAGGGAGGGAGATAGGTTAAGAAAAAAGTTATATTTAGAATTGTCTCAAAAAGAGCAAAACATTTAGGGATAAATTTAACCAAGGAGGTAAAAGATTTATACAATGAAAACTGTAAGACATTGATGAAAGAAATTAAACATGCAGATATGTGGGAAAATAGTTTGTGTTCATGGTTTAGAGTAATTAATATTGTTGAAATACCTATATAACCAAAAGCAAACTACAGATTCAATGCTATCCCTATCAAAATTCCAATGACATTTTTCACAGAAATAAAAAAAATCCTAAAATTTTCAAGAAAGCATTAAAGACCCCAAATATCCAAAGCAATCTTAAGCAAGAGAATAAACTGAAGGCATCACATTTCCTGATTTTAAACTATGTTATAAAGCTATAGTGTTTAAAATAGTATGGCACTGGCATAAAAACAAACACAGTAGATCAGTGGAACAGAATAGAGGGGCCAAAAAATAAACTCACACATATATGGTCAGAAAGTCTTTGTCAAGTGACCAAGAACACACAATGGGAAAATGATAATCTCTTCACCAAATGGTGTTGGGGAAAACTGGATATCCATATACAAAAACATGAAATTGAAACTTTATTTTACACCATTAACAAACAATAATTTGAAGTGAATTGAAGACTTAAATATGAGATCTGAAACCATAACACTCTTAGAGGAAAACACAGGGAAAGAGATCCTTGACATTAGTCTTGGAAATGATGTTTTTTGGATCTAACACCAAGGGCACAGGCACAAAAGCAAAGATACACAAGTAGGACTATATCAAACTAAAAAGCTTCTTTAAGCAAAGGAAACAATTAATGAAATGAAAAGTCAACCTATGGGAGAGGAGAAAATATGTATAAATCATATATCTAATAAGGGGTTCATATCACAAATATATAAGGGATTCATGCAACTCAGTTTAAAAAAAATACAAATAACCCAATTTAAAATGGGTATATGACCTAAATAGACATTTTTTTCCAAGGAAGACATGCAAATGGCCAACAGTATATAAAATGGTGTTCCATATCACTCATCCATCACGAAAATGCAAATCTAAATCACAATGAGATATCACCTCACACCTGTTAAGGTGTCTATTGTCAAAAAGACAAAACGTAAGTGTTGGTGAGAGTGTGGGGGGAAAGAATCCCTTGTACCTGTTGGTAGAACTGCAAACTGATTGGTACAGCCATTACAGAAAACAGTATGGAGAGAATACTGTACTTTGGTGGTTTCCAGGGTCTACAGGGGTAGGGAAAATGGAAGAGGTTGGTCAAAGGGTACAAATTTTCAGCTATAAGATGAATAGGCTCTTGGAATCTAACTTATGGCATTGTGACTACAGCTAGGAATTATATTACTACTGCCCTCTCAGAAGGCAGATGGCTGTGTATAGTTCCCATAGGGGAATTATCAGACTTTCTTGAACTTCTTCATATGTATTTTAAAGGTTAGTCTTGCTTTTACTTTGAAACATATATTGTAGTGTACTCCGAATCTCACAAAGGATGCCTCAAAAAATCAAATTATGGAGTCATTTATTCAAAGGCCGGCAGTTACTAGGGAGCATTTCCAAATCTCACCACCCCAAAATGCTCACCACATCTGGCTTATATAGGCAGAATATCACAAAGATATCGATTACATCTTTGGGTTTGGAATGAGGAACCTGGTTTGCACGAAGCAGTTACAGAAGCAAAATTGAGCAAGTAAGTTATCTATAAAGATTAAGTATAGTTTTGGGTTTACAGATCACTGAATCAATGGAAACACATTATCTGGAGCCACTGAAGCAATTTAGAATAATTGTGCTGTCCTGATCTTGGGACCATCGAGTCAATTGGAACGTATTATCTGTAGCTATTGAGACAATTTAGGGTAATTATGCTATCCTGATTCCCAGGTACAGAAGAATGTGCTTTGATAACCAGTAAGATCGCAATCAATGGGATATTCAAACCATCAACAATGGAGTATTCCATTGATTGGGATAGCATACATAAGTTCAGAAAATCAAAATAACTTTTCTATTGTTTTAGCAAGCAAATTAGTACAGAAGCCAAAACAGCAGGGTTAAAGTTAAAGTTAAAACTGCAGTTTCTACCTGAGATGATTGCTAGCATACTTCACATTCATAGCAATAAAAGTAGAGATAGGCATAATCTTTTTCAGGGCATAAGACTTTAAAGGGTTCTAACACCGAAGAGTGACATGGGGAGAGACCTCCTTCAGTAAGAGATATCCAAATTACTTTACCATCTTAAATATTGCTGGAAATAACTGGTTACTTAATCAACATTTAAAAATCTTAATAAGCACAGATTCCTATTCTAGTGGTACGTTAAAGTAGAAGCTTGCTACATTCTTCATCAGTCAGGTAAACACAGGAAAAATGCAGGATTACACTAAGGAGCTCTTTCTAGGGCCTGCTCAGGTCCTTACAGCTCTAGACACATGGGTGAGTGTTTATTCCTTGGGAAATCTTGGTGCAGGTTAGGTAATTGGAAAGATTATGAAAGCAGAATAGATAAGGGGACTAAATGCAGACAAAAAACTTTTCCCCAAAATTGCTTTACATTTTATAGCATTAGACTCAAGGAGAGGGACATTCATTTTTATCTTCATTTCCTCTGGGGCAGTCCAGTTCAACCAATTATCATTAAGGTTTAACTGGAAATTCAATACATTATGCAAATGTCCCCTTTTATGTACTAGCAAGTCAAGCCAGTACTGAAATGTAGCTGTAGTTAAAAGGAGTAGATGATACCCTAGTTCTCTTTCATAGACATTTCAAAGGCAGGAAGAGGCGCTCCCCAGCCCAAGCTCGGTAGAATAAATCTCACAGATAGCTATAGTCTTGTTACCACGATGGCTTCCTCTAGGTGCAAAGGTGCTGCAGGAGAAGATGCTTAATCCCTTCTTCTAAAGAAATCAAGATGCCAATACTGTTTATTTCTAAAGAGCAGCGTGGCTTTTTGTGTCACTTGTCAGAAACAAATGCACAAGGCAGCCAGGCCGCCTCACTACCATGTGCCAGGCAATGTTCAAAGGCCTTTACATTATTACTTTATTTCATATCAAATCACTAATTGTCAGGGAAAGGCACACCAAAACCACAATGAGATGTCACCTCACACCTGTCAGGACGGCCCTTATCAAACAGAAGTGGGGAAACCTGCCAGGCAGAAGGAAATCACATGCAAATGATCTGTGTTAGGACAAATCCATTTGAATTTGAAGGACTGTAGGGCTGGAATGCAGAGACAAGGAGAAACATTGCAACACATGGGTTCTGGAGAGCCATGTGAAAGAGTTTCATCTGGTTAACCATTTATGAGCTGTATTCAGTCTTGGTTTCCAGTGGCTTGTGATTTACATTTAACACATTCCATTGTGTTACAAAATTCTTCTTCACATTGGGATAGAATCCCCTCTGCTCCCATCTCTAGGCTCCATCCCCTGAAGCCCTACAGAGAAATCCTACTTCTCAAGTTTATTAGCTCTCCAGAGCAGATCACATACCCTCTAGCCTTCTCCAGACTTTCTTTCCTGCTTGCTGGCTAGATGAAGAGGACTCTGAGCCCCAGGTTTGGTGGGGCCCTGAATCCTCCATGAAGAAATGCTACTCACCAATCCGAGACCTGCATCAAACTGCTATGTGAGAGCAAAATAAGCTCACGTTGTGCTTAGACAATTAATTGCAGGGGGGTTGCTTGTCTCCATTGTCCATTCTTCCCCAACTCTAAACAGCACTGCCTGCTTTTTAATTCAGAAGCAGAAGGCCAGGCTAGGTTCAGTCCTGGGCCTGTTTACCTCAGATCAACTACTCCCCACACCCTGCTCCATGCTGTGTGTTTTCCAGGCTCCCACACAGCTTGCTTCTTGAGTCTTTGGCCAGCGGAATTCATTGACAAGAGACTGAAAAGCAGAAGAGAGAGCATCCAGGATACTTCTCCTAGGCATCTCCAGCAGTGCCTGCATCTCCTGCATCCCTCTAATTCACTCCAGACAGGCCCTCACATGACCCCAGCCCCTGAGCTCCAGCTGCACCCACTCCTCCCTTGGTCCCTCGAGCCTAGTACTGCTGGCCTTCTACTACTCTCATTGCTGGTTGCCTCACTGTCTCCTGCCTGGCATCTCAGTTCTTCTATCACATATGTACCCAATTGTCTCCATGAAAGACTTTCTGTATTAAATATTTGAGCGACTCCTGTGTCCTAGCTAAATCAATACTTAAGAAAAGGAATCACTGCTCTTCACACCACGGTTAATGAGACATCCTATATAATAAAAGCATAATATGCAAATGGACCAAACAGCAGAACAGTGGAACGATCATCCAGATGACCATCTGAGATGATGCTATGGCACCCACTGGCACCAGGCCAGCCAAGGTGGGTGCAATGCAACTGGTCGGAGGCCTAGCCATTGCCCCATGATCAAGGCAATGCAGAAGGAGGCTCAGGCCACCAACTGGCATGCTATGGCAGGTGGGTGGGGTCTCCCTCTGCAAGGGAAGCCCAGGTCCTGGGTGCCAGAGGAAGCTGGTGACAGCAGCCAGGGGAAGGAAGGCCTACTCTTACACAAATTTCATGCATTGGGCCTTTAGTTTACTAATAATAACTTTATACTTCATCTCTGATTCAATAAACAGAATATGCATCTCAAATATTGAACACTTAGTTGTAGGGTGAGACGGAGTGTTTTATTTCAGCCAAACACCAGTATGTATCATTTTAAAATTCCTTTGCCTCCCCTGATCCAAATGTAATCTTGAGATACTGGAGGAATCTCCTAATTTGTCTCACTGTTCCTACTCATGGCTCCTCTATAATCTCTTTTCAATAAGCAGCCAAATGAGGCTTTTGAAAATACAAATCTGGTGTGGCCAGTGTTGCTCAGTGGTTGAGCATCAACCTAGGAGGTCATGGTTCGATTCCTGATCAGAGCACATGCCCGGGTTGTGGGATCACCCCAGTAGGTGTGTGCAGGGACAGCAATCAATGATTCTCTCTTATCATTGATGTTTCTATCTCTCTCTTCCTCTCCCTTCCTCTCTGAAATCAATTAAAATATATTTAAATTAAAATGGGGTTTTTTTTAATACATTTTATTGATTTTTTACAGAGAGGAAGGGAGAGGGATAGAGAGTTAGAAACATCGATGAGACAGAAACATCGATCAGCTGCCTCCTGCACAACCCCTAATGGAGATGTGCCCGCAACCAAGATACATGCTCTTGACCGAAATCAAACCTGGGACCTTTCAGTCGGCAGGCCAATGCTCTATCCACTGAGCCAAACTGGTTTCGGCAAAATGATTTTAAATAAAAATGCAAATCTGATCATGTCACTCCCCTGCCTACGCCTGCTAATGGCTTCTCATAACACTGGACTGTGTCGGCACAGTCCTACCTCATTTGTGCTTGCTGATCTCTCTCTGCAAATCTCCTACCTCTGCCCCTCCCTGGCCCATTCTTTGATCACACTGTGCATTCCTGTTCCCACGTCATTTTACTCATTGGTTCCCTCTGCCCTGCCCCACTTCCACCAGAACTTGTCACAGCTTTCTTTTCTTGTCATTCAAATCCAACCTAAATTACCTCCCTCCCCTTTGGTTATTCATTTTCTATCTTTTCAATGTGTTGGGTTTATTTTCTTAGCATTTCTCATTAACAAAAATTAGCTGGTTCATTTATTTGTTTACTAGTGGGCCAGTGCGTGAAATTCATGCACATTAAAAGGGAATTAATTAGAAGAAATATTTTAATATTGCTATTTGCCCTGTCTCTATAATAGAAGTGTCAGAGATGAAAGAAAATTAGTAAAATGTATATAAAATCTCCCTCCTGTCAGAGTCTAGGGCTAGCTACAGGACCTAAAGTCAAGTCCCTGCCCACCACCCACATGTGCTTTGAAAATGCAGGAGACCCAGACCTGGCCGGCCCCACTTCCACTGGGTGAGACCCAGACCCAGCCAGCCCCATGCCCATCAAGCCTCTCCAGGCAGGGGGTGCAGCCCCAGGTCCCCTGGCCTGGCGCCAGGTTCGGGGGTGGGGGGCAGGGGCTGTGTGCAGTCTCAGATCTCTTGTCAAGCCCCGACAGGCAGAGGGTGCAGCCTCAGGTCCCCCAGCCCAGCGCTGGGGTGGGGGGCGCAGCATGAGGTCTCCCAATTTGGCTCCAGGGTGGAGGATGCAGTCTGAGGTCCCCCATCAAGCCCCGCTGGGCAGGGGGCACAACCTGAGGTTCCCTGGCTTGGTGCCGGGGTAGGGACCATGGCCTGAGGACCTCCATGAAGCCCCGTGGGGCGGGGGGCACAACCTGAAGTCCCCTGTCAAGCCCAGCACCCCCACTCCCAGTAGCATCACGTCAGCACTGAACGAGGAGGCACGCAAGCAGTGTCACATCCCCAGCCGGGGATGCAGGCAGGCAGCTTCACCTCAACGCAGGGCGGAGACGCATGCACACAGTGTGACATTAGCGCTGGGGGAGAAAGTCCCTGCCCCCATCCCCGCCACCCAGCTCCTGTGCATGCGCAAACCGTTGACTGCTCGTGACTCGGACACCATTAGGACCAATTAGCATATTACCTCTTTATTATATAGGATATGAGAGCATAACCACAACTACCTTACTCTCCTACTACAGCCACAGCATTTAGGAAACTCAAAGACACCTAGATATTTACTGAATACATAGTCAAATGGCCATTTCCCAGATATGAGAACTGACACCCACTAATGATAACTGACATATGTAGTCTCCCAGCCCAAGATTTGATGCCATACCTTCTTAGTCCTATGCCACACTGGTGCAAACATCTTCTATCCTAGGTCTTCCAATGTTATTTGACCAATAATTTACATAGACTGAACAAGAGATTACCCCATCTTTGGACTCTTCTATAGCATATTTATTTAATAATACTAGAAGCCTGGCGCACGGAATTCATGCACAGGTATGGACCCTAGGCCTGGCCTGCTCTCAGGGCCATCTTCCCCAGCTGCCCACAGCTGGACCCCACCTATGCCCAGTTCCCCATTCACTATTGAGTGATCAGAGCCTGACAGCCAGGGAAGGGACGGAGAGGTCAGCTGTTCCCACTTGCTTGCCATCCCTGCCACCCCTCCTCCCACCGCCACCCAACCCAGTTCCCCATTTGCCATCAGCCAATTGGAGCCTAATGACCAGGGGAAGGGACTGAGAGGTAGTCAATACACCTCATAGTGACTGGTCAAGTGGTCATTCTGGTCATTCCACCATTAGTGTCAATTTGCATATTACCCTTTTATAATATAGGACTAGAGGCCTGATGTATGAAGATTCGTGCAAGAATGGGCCTTTTTCTAGCTGCCAGCACCACCTTTGCTCTGGCCAGAGCTGCCTTTCCAGTCCAGCCTGGAGCTGCCTTTCCACTGCCCAGAGGTCAGCTGGGGTGGTGCAGAACACCACTTGGCACCTGTGTATACAAATTAATCTGCCATCTTTGTTGGGTTAATTTGCATGCTCACTCCTGATTGGCTGGTGGGTGTCACAAAGGTACTGTCAATTCACATGTTACTCTTTTATTAGGTAGATAGAGGCCTGGTGCACGGGTGGGGATCCCTGCTGGGGCTGGCGTGAGGGACCGTGGATCTTCTGGTCTCTGGTCATTCTGGTTGTTCCATCATTTCAGTCTCTGGGCTTTTATTATATAGGATAGCTGCCTCATAGCATTTCACATCTCAATGAACTTTGGCCACACCAACTAAAAAACTAATTTCACATTGAGTTTCTTTATAAACATACTCATTGTTACAATGTGATTTTTCTTGGTTATAGATAATCATATAAATGAATACATGTTTGTATCTATACATACATGTTTAAGTAATACCTCCTTCTACTCTCTTTCACTTGCCTCTTGAACTTTTATCTGGCTGAAAGATCTACCTTGGTGGATCTTTGTTGTCTTCAAAGATATTTTCCTTGAGGTCCTGGAGTTCCTTATTATAATTTGACATTTAAAATAAATAAAAAAGAATCACTCAGCCATCTCAGGGATCTTCTCAAACTCTGTTGAGCTCCAAGCTCAAACTAAGAATCTATAGGGTCTGAAAGAGCTCCCAGATTATTCTTTAGGGAAAACTAAAAGAGGTATGCCACCCACATGCTAATGGCTGGTAAACAGATGAGTGTTGTCACCTCTCCTCTGCCAAAGGGGGGAAAGGGCTGGATGTGGACTTGGAGATCAAGTGCTGCTTGAGGAACTGAACTCTGAAGATGTTCCCAGGGGCAGGTAGGAGAAAATGTCTACAGTCGTTATAATTGCCTAAAAATTAGGACACTCATGCATACGAAACGTATTTTTTCTTTTTCTGTTGTTTGTTTGCTTGTTTGTTTGTTTGTTTGTTTTGGGGGGGGTGTAATTCTACATGTATGAAGAAGCCAGTAAAATTTAAAATTAACCTCAAAATATTGAATTTTTCAGGATCTTGGGATGGATTTTACTTATCAAACTGGAAATAACAATTTTAAAACAGGGTTAGCTTTTTTAAAATGCTATGTGTACATTGTTGTGTCTATCTTTAACTCAGTTCCTAAAAAAGACAAAAAAGTTTCCGTTTTTTTGCACACACAAAAAAATGGATTATCTTGCCTATAAATTCCATTGGAAAATATTTAGGCCAAAATTCAGGATTTTTTCTATCCTATATATCTAATTTTATCCTCCTTTATAAACTTAGTCAGCACAGGCTAGGCTTTTGCTGCAGTAATAACCCCCAAATCACAGCTTCTTACATTGCAAGTGTGTATTTCTTGCTTAAGCTACACATCTATCTGAGATCTACAAGGGCTGCTGCTCCACAAAGTTGCTCAGAGACTCAGGCCAACAAAGGCTCCATGATCTTGTAAATAGTACATCCAGAACACAAGTCTTGCTTCTAGGTCCCCTTGCAGGGGAAGAGAGACCAGAGGATTGTGTTAGGTTTTGTGTAATGCCTGAGTCCAGACATCATGCATTATCTTCTCTCTGTTTTTTTTGGCCTGCATTTGTTGTGTGGCCTCACCAACCTGCATGGAGTGCTGGGGGATGTCAAGAAGCAAACACAGTACTAGGTGAACATCGCTGGCTCTGTCACACAAACTCTCTAGCCCTCAAGAAGAACTGATCACTTACTTACTGGTAAGAGGCTCTTGGGTTCAGTTCCCAGTTCCTCCACTTAATTACTTGCATGACTTGTGACAGTTTATTTCATTGCTCTAGGCCACAGTTTCTTCATGTATAAAATGGAAATAATCATAATCATAATACACGTGTCATCAGGTTTTTGTTATAATTAAGTGAACAGATTCACATACTCATAACTGTCTAATACATGGTAAGTCCTCCATACATGATATGTATTTATGATATAGAGGAGGACAAGATCCAATTCCACAATTTTTAAGGTGCCTTTAGGAATTTATTTTCCCAGGTTATTATCATAGCTGTGTCCCCAGTGCTAGTCTAGTATCTGGCCTAAATGGTCAGAAATCCTATCTAATAAAAGAGTAACATACAAAGTGACCATACCTCTGCTACACCAACAGAAATGGCTGCCATCACAGAGGGAGCAGAAGGCTTAGCTCCACTCAGGCCACAAAGTTTCAATTGTAGAAGATAAATAAATCCCAGATAACAGGGCTTCCGCTTGGGCCACTCAGGGGCAGGGCCAGCCTTCAAACCACCACAAGCTCCACGCCCAGGCTGCCCATGACCCAAGGGAACACACACCCTGATCTGGGACACCCTTCAGGGCAAACCAGCTGGCCCCTCCATTCACCAGGCCTCTATCCTATCAAATAAAATATGCAGATTGAACATCACTCCAACACACAAGATGACTGCCCCCATGTGGTCAAAAGGTCCTGCCCCCATGTGGACACAAAATGGCCACCACAAATTGGCCAGCAGGGGAGGGCAGTTGGGAGAGACCAGGCCTGCAAGGGAGGGTAGCTGGGGGTGACCAGGCCGGTAGAGGAGGGAAGTTGGTGGTGACCAGGCCTGCAGGGAAAGGCAGTTACAGGGGACCCAGACCTGAAGGGGAGAGCAGTTGGGATGACCAGGCCTTCAGGGGAGGGCAGTTAGGGGTGACCAGGCCCACAGAGGAGGGCAGTTAGGGGCAAACAGGCTGTCAAGGGAGCAGTTAGGCATCAATCAGGCTGGCAGGGGAGTGGTCAGGGGTGATCAGGCTGGCAGGCAGAAGCAGTTAGGGGCAATCAGAAAGGTAGGCAGGCGAGCAATTGGGAGCCAGCAGTCCTGGATTGTGAAAGGGATGTCCCAGATGACATCCCTCAAGGGGTCCCAGATTGGAGAGGGTGCAGGCTGGGCTGAAGGACATGCCCCCCTCCCATGCATGAATTTCGTGCACCAGGCCTCTAGTTTTAAATAAATGTTAACTTGGACACTACCTCAGTACTTCTTATTCTCCCCTGTAAGCCATAGCTACCACTGTTGCTGTTTCCTCAACCTGAATGCCCTGCTCGTGTCCATCTGCCTTGTCAGGACTGTCATCCTGAAGCCCATCTCACCACAATAGGTCCATCTCACCTTTGTCAGGTCATTCCAGGCCTACAGGCGTCACATCTCTTTCCTCAGAATGTCAGAATGTCTGGTCTCACTGTCAGTAACTCACTGGTTATTTGGCTCTTCAGCACCTTGATCTTCCAACAAGCCTGTCCATCTCTTATAATGGGGACTCCACATTGGTACTGCAAGCAACAGTTCCCATCTAATTTCTATAATGTTAGAGTGGCCATAGAGGCAATAAAATTTTTTCTCATAAAAATGAAAATAAAATTTAAAAAAGTTCCCATCTAATGACACAATACTTTTACTTGGAGTATTTATAAGCCAGTTACTGTTCAACATATTTCCTCAAATGTTAGCATGCCTCAGGGTCGCCTGGAGGGCTTGTTAGAAGCAGATCACTGTGCTCCACCCCAGAGTCTCAGATTCAATATATCTTTCCTCAGAGCCTGAATATTTGCATGTCTAACAGGTTATCAGGTGTTGTGAGGCCACTGCCCTGGGGCCACACTTTGAGAGGCACTGTTACACAAGATGTCTTAAATTTATCCTTATGTTAATCCTCATAGTCCTTTAAGGTAGCTCATGCTTCCTCCCCGTGTGTAGTCAGTGACACTGAGGCTCACAAAGCTGAAATAATTTGTCCAAGGTTGCCCCACTGGTAAGTAGCAGGTGCAAGATGTGACTCTGCCTCAGCTAAATCCTTGCTCTTCACCACTAGGATGACTATGTATATTGATTATATCGTGATATACAACATTCATTACTTATTGATATAAAAGGTTCCCTTTCCCTTGGCATTAAAAGTTTGATCAAATTCCAAAACCCTGAGTCTGGGGACATTAGAGTATTTGACACTCTTATGGAAGTTTGTTCCAGGTCAAGAACAGAATGAATCTTTCCTAGTCATTGAAGCCCTAAATCAGAAGCATAACAAGACCCATGGTTACAAGAATGATGATGATATAAGAGCCACAGCTACCATCTGGAGGCTGACATACCTAAGCTACTTTCCTCTTTAAGGCCGTGGCTGAGTCTTTTCTCTGGGACCTCCACCTTTCCTCCGTGCTTGCCTTGATGGGCCAGGTGATATTCTGACTATTTCCTATCGTGGCATTCGGTGAAAAAGAATAAGAAAATAAGCTGAAAGAGTAACATTAGGCACGCTGAACTCCCCAAAAGTCCTAGGAAACCAGGCTTCCAAAGGCTTTTCCTGGGACCACACTGCCCTCTAGGGGCCATTACTTTCCAGACAGGATAGTCTATTTGCTCGGTCATGATCAATGCTTCTCAGGTCCAAAGATGGGGTGATTGAAGAATCATGCTCACATGGCCTGTGAGATTCAGAGAGACCTGCATGTTGAGACAATGACCTATGTGATACCACCCTTTCCATTCTCTTTCCACTAAAAGTCTGGGATCTTGAAGTGTGTCTACCCCTGTTAAGTCTGATTGTCAGGCCGTACCTGGAATTGCTTGCTCAAGCGCACGTCAGACAAAAGCAAATATAAATACATGGGGACATGTGAAAAAATTACCATGGGGGTAAAAATACATATATACATATATATATATATATATTCAGAACCATGGAATGCTGTTAAATGAATGATATTTAGACAGGAAAAGACTCAGAACACTCAAAGCCTCTACAAGTATCAAGTATATCAAAGGTTGGTGGCATTCCCAAAACAGTGATCTACAAGAGGCGAAGGGGTATGCCCTGAAGAAGGGTTCTGAGGGTAAAACAAGGTCTCACAGATTTCCTTAGTGTGGGACTTCTCAGCACCGTTAACATATTATAGGCCTTGTGAATCTCCAAGGGGGGCCATGGTCTCCAAGGCTTGCCAGACCTATTTAGTGAGACACTCTTCCCCCAGAAATACGTTTCATCTTTTCCCAGGATACCACATTCCTGGAACACACACTGTGATTCACGGACACTTACAGGATACGAGTGTTCCTGTGTCCACGTCTGGACAAACTTGAGAATAATTGTATGGCAGGGCTTTGTACCACACAGTTTCGGGGGCAATAAACATGAAATAAATTGCTGTAGCACTTTACAGTTTACAAGACAGTCCCTTATACCGCCTCTCATTTAATCCTCACAGCAATCCTGTGAGATATGCCTACCAGCAACCCAATTAAAGTCATCTCGCTCCAAGTTCGCTGGGTATTTTTCTGAACCAAAGGAAGGATGAAGCTAGCAAATTCTTCATCCCTGTAAATATTTAAACACTGTCTGAAATCTACTTAATAGCCATAACTGCTAGCTTTTATTAAGTTCCTAGCTTCCTGTACTCAACCGATCTCATTTAATTCTCAGAAAAATCCTACAAGGTGGAAACTATCATTATACTCATTTGCCAGAGGAAGAAATTGAGGCTTAGACAGAATGACAGGGACACACCTGAGGTCATACAGTCAGATTCACTTTAATCCTGAGCCACATGTCTAACCACGTGGCCCATTTGGGGAAGCTCTAAATATAAAAGGGAGATGAAGTTGTGCTGCTCTCTGAGTCTATATCGTATGAGTTTTTCACTGTCTGTGTCCCAGGCCCTTCCCTTTCCTTTTCTCTTCCCCCTCCCCCAGGGGGCGGATTTGAAGGGTGAGGGAAGGGAATGTCACACTCCTGCTAGTGCAGTTCCAGCAAATTACTGCCAGAAACAAGCAGTGCTGATGTCGCTAATCACCTGCCCTAAGGTGGCTGGCAAAGGGTGTGGTCTCCCATATAACTCTTATTTGTGTGATTTATTGTGAGCAAGTTAAGGTTATTTTGGGAGACTGGATACAGAAGGAAATACCTGCTTCTTCTAGGAAAATAGCGACAGCATAAAACCCTTAATATTCACAGGGTTGTTAGAAGAGACATTCTGTCAACCCCATCTAATTATAATCTGAGGTGTTAATTAGTTTTAGAGCTATGTTGTTACCTGTGCTTCTCACTTCTTCATCTGCTTTAGAAGAAGTAAAATGAAGAAATAAAGAAACTTCCAAACACTGTAACAGAAGAAGTTTGGGGACCATGAGGAGGAAGCGATTATAGATTACAGCCAATTTAGAATTTGTGTTTCAAAATAGAATAAATCCTCATGACTTGTTAAAAGTAAGCCTGAATCAGTAATCATCCTAGATCATGCGAACAAGTAGGTCTTTATCCATCTTCTTTCTTTTTATAGGAATATCACATGTGTTATTACAAACAATAGTTTGAGCCACAAACCCAGAAACACCACCTAATGATGAATTCTGTGTTTAATCCTGTATTAGTTTGTTAGGACTGCCATACTAAAATACCACAGGCGGCTTAAACAACAGAAACTATTTCCTTGCATTCTAGAGATGAGAAGCCCGAAACCAAGATGTCAGCAAGTTGGTTTCTCCTGAGGTTTCTCTTTCCTTGGCTTGAGGGTGGCCATTTCCTCATCTTTGTCCTCACGTGGTCTTCTCTCTATGTATGTTTGTGTCTTAATCTCCTCTTCTTATAAGGACACCAGTCATATTGGATGAGGGCTCACCCATATAATCTCATTTGAGCTTAATCACCCCTTTAAAGGCCCTCACTCCAAATCAGTCACATTCTAAGGTACTGGGTCTTAGAATTTCAACATATGAAATTAGGGGAAGGGATAAAATCCAGCTCATAATACGGACTTGAGGGAGGGGCACAATTCAGCTCATAGCAATCCCCATTATTTTCCCAGCATCAACTATGTATATGAGACTGGAGACACAACGTACAGCAGAAAAAGCAAAGATCCTGCATTCTTAGAGCCTAAAGTTCAGTGAAAACCCAAAAATAATACCTAATACAGTACCTGGCAGCTGGTTATCATAATCATGAAGTTGTAGTTGCAGACAAAGCTACTTGTAGTTTTTTCTTACTAGTATCCTTGTTGGAAGCCTGATGCTCCAGTGATGAGAGAGTTATTCAGCTTTTCTTTTACCATCAATGCTTAACAAAAGGCTGGTTGCCAGGCCAACATGATGCCTCTGAAAGCTCACTCTGACCATAAGGATGTCTCCCCTTTTTGTTTCTTCTCTGAAGCAGAAACACGTGACACCCGACCCAGGATTCCTGCTCTAACACTACTTTTGAGTGGTGGGCTAGTGAGACCCTAGAGGCCAGGAAGACTCTAAAATAGCAATACATTAAGAATGGGAAGGCAACTCTTAGGAATTTATCCTAAGAAATTACAAACACCAATCAGAAAGGATTTATGCACCCCTATGTTCATAGCGGCACAATTTACAATAGCTACAATTTGGAAACAGCCTAGGTGCCCGTCAGCAGATGAGTGGATCAGAAAACTGTGGTACATCTACACAATGGAATACTATGCTGCCATTAAAAAGAAGGAATTATTACCATTTGCAGCAACCTGGTTGGAACTGGAGAGCCTTATGCTTAGTGAAATAAGCCAGTCAATGAAGAAGAAGCATCACATGATCGCACTCATTGGGGGATAATAAAGAACATTATAAACTGATGAACAAAAAGATAGATACAGAGACAGTAAAGCTTCAAACAGACTGTGAAATTACAGCAGGAAGATTAAAGTTTGGTGAGGTAGATAAGAGATCAATCAAAGGACTTGTATGCATGCATATAAGCATAACCAATGAACATAGACACTGGGGGGTTGGGGTATGCCTGGGAGGGAGGGGGGCAATGGGGAGATATGTATAAAAAATTAATAAAAATTTAAAAAAAAGAATGGGAAGGCAGGAGAGGTTGGGGCAGGGGGGCGGGCCTGTAGGAGATCAACCAAAGGACTTGTATGCATGTATGTGTAGGCATAGCCAGTGGATACAGGGCAATGGGGGAGGGCGGGGTGAGAGGGGGAGACAGATGAGGGCATGTACTGGGGAGTGGGGAGGGCAATAGGGGGGGAAAAAAGCTGTGATCCATTTGCACAATTAAATATTACTCTGCCATAAAAAAGAAAGAAATCTTATCTTTTGCTACAGCATGCCAAGAGTATGTAAAATAAGCCAGTCAGAGAAAGACAAATACCGTATGATTTTACATATATGTGGAATCTGATGAATAAACTAAACAACAAAAAATAACAGACCGATAGGTACAGAGAACAGACTGACAACTATCAGAGAGGACTTGATGAAAAAGGTGAATGGATTAAGTAGTAAAAATTGGTAGTTGCAGAATTGCCACAAAAATGTGGTTTGCATCATGGGGAATACAGTCAATAATTTCAAGATAACTGGTTATGGGGCCAGGTGGGTGCTTGGAGCAGCTGAGGATCACTCTGTAGAGTGCATGGTTTTCAAGCCACTTTGCTGTACCGCTGAAACTGATGTGAAATGGTATCGAATGTAAACTGTGTTTGAAAATAAAATAAAATAATGTTTTTAAAAAAGAATGATTGCTCCTGTGTTTAAATCCTACCTCTGTTACTGATCTCTTAACATTGTGCAAGTCATTCACCTAAGGCCTCAATTTCCTGATCTATAAATTAGAGGGTTAGAATATGCCAATCTTTTCCAACTGAATTCTGAGACAAATGTGCAGGGCTGTCTACATGCAGAACCTGCACAATTGCACAAAGCAGCCCTGCCCTGCCGGACCCACAGGGGTTCCTAGGAAATAACTTAGGGCCAGTGGAGGAGAGGGAAATCAGCTACCTCCACTTCGGTCTTAAGTTCTGCTTTATCTGTCTCGTTTCCTGCATTTCTTTTTTTTTTTAATTAAATCTTTATTATTCAGATTATTACATTTGTCTCTCTTTTTTCCCTTCCATAGCTCCCCTCCACCCCATTCCCACTCCTCCCTCTACCCTTACCTTCCCCCCAATTGATGAGTCCATAGGTGTATGATTTTTGTCCAGTCACTCCCTGTAACCCCCTCTCCCCTTTCCCCCTGAGAATTATCAGTCCACTCCCTTTCTGTGCTCCTGATTCTATTATATTCACCAGTTTATTCTGTTGATCAAATTTTTAATTCACTTAATTTTTAGATTCACTTGTTGATAGATATGTATTTGTTGTTCATAATTTTTTATCTTTTACCTTTTTCTTCTTCCTCTTCTAAAAGAGTACCTTTCAGCATTTCATATAATACTGGTTTGGAGTTGATGAACTCCTTTAGCTTTTTCTTCTCTGTGAAGCTCTTTATCTGCCCTTCAATTCTGAGTGATAGCTTTGCTGGATAGAGCATTCTTGGTTGTAGGTTCTTGCTATTCATCACGTTGAATATTTCTTGCCACTCCCATCTGGCCTGCATCGTTTCTGTTGAGAAATCAGCTGACAGTCATATGGGTGCTCCCTTGTAGGTAATTAACTGGTTTTCTCTTGCTGCTTTTAATATTCTCTCTTTGTCTTTTGCTCTTGGTATTTTAATGATGATGTGTCTTGGTGTAGTCCTCTTTGGATTCCTTTTATATGGGGTTCTGTGTGCTTCCTGGACAGTCTATTTCTTTTACCAGATGTGGGAAGTTTTCAGTCATTATTTCTTTAAACAGGTTTTCAGTATCTTGCTCTCTCTCTTCTTCTGGCACCCCCACAATTCTGATGTTGGTACGCTTGCAGCTGTCCCAGAGGCTCCTTACATTATCTTCACATTTTTGGATTCTTTTCTCTTCTTGCTTTTCCAGTTGAGTGTTTTCTGATTCTTTATATTTCAGATTTTTGACTTGATTCTTGCCTTCCGCTAGTCTGCTATTAGGTCTCTGTTTAATATTTTTTTATTTCAGTCAGTGTATGTTTAATTTCTATTTGGTCCTTTATCATCTCTAGTTGGATCTTTTGCATCTCTACCTGGTCCTTTTGCATCTCCTTTTGGGACTCGATAACTTTATCCATCTTTTCTAGCATATTCTTGAAAAACCTTATAAGCATGGTTTTGAACTCTATATCCAGTGGTTTTTTTCCTCCATTTCTTTTGTTTGTGATCCCTTCCCTTGTCTCGGCATTTTCACTATGCCAAGAGAACTTCTGTGTTGGATTCAGCCTTATGATAACAGACTTGAAAAAGCGCAAACGCCTCTCTAGAGCATGGGATGGGTGGAGTCTCAGGGCTTAAGGGACCACCTCGCCTTCCAGTTGGGCCTGCCCTCCAAGGCCCCTGAGTCTCACGTGACTGGGTAATCGCTGAAGCGGTCCCTGTGCATTTGCGCAGGCGTGCTCTCTCACAGTGCCTCTAGACTGCTGCCTTTCCGGCTCCCCTGTGCTACGGGACCACATGAGTCTGGGTCCCGAGGGTTTCACCCGAAACTGGGGTTTAGTGAAGTTAGAAGTGGCACAGTTGGGAGGGTCTGTCTCCCGCCTACTCATGAGAGCCAGCAGCACAATCAGCAGTCTGTCCTCTGTGGCGCAGTGCTGTGCGTGCCACCAGACCTCTGATCTTTTGCAACTCCCCTAAATTTCCATACACTTCTCACTTTTCACAGTCCAAACTCCCCCCATATGAGTTTCAGCTGGATCTGGGGTTTAGTGTCGTAGGATAAGGAGTTCAATGCCTTTGAGAGTCTCCGTTTCCCTCCCGCCAGAGAAAGCCAGCCAGGTTTGCCGTCACTGGCTCTCTTCACGTACGCATCTCCGTACCTCAGCTTTTTGCAGCTCGTCTGGGTCTCCATGAGCCCCTCTCTTTCCCTCTAGTTGTAGAATTTCCACTCAGCCAGCTTTCCTGTGGTTCTGGATGATGTCCGTTCTGTCTTTTAGTTGTAGTTTTGAAATTGTTGTACGAGGCAGCAGTGTAGGTGTTTACCTATGCCGCCATCTTGGATTCTCCTCACATATAACTTTTTTTCATTTACACCAGACGCTATGTTATGCTGGCTGTTGTCAATTTGTTACTAGACAATCTAAGGGAAGAGAGGTCAGTGCCCCTGACTAAATATGCAGTGCACCTGTGTGAAAATCACTGGCATCCAATTAACCCACCACAGTTTCCAATGGGGCACAAAGTTTGACCTTAAAACATCTCAAAGCTGACATTTGCACAGCCCAACATGGATGGGCCCCTAAATATAGGTACATACAGCGTTACCTATTAATATGATCCTAGAGGCTTTGGTTTCCTGGTGTCTAATATTATTGGCCAATTCCTCGTTTTGTCCTAAAATGTCATAGATAATATTCTCACTCTACATCTAAGATTAGAATAAATGAAGATAAAAGATGAGCAAATAACTGATAACCTCAAGTCAACACACACCCGAGCAATGGGACAACAGAGACATTTTAAATCTCTTGCTTTGTTATACTGACTTCTGGGCAGAGCTATCCATCTCCGATTCTCAGTGTGCCTGCCTCTCGGAGTGTTGCGATCCTGCAGGAAATTTAAATTGCAGGCTGGTCGATGGCCAGAGAGGTACAAGAAAGAGACAACCACACTAGTCTTAAAAAGTATTCATAGACAATGCTGTTATGTGAGAAAGAGTTTTTACTTGCATATAAAGGGGCTGGATAGGTTTTTGTAAAAGGAGCTCACAGAATATGAAAATGAGTAATATAAACTGCTTAACTTACTACATTTCTTTTAGAGATGTTTTCCTATCCTGGGATAAGAAAAATTAAATTCTCAAGGAAGTCAGACTGAGGGCAAAATGGCAGAACTGCTTTTTTCTCTTCTTCACTAAGAATCCAAAGACATGTTGAATTCCCAGAGGCCCAGCTGGGTCATGCACTGGTTTAACATGGGAAACTCCTCTAACCACTTGTAAAGCCAGTTTTCTAATTTGTTAAAAAAGGATAACATTACTGCTACAGAATTAATGTCAAACGGTTAGAAATCTGATATCCATGCAACTCTAAAACAAACATGTCAAAGATTTCATTCAAGTCTTTAATTATTGAGAGAGCCAGTAAGATATTACGACCGAGTCAAAGGAGAATATGAGGAACAGAGATACAGTCAGTCAGTCAAAGGAATGCCAAAATAAATCTGTTCATAGATGTGAAACTGGCTAATGTCCTAAAGACAATAAATGGTAATATTTTAGGATTTCTACTACATAGAAAACAGTGGCATCTCTCCAGGGAAAAAATTTATGTGCATCCTTGTGGAGAGGAATTATTTACATTCCTCTCAGATAAGAATCATGTGCAATGCTATTCCATTTTCACAAATTAACTCCCATCCTTACAGAGTTGTAAGAGAGCCCAGTTCAGGAGCTGCCAGGACCAAGTACTGCCCATGGGTCAAACCCAGACCACAGCCTGTTGTTTTGTGTATTTGTTTTTGTTGTTTTGTTTGTTTGTTTAAATATATTTTTACTGATTTTAGAGAGGAAGGAGGAGTGAGAGAGAGAGAAACATCAATGATGAGAGAGAATCATTGATTAGCTGCCTCCTGCATACCCCCAACTGGGGATCCAGCCTGAAACCCAGGCCTGTGCCCTAACCAGGAATGGAACTGTGACCTCCTGGTTCATAGGTCCCCACTCAACCACTCAGCCACACTGGCCGGGCCACAGCCTATTTGTATACAGCCTACAAAGCATGGCTTGTACATTTTAAAAGAGCTGTTAAAGACAAGAAAGGAGAAAGGGAGGGAGGGAGGGAGAGGTGACATCTTGGCATTTAGAATCAGAATAGTTCATGTTCATAATTCCATGAAATAGTCAAAGAGAAATTTCCCATTTACAAACATATGAAAAATCGGGGCATTTTAGATAAAACAGAGATATATGGGTTTATTGAAAAGGTCCGATGAACTGGCAAAACTGGACTCACATTGTCACATGGCAACAATCAGCTAGATTCTTATTTCTCAGACAGTGGATGAGGAAACCAGGAGCATGGCATCACCTGGGAGATTGTTAGAAATAATAATCGCCTCCCAAAACTTAGCCCAAGACAGGTGCCCAGTGACCTCCAAGCACACAAAAGTCTAGGAAGCACTGAGGTAGCTCTGGACAAGGTCTTTAACAAGGCATGTATTCCCCAGACTGGTATGGTCCCCACCAGTCTCTCTCTCTTCACATTTGGTCTTTTTTTACTTATTTACATTACCTGCCTGGCCCGTGTAAATAGTCTGGCTTTCAACCCTAATCCAAACTCCTTGGCCTATCAGCTGAGCCCTCCAGAACTATATTTCAAAAGTTTCTCTCACTACTTCCAGCCCAAACCCTTCCATTCCACTTATACTAACTCCCTAATAGGTCTTTCATCCCATTACTTCTCCCAGCAGAAATCCAATGTGATCATTTTATCTACCCATTCATTCATTCACATTAGAAAGTACGTATGCTGACACACTTTGCATTCCTAATTACAGGACTCTTCCAATGTCACTTTTGCTAACATTTGTAATTCTAACATCCAGCGAGTGTTTGGCATATAGTGGGCGTTCAATAGTGAAACTATGAACGTAGGGACAAATAATCCAGTGAGCGGATGAATTATGAAAGCCAGAACTTCAGGTGACAAATGTTTATTATCCATCAGGTATCGTGCTGGGCCCTAGGGATACTAGGTACACAAGAGAGCATCCTACTCTCAAGAAGCTTCCAATACTTCTGGAGAACCTGAGAGCTGCCAAAATCGCAATAGAAGAGGATGTGAGCTATTACAGAAGTGTAACCATTATGTATTGTTTTAATAGTACTGCATAACAAACCACAGAACTTCAGTGGCAGGCCGCAGTCATTACTCTCCCAGGTGGTCACTAAAGTGGCTTGCTGTTCTTGACTGAAATTTATTAATACCTGGGCGCTGTGTGGAGGCCAGGTCCTCCTGGCTGGAATGGCTGGCTCACTTTCATGGGTCTCTCACCTTCCGGCACACTGCGCTTTGCATTTTCATGGTGATGGCTTAAATTTTAATAAGGTAAAAGCATTTCCCAGAAAATAATACAATTTTGCAAAAAGACCAAAGGAACTACATCTGTCTTGTGGTTCATTTTGTTTTACAATGTATGAATGGCCATCCTCTGCCTCTTCTCTCAGCAACACTTCTTGGTAATACTCTTGGTAGAAGGACAAGGGCAAATTATTTTGGAAGCTTTTCCATTCCACAATCCCAAGATCATTTTTTTTCTAAACACTATGCAATGGCAGAAGAACACTGCCAGTCAAAATAATAAAAAAATAACATAAAACATGTTGAGTCCTTTCAATGAGTCCTTGTGCTAGGCACTCCATATGCACTAACTCATCTCTCCTCCTAACAAGTCAAAGACATGTATGATTGCTCCAGTTATAGATGAAGAAACTGAGGGTCAGAGAAGTGAGATAACGGGTTTGAGGGTGCTCAGCCAGAATTCAGCACTCTAGAAACTTTTTCCTCCTGTTACACCACAAAAAGTGAAGTTATGCCCATCACCTTGTCCTACTTTTCCTTCCTGTGTAATGGTTTTCACATCTCCATCATTTTTGGCCAAATGTACAGCCCCAAGAATTAAAATTTCAGTAAGAGAACCACCAAGAGTAAATTACAACACAGGTCAGCCATGAAATTACGGCTGTGTATTTTTAGGGCCATTGTACACTAAGAGACAAGGCCTATTCGTTTTCTTTGTCCTGCAATATTAAATTTTGAAATTGCTTCCTTGGTTCAAAAGTTCTGATGACATTTGAATTGTGTAAGTCGTAAAAGAAATGCAAGTAATCCTGAAGAGTCTGGTCATTATGTGCCAACCAAAGATGAGGATTGTAGTGTGTGTGTTTTTCATTCTATACCTAATGCATTTTTAACAAAACCACTTCTCAAGTTTGAAAACTGTAACCTAAGTTTTCCTGTTTATCACATTATTTTGTTCCTTTATCACCTGTAGATAAAGTTCAAAAATTATAGTTGTTCCATAGTTAGCACTTGTACATTTTCTTTATCACCTTTGTTGGCAACTTCAAGATACAGGGAAGGAAGAAATCAAGTATGTAGACATAAATATTCCAGGTCATATGGTACTGACTTGCCATCAGAGAAAACTTTCTCATCCTAAAGGATTGGATCCACACATAGTACATACAACCCATTGGCTTTCTCTCCTGAAATACACAATTTTCCATCTGTTCCAGGAGTTGACTCCCATTAATGTCTGGCATGGAATAAAAAGCTCAAAAGTCAAATGAAGCCTTGCCTCAGCAATCCTGTCAAATTCTGCAGTTTGACTTAAAATGGCCCACTTTTCAAAGTGACATAACAATCAATGAACCATTTAGTGATTTAGCTGGCAATACAAAACCCAGGCTGTTTTTTAATCTTATGTAAACCTTTCCATAAAGTTAAAAAAAAAAAAAAAAGTCAGCAAGGAGACACAGAGACACAGGAAAGTAAACTTTTTCTTATAATCTACATCAGAGGTGGCAAACGGCTTCATTCATCTCACATGACAACTCCAGGTAAGTAATAGTTCTGCCTGAAGCACACTGCTGAGAACAATTTTGAGGTCACATCTGGAGATGATGGGAAATGTGCAGCAATCGATTAGTAATGTCTACTTAATTATACCATTACAATTGGCAGCCTTTGTACCACTCTGGCTTCGTTCTTCCAAAAGTTACAGTTGTTTAAAAGTTTAGTCATCTAGACGTATCCAGTATATTTTATTATATATGTCCAATAAAAAGGCATCTGATGACATTAAAGAAATTACAATAGTTCTAGCCGGCTTGGCTCAGTGGATAGAGCGTGGGCCTGTGGACTGAGGGGTCACAGGTTTGACTCTGATCAAGGGCATATGCCTGGGTTGCTGGCTCAATCCCCAGGAGGGGGCATACAGGAGGCAGGCAATCAATGATTCCCTCTCATCATTGATGTTTCTATCTCTCTCTCCCTCTCTCTTTCTCTATGAAATCAATAAAAATATTTTGAAGAAAAAAAAATTACAGTAGACATCATTGTTCTTCCACAATGGGGCACTACTCAGAAAAGTGACCCAGGGTTTTTCCCTAGACAACTGTGTAAGAAACCTCTAATGGACTAACTAGTACATATTTATTGTTCATATTCAAGCTCCATAGAACTGGCTTCACCCCATTAGATTTCTCTTTTAAAATAAATCATTGAGGTTCATACTTGTGTGAATTCTCTGAACACACATATTAAAATTTTTATTTTTCTATTGTTAAATAATTAAATAAGCAAATCATTGTTTTATTCCTAATCACTATCCATAGTTTAGAAACTGAGGCTATAGAATGACTGTAGTATGTCTTTCTGCAGCCCAGAATCAAATCAGTGGCTTTTCGCTAAACACATGGTCAGACAACACTCAGAGCCTTGTTCAATAAAAGCAATGAACTGTGAAGCATGGCTCCAAAGACCACACATCAGACCACCAGGTAAAAATCAACAGACTTTCTTGTCTGGTACCTCATTAAAGTTCAAAAATTATAGCTGTTCCGTAGTTAGCACTTGTACATCTTCCTTTATCACCGGTAGAGCCATGGTAAGAAAAACAACCTTACTGACGGATGTCAGCAGAACGTGGGAATCAATGGTGTTTTGTGCATTAAGCAAAGGTTAAAGCACAATCACATTCAAAGACCACATTTAAGGGGGGGGGGGGGGGGAGAAGCCTTCCTTTTCTCTTCTTCCTTATCCTTTAGTGCCACCTCCAGGATTTTCTAAGAACAGCTCAAATAAAGTCGGGACCTTCCACAAAACACGGAGGTCCGAAATTCCAAAGGAGAATTCACCCAAGTTCACTTGCTGCAAAGTGAGAGCCACTAGGGCACGAGGGTCTTGCGGGTACCTAGCAGGGTCATCCTGAATGGGCTTCTTAGAGGGCCCTTCGTAGGCATCACAATAAATATTCAGGAAAGATATTTCAGACCTAAAGAAAGGTGTAAAGAGTTTATTATGAGCCAGGGATTTAGGGGATAGTCCCAGAAGCATGTGCGGGTGGTTGGGACTGAGATAATGCTCTGGGGGATATCAGTTTTGCAGTTTATTTCATGCATTAGCATCGAAGGAGGAGAGGTAAAGCAAGTTATGTGAGCCTGATAGGTGTAGCCCAGTGGTTGAGCGTCAACCTACGAATCAAGAGGTCACAGTTCAATTCTAGGTCAGGGCACATGCCCTGGTTGCTCGCTCAGTCCCTAATAGGGGGCATGCAGGAGGCAACTGATCAATGATTCTCTCTCATTATTGATGTTTCTATCTCTCCCCCTCCCTTCCTCTCTGAAACCAATAGAAATATATGTATTTTTTAAAAGTTATATGAAATCCATTAGTGGCAGATTAAGAAGGTGGGAAATCACTAGGACTGGATGAAAAGTAAAATGAAGAAATACATGTTTCTTTCATATTGGTGGGTGCAGGACAGTTAACACCTAACATACATAGTTTAAGGGGTATGCAGGTAAAGGGTAATAATGAGGAATGTGGGAGTTGTCCCACCCTGTTATCTTTGGAGGTCTGGAGAAGAGATCATTCTGACATTTCAAGTATGTTATTCTAGATGCACAAAAATAATGGACAGAGCTGTTCAAGGTAGAGATTAACCTATCATATATGCCTTAGGATGTGATTTTCACCATAACAGGGAAATGAGAACAGGTGTTTCCAGAGTTTCTATTTTTAAGAGAAATGAAAATTGCAGGTTTTTTACTGCAATCTCCTTCAATAGCTACCCTGTTTCCTCAAAAATAAGACAGTGTCTTATATTAATTTTTGCTCCCAAAGATGCACTAGGTCTTATTTTCAGGGGATGTCTTATTTTTCCCTAAAGAAGAATACGGTACACATTTATTGTTGAACAACAAAAAAAAGGAAATTTATTACCTGTATATGATACAATAGTAGTTGTCATCACAAACCAGCTCACTGACTGGCTGCAGTGCAGTCGGAGCTATTCAGGCAGTGCGAGGTCTCTTTAATTCAGGAGTTAAGATGCCTTACAGTAGCTTCGGGGGCCTTATATTCCAAGGAGGCCTTATGTTTGTGGGAGGCCTTATTATCAGGGAGGTCTTATTTTGGGGGGGATGCCTTATATTACAGCAAGAGGCAAAACTGTAAGTAGGTCTTATTTTCGGGGGATGTCTTACTTTTGGGAAAACAGGGTAAGCTCTGGAAGCAGCCACGTGCCCATTAATGGATGAGTGGATAAAGAAGCTGTGCTACATTTACACCGTGGAATACTCTGCAGCTGTAAAAAAAAGAAGGCGCTCTTACCTTTTGAGACAACCTGGAGGGGCCTGGAGAGTATTATGCTAAGCGAAATAAACCAATCAGAGAAAGACAAGTATCACATGATCTCACTCAAATGTGGAATCTAATGAACAAAATAAACTGATGAATAAAATAGATCGAGAGACATAGAAGCATGGAAATGATTGATGAATCTCTTAAGAAAAGGCAGGGGTAGCGGGATGAGGGGAGAGATTAACCGGGCAACTTATATGCATATTAGTTCATTCATGGATAAGGTCCCTAAGCCCAGCCAGCGATCAGGGCTGATTGGGGCCTTCAGGCTGCCAGTCAGGACCTTCCTTCATTCCACGCTGCCCCCTGGTGGTCAGCGCACATCATAGTGAGCAATCCAACTCCTGGTCTCCTGGTTGAACTCCTGAGGGGACACTTTGCATATTAGCCATACACACACATACACTAGTATAGATAGATATGCATAGCCCGTGGACACAAACAATAGTAGGTGAAGACGGGTACAGTGCGGAGGGGGTTAATGGAGAAAAAAGGAGACATCTGTAATACTTTAAACAACAGATAATTAAAAAAAAAAAAACACTAGCATTTAGCCCTGGCCAGTATGGCTCACTTGGTTGTGCATTGACCCATGCACTGAGAGATCACCGATTCAATTCCCAGTCAGGCTGTTGCCCCAAGTTGTGGGTTCTGTCCCTGGCTGTAGTGTCAACCAGGAGGTAACCTGTCAATGTTTCTCTCTCACATAGATGTTTCACTCTCATATCTATGTCTCTCTCTCTTTCTCTCTCTCTCTCTCTCTCTCTCTCTCTCTCTCTCTCTCTCGCTCTCTCGCTCTCTCTCTCTCTCCCTCTCCTTTCCTCTTTTTCTAAAAATCAACTTAAAAAACATGTTTTGAAAAGAAGACTAACGCTTAAAAATGACTATACAAACTAGAAAATAGACCTGTGCACCTAATCTAGCCTTTGTGCCCCCAGGGCCTCTGGTTCAGATAGTAAATTAATTCATAAGAGAAAGATCTCCCTATGAATTAACTATACCAGTGGTCGGCAAACTGTGGCTCTCGAGCCACATGTGGTTCTTTGGCCCCTTGAGTATGGCTCTTCCACAAAATACCACGTGTGGGCATGCACATACAGTGTGATTGAAACTTCATGGCCCATGCGCAGGAATCAGTTTTCGGCTCTCAAAAGAAATTTCAATCGTTGTTCTGTTGATATTTAGCTTTGTTGACTGAGTTTGCCGACCACTGGCCTATACCAATCAATCAAAGAATGCCACAGAGCCCATGAATCCTGAGCTGGACCTTAAAAAATGGGGAATATTCTTGGCAGTTTAAGTTTTATTTTTAGAAAGAGAGAGAAAAAGAGATCGACAGGTTGCCTCCCAAACACACCCAGACCAGGAACCCACAATGAAGGTATGTGCCCTGACTGGGAATTGAAGCCACAACCTTTCGGTGCACAGGATAATACCCCAGCCAACTGAGCCACACCAGCCAGAGCAAATATTCCAGTTTAGAAAACTCACTCATCGAATTGGAAATTACAACCAAACATTTTCAACCCTGAACTGCGGCATAACGATGGGAATGCATGAGTTACATGCCAGACAGAGAAGAGACAAATAGGCCAAAGGTAAGAAAGACTGACAAATAAAGAGAAAAGAGCATCTTTAAACTCCATGCTTCTTTGGATCAGGTGGAAAAGCAGAGGTTCCTCACGCCTTTCATCATGCTTGAATTCAGAGAGGGAAAACCCATTTATAATGACTATTTTATGGAAATTCTAAAATTCAGAGACATCTTAGTGGGAGAGAGAAGGAAGAGAAGAAGAGGATGGAGAAAACTAGAGATGCATTTATGAATGCATTTACAGATGGAGAACAGTGATTTTCAATCTTTTTCATCTCCTGGCACACATAACTAATTACCAAAATATAACTTTTTTATTGATATAACCAAAAAACAGTAAAATTTTGATTCGTTCACACCAAACGCCTATTGTTGTGTTGGCTATTGTCACTTTTTTTTATTGACAATCTAAGGGAAAAGAGATTAGCGCCCCTGACTAAACAGTCGGGCATTGCATGTTTTAAACATTCTTGCAACAACACAAGTTGAAAATCACTGATGTAGAGCATCTGCTGTGTGCCAGGAATTATTTTAGGCGCTGAGGACGCAGTCATGAATAAAGCAGGCAATGCCCCCATTTTCAGGGAGCCTCAATTCCAGTGAGGAAAGAGAGGTAATAAACATATAAACATGTAAGAACATAATATGTCCATTGTGCAAACCACATGACTCTCTGGGGAGAAGTCCCCAACAGAGGGAACTGAAAGTGCAAAGGTCCTGAGGCAGACTGATGAGAACATGTTTAAGGAATAGTGTGGGAGGCAGAATTCCAAGAGGGCCCCATGAACTCCCTCCTCTCCAGCATTGCTCCCAGGAGTATGCATGTTAAAGGAATTTTGCTACTGTGATTAAGATTACTAATTAGTTGACCTTTAGAGAGGAAGATTGTCCAGGTGGGGCTAACCTAATTGCATGAGTCCTTTTCTCTGGCTGGTTGCAGAAGGGGAACTCAGACTCAGGTCACCCTTTCAGGCTTAGAAATGGGGGGGGACTACATGGCAAGGAATGTGGGTGGCCTCCAGGAGTTGAGAGTAGCCCTCAGCTGACAGCCAATGAGGAAACAAGGGTCTCAGTCCTACAACCATAAGGAACTGGGTTCTACCAACAACCTGAATGAATTTGGGAGTAGACTTTTCCCCAGCCGCAGACAAGAGTCCAGTCCTGCAGAAAGCTGACGTTGGCCTAAGCAGAAAACATGGCAAAGCCTGCTCAGACTTCTGATCTACAAGATCTCTGTATATAAAAGGCTATGCTGAAATCGGTTTGGCTCAGTGGATAAAACATCAGCCTGAAGACTGAAAGGTCCCAGGTTTGATTCCTGTCAAGGACATGTAACTTGGTTGTGGGCACATCCCCCATAGGGGGCGTGCAGGAGGCAGCTGATCAATGTTTCACTCTCATCAACATTTCTAACTCTCTCTCTCTCTTCCTCTATGTAAAAAAATCAATAAAAAATAAATAAATAAATAAAAGGCTAATATGCAAAGTGTCTCCTCAGGAGTTCAACCAAGAGACCAGGAGTTCAATCGCTAGCTATGATGTGTGCTGACCATCAGGGGACGATGCAGAATGAAGGAAGGTGTGGGCCCACAGCAAGAAAGAAGGACCCGATTGGCCCTGATCGCTGGCCCGGCTAGGAACCCTACCTGTGTACGAATTTCATGCACCGGGCCTCTAGTTTAGTATATAATAAGTAGTGTTGGCTGGAGCAAAGTCTCAGGCACCTGCTACTAGGTTCACCTGGTTCATGATTCGTCACCTTCAGAAGCTCAGGTGAGAGGTCTTCATTGCTTTGCTATTGTCACCATGAAAAATGGGCAGCATTATTTTTTGTTTCTAAATAGCAGTGCACAACCTCTTTAATTGGTTCCAAACTTTTCCATGGATCCTGGCTATTCTACTTCTTGGCAACAAGGACTGTCTTAAATTGTGAGTCCTGTGAAGCACAGAGGTGATTTAGAGCTTTCTCTGACCTAACTAAATGATTGCAGATGCTTATTTAAGTTATATGCAAGTGTGGTGGGAGCCCCTCCAAAAAACCCCTTACCTAGGCCTCAAGAACCCTGATATTATTATGTAATGGTTCTCTCCTTTCATGGGTAATTGATCAAATTAATGAACTGTAGTCAGTTCCTAACATTCATTTTGTGGGGTCCTTTAAGTTTTCCTTTTCTCAGAAATGGACTTCTGATCTATTTGCTCAAAGTGAGAAGATACTTAATGTTTGCAAACTCTCTGCTGAATACGCTTTCATTGAAAAATCACCTTTGCTTGGTCGTGGAGAATCTGGCCTGTGTGGGACCGGGATCCCAGCCCAGGGGGCTCGCTGGGAGTGAGCGTCTTCTCCGGCCAGGGCCGGAGGAAGTACATGGGGATGTCCTCAAACTGTGCTGGAGCCTGAGCTCACGGCTGAAGCCCGCGTCCCCTTGGCCACTTCAGCAGCCGTCACTGTTGGCTCTTTTTATTATTTTCCCCCGTCACCATTTACCATCCCCCATAACCTCTTCCTCCACCCCCCAATTCTGGCAATCATCAGTGTTTTCCGTGCTCATGAGTTCTTTCTCTCTCCTTTTCTTTTCTTTTTTTTTTTCTCAGTTCTTCCACCCCTCCAACAGCCTTAGGAGATTTATTTGAGCTCTCTGAGCTTCAGTTAAAGCCTGGGAAAGTGGCTCCTTCCTCACAGAGTCCTGGGATAAGAGGAGATGACTTAGAAATGGGGGTAGGGGATGGCGTACAGCAGCTCGAAGCTTGGTAACGGACTGCAGTCATTTCCCCTGCCTTCGGTCCTTCTTCTGCCTCACTTCCATTCTTTGCTTGCTTTGTTTATCTTCATTTGCCTCAAATCTCAGTTCAGGGAAGCCTTCTTTGATCTCCCTATCTGAAAGAGATGTTTTCCTGTTATTCAAACCACATTTTCCACAGTGGTGATTTATCTACATAGTGATTATCTATCTTCCCTGCAGACTGTGCAGCTGCATGAGGCAGGGGCTTGGCTGTGCTTTCTGCAGTATAACTAGTGCCTTGCACAGAGTACACACTCCAAATAGTTACTCAATGAAGACATGATCACTGTCACCATGATAACAGAGAAGGCCATAGCAGGATTCCAGTGCATGGTCCATCACTGGGATTTTCAGACTCAGCAGGCTCTCCTTTAAGTGGCTTTCATCCCACTCCCAAGGGCCACATTCTGTATTTCTGCGACCACAGGGCGGAGCTGATGCTCATGAAGGAGGGTCTTTTGCATGTAAGCAGGATTTCTCCTATTCTGTTTCCACATCTGAAGTCTCCTCTCCTCCCACCATGCTCTCCCTGGTTTTCATCCCTGCCCCTTCCCACCCATCCACCAGCTTCCCCACTAAAAATACTAACAGTTTGTTCAGTAGTTATCATGTGCCAACCACCCGCACATGCTTTAAACGTGTTATCTTCCAAACCATCACCAGCACTCTTTGTGATCAAATTACGAGTATTCCTAGTTCACAGAATTCCTAGTTACAGTTTATTCCAACAGCATTAGGCTCTATGGATCTCTTTTTGTTTGTTATTTTGTTAATCCTCAGCAGACGATGTTTTTTCCATTGCTTTTCCAGAGAGTGGAAGTGGAAGGGAGGTGGGAAAGGAGGAAAAGACAGGGAGGAAGGAAGGAGGGGGGAGGGAGAGAGAGAGAGAAAGAGAGAGAGAGAGAGAGATCAATTTGGTTGCTTCCTTCATGCTCCCTGACCGAGGGCAGAGAGCAAACCAAAACCCAAGTACTGCCCTTGACCAGGATTCAAACCTACGACTCTTTGGTGTGTAGGTTGATGCTCTGACCACTTAGCAACACTGGACAGGCTGTGATCATGGATCTTGAAGAGAGAGAGTGGTAAGCCAGGAGAAAGCAAATATGGACAAGAATGGAAATGGAAGATAGGAGTACCCCAAAACTGACAGTTGGGATAAAATTCATCAGAAACCAGTGAAGTAAGTCACCAATACCAAATTCAGGAAGTTCAACCTGCTTTGAGAGCTCAGCATTCTCAGAGAGCAGGTCAAAGATCAGCAGAGAGCTGCCAGCACAGACAGTGGACCCTCAAGGCATCCTCCCCAAGCACCATGTGACGTGGACATCTCTGTGGATTCCTGCTGGCACACCCTCCTACAACCAGGGCCCCACGGCATGTCCTGCACATGGTTCGCCAGTGAAAGTGGGAGTGGGGGACACCCATTATGGAGAAGTCAGGTAGAGGATGTGAACACCCATTATGGAGAAGTCAGGTAGAGGACTGGGGGAGAGGGGGGACAAGGGGAGGAGTTAGCAGTAAAGGCATTGCAGATACAAAACATATTTTTAAAGGCATCTTCACCAGAATGTTCTTTGAAAATGAGACAGAAATCTCTTAAATGTCAAGAGATAGGGTTTTTGCCAAGGCAACAGAGTGCTGAGGAGGACTGCAAGGAAAGATTCTTATTACAAAAAGGCGCTAAATTCTTTCAATATACCGGAAGTATTTCTGATTTGGTGTGTATGAGGCTCTGCCTCTCTCTCTTGCTGTGGGTCTATAGTTTATTTTTCCAATGGTGGGGTTCCTTTGCCATTTTTCCAACCTCCCAGCTTCCTCTAGCAGGCAGTTTCTGGCAAAGCACTCAACCGCCAATAAAAGCTGCTCCTGAGTCGCTATTAGTAATCAATTCCTGGCCATGGAAAATCAAGGTTAATCATATCTTAATCATTTGCCATGTTAGGACGGGGCAGGCTTGGAGATTCCTGAGGCTGAGTCTGTACAGCGTCGACATGTTGGTTAGAGAAGCACATCTACTGAAAGCCTTCTTCCTGCTGTATGTGGGAGCTGAACAGAGAGGGAAGCATGTGATCTCTCTTCACGGATTTGCTCTTCTCAGTTGCTGGTATATCTTTAATGCTGCATTTGATATGCATTGTCTTTCAACAGCTCCAGATGTTCACCATGTGTTTTGCTGGCTTCTTCTGAATATTGTAGGATGAAGGATTTACCAGGATAAATGAATTCAGTAAAGTAACAGGATACAAAATAAATATTCAGAAAGCAGTTGCATTTTCATACACCAATAATGAACTGTTAGAAAGGGAAACTAAGAAAACAATCCCATTTACTATTGCATTAAAAAAAAAATTTGCCGAAACTGGTTTGGCTCAGTGGATAGAGCATCAGCCTGTGGACTGAAGGGTCGGTCCTAGGTTCAGTTCCGGTCAAGGGCATGTACTTTGGTTGCAGGCACATCCCCAGTAGGGGGCATGCAGGAGGCAGCTGATGGATGTCTCTTTTCTCATCAATGTTTCTATCTCTCTCCCTTCCTCTCTGTAAAAAAATCAATAAAATATATTTTTTAAAAGGAAATAAAGTAAAATACCTAGGAATAAATTTAACCAAGGAAGTAAAAGACCTGTACTCAGAAAATCACAAGACACTGAAGAAGTTGAAGAATTGGAGAATTGAAGAATAAGTGCAAGCATACACTGTGTTCCTGGATAGGAAGAATGAACATCATTGATATGTCCATAGTACCCAAGAAATCAATGGATTCAACACAGTTCCTATCAAGATACCAATGGTGTGTTTCACAGAACTAGAACAAATATTCTAAAAAGGTATATGGAACCGCAGAAGACCCCAAGTAGCCTCAGCAATCTTGAGAAAGAATAACAAATTGGGCAGAATCACACTATTTGATATCAAACTATAAATGAAACTCCCTATCTCAGTGTGAGCAGAGGCTTTTGTGAGGAGTGGCGGGGAAAGCAGAACAAGTGGTCAAGGGGAGGGGATGGAAAAGTTCTCTACATGCAGACCAGCACACTCTGTTCCGATAAGGATCTGGAAACTGGTCAAGCAATGGCCTGGTGTGTGTCATCCTGGTCTTCAACATCCTCGTTCTACGTCATCCTTTCAATCTATGATTGAAAGGCAGTATGACTGAAGATCGGAGTCTGCATCTTCTGAAGTTAGTTCCTAGGATTCTAATACACGCATGTTGTTTATCTACAAGCTACGTATTAGTCAGAGTCATCATTTACCAAGAGAATGGTGGATTACAATTCCCCACTGTTACAAAACTATACTACAAGTCCATAGTAATCAAAACAGCATGGCACTGGCATAAATACAGACATATAAAGTAATTGCAACAGAATAGAGAGCCCAGAAATAACCCACGCCTTATGGTCAATTAATATTTGAAAAAGGAGGCAAGAACATACAATGGGGTAAAGACAGTCTAACAACAAATGGTTTGGGGGAAATTGGGTAGATATATGCAAAAAAATGAAATGAGACCACTTTCTTACATCATATTCAAGAATAAACTCTAAATGGATTAAAGACTTATATGATAGACTCAAAACTATAAAATTCCTAGAAAAAAAAATAGGCATAAAATCTCAGACATTTCTTGTAGCAATATTTTTTCTGATATGTCTCCTTGGGCCAGGAAAACAAAAGAAAACAAAACAAATGGGACTACATCAAACTAAAAAGTTTTTGCACAGCAAAAACCATAAGCAAAATGAAAATACAACCCACTGAATGGGAGAATATACTTGCCAATGATATATCTGGTAAGGGATTAATATACAAAATTTATAAAGAACTTATACAACTTAACACCAAAGAACAAACAATCCAACTAAAAAATGAGCAAAGGACTTGAATAGATACTTTTCCAAAGAAGGCACACAGATGGTCAATAGACATATGAAAAGAAGTGCAACAGTCACTAATCAGCAGAGAAATGAAATTTAAAACCACAATGAGATACCACCTCATACCTGTCAAAATGACTACCATCAATAAATCAACAAACAGTAAGTGTTGGTGAGGATGTATAGAAAAGGGAACCCTCATGCATTGTTGATGGGAATGCAGTTTGGTGCAGCCACTGTGGAAAACAGTATGGAGTTTCCTCACAAAATTAAAAATGACCCAGGATTTTCCACCTCTGGGAATTTATCTGAGGAAATCTGAAACACTAATTCAAAAGGATATATGCACCCCTCTTTTCATTGCAGTTTTATTTACAACTAGAGGCCTAGTGCACAAAATTCAGGGGGTTATCCTTCAGCCCAGCCTGCTCCCTCTCCAATCTGGGACTCCGAGAGGGATGTCCGACTGCCTGTTTAGGCCCGATCCAATTGTGTTGAATCCATCGATTTCTTGGGTACTACCTGGATTGGGTCTAAACGGGAAGTCGGACATCCCTCTCACAATCCAGGACTGCTGGCTCCCAACTACTCACCTGCCTGCCTTCCTGATTGCCCCTAACTGTTTCTGCCTGCCAGCCTAATTGCCCCTAACCACTCCCCTGCCAGCCTGATTGAAGCCTAACTGCTTCCCTGGCAGCCTGATTACCCCAACTGCCCTCCTTGCAGACCTGGTCCCTGCCAATTGCCCTCCCCTGGTGGCCATCTTGTGGTGGCCATCTTGTGTCCATGTGGGGGCAGGATCTTTGACCACATGGGGGCAGTCATCTTGTGCACTGGAGTGATGGTCAACCTGCATATTACTCTTTTATTAGATAGGATAGAAGCCTGGTACATGGGTGGGGACCAGCTGGTTTGCCCTGAAGGGTGTCCTGGATCAGGGTGCGTGTTCCCTTGGGGTGTGGGGCAGCCTGGGCAAGGGGCCTGTGGTGTTTTGCAGGCCGGCCACTCCCCCTGGTGACCCAAGCAGAGGCCCTGGTATCTGGGATTTATTTATCTTCTACAATTGAAACTTTGTAACCTGGAGCAGAGCCAAGCCTTCTGCTCACACAGCCATTGAAACTTTGTTGCCTTAAGCACTGGCCAGGATTTGTGGAAAGCCTGGCTTCCTCCATCACCAGGTGCAACCCAAACCTCCCTCTGGCTCTCTCTGTGGTCATAGCCATCTTGGTTGGGTTAATTTGCATACTTGCTCTGATTGGCTGGTGGGCGTGGCTGGTGGTTGTAGTGGAGGTGCAGTAAATTTGCATATTACTCTTTTATTAGATAAGATAGCCAAGATTTGGAAGCAGCCTAAGTGCCCATCAGTAGAAGAGTGGATAAAAAAGCTGTAGTACATTTATACAATGGAATACTACTTGGCCAGAGAAAGGCAGGAAATCTTACCTTTTTCGATAGCATTGATGGACCTGGAGAATATTATACTAAGTGAAATAAGCCAATCAGAGAGAGACAAATACCATATGATTTCACTTATATGTGGAATCTAATGAACAAAATAAACAAACAAAATAGAAACAGATTCGTAGATATAGAGAGCATAGATACAGATTGATAGCTGTCATAAGAGAGAGGGGTGTTGGTGGGCTTGGTGAAAGGATTGAACAAAAAAGACACACAAACCTCTTAGACACAGACAACAGTAGTGATTTCCAGAGAGGAAGTGGGGGAAGTAGAAGAGGATAAAGGGGTAATAAATGGTGATGGACAGAGACTTCACTTGGGATGGGGAATACACAATACAATATACAGATGATGTATTATGGAATTGTACACTTGAAAGCTATATTTTATCAACCAATGTCACCCCAATAAATTCCACAACAAAAAAATGAAACTACTAAAGAATTAGAACAACCATCAATTAAAAAAAAAAAAAAAGGATTTGTTAGTACCACTGCAAGTCATTGGGGTCCTATCAGTGAACTTGCTTTCTCTGTACATCAGTACATCAGACAGTACTGAGCTCTCAGGAGCAGGTCAAGGCCACGTTTCCTCTGCTCAAACCTGCCAGCACTATCCCATCCTGTTCACTGGAAATTCAATGGCATGACCAAAGCCCAGAAAGCCTTGCATTTTCTGGCTTCGGGCTAGCTCTCAGATCTTATCTTCTCAAACCTCCCCACTTCTGCCAGACTGGCCTCTGTGCTATTTCTATTAGTTGTCTGTTATGTAATAAATTACTGGGTAGCAGCTCCCCACTCTCATCCCCCAGCCTTTTATTATTGTCTTACAATTAGAGGCCCGGTGCACGAAATTCATGCATGGGTACGATCCCTAGACCTGACTGCCGATCAGGGCCAATCAGGGCCTTGCAGCTGTCAGCCAGGGACTTCCTTCGTTCTGCACCACCCCATGATGGTCAGCGCATGTCATAGTGAGCAATCGAGCTTCCAGTCTACCAAACTCCTGAGGGGAAACTTTGCATATTAGCCTTGTATATATAGAGAGAGAGACTAGAGGCCCAGTATACAGAATCATGCACCGATGGGGTCCCTCCGCCTGGCCTGCAGGAATTGGGCTGAAGCTGGCTTTCCAACATTCCCCAAGGGGTTCTGGATTTCGAGAGGGTAAAACCAGACTGAAGGACCCCACTGGTATACAATTGGGGCCTGGGAAGAACCACAGGAGGGCTCCAGGGCATGTCCAGCCCATCTCGCCCAGTCTGGATCAGCCAGACCCAAGCAGCAAGGTAACCTACTGGTTGGAGCATCTTCCTCCTGGTGGTCAGTGCACATCATACCAACTGGTCGAATGGTAGAACACTTAGCATATTAGGCTTTCATTATATAGGATAGTCTGCCTGGAAGGGACAGCATTCACCCAGGTGCCATGTGAAAGGCTGATGTGCACGATACTTGCAACTCTCCGATAAGTGAATGATGCAGGGGCCCAAGCACTGGCCTCCGACAAGTTTGAATCCCAGCCTAACCACCTTCCTACAAGACCTTGAGAAAGTCATGCTGCCCTCTTTGAAACTCATTTCTCATAACCTGTAAAATGATGAGTCTGGACCAGCATGGTATTTCCCAAACTGTGTTTTTTAGAAAACTAATTTTACAAGACATTTCATAGACTTTAAAAAAAAAAAGGAAAAAATATCCAGTAATCAAATAAGTGTGAAACACACAGCATACTGAGATCCTGCTACTGATTCTAGTGGGATTCGAGTTAATAAACCTATGAGATGGAAGACTGAGCTGTACTTGCTGCAATCCCCATTTTGTTTTGTTACAGATAGTATGTACTCACCAAAAGTAACTTTATTCTTCTTCTGACATCTGATTCTGAAATGGGCTATTCCAGTCATGAAATGTGCATGCTGTGTGCCAATATTTTCAGAAGCTGGGCAAATCCCTGATGGCTTCATGAAGTCATATGTGAAGAAGGGTTCATACGTGTCCCCTCTGAGTCTCCATGCAGCCCCGGTGGCCCTGTGGCCAAATTCACAAGGACACATTAGTGATGGTGGCTTCCTACCTCTGAGTCACCACCTTGTATGGTAGTAAGGGGCAGGATAATTGCACTGCTCTGGACGCCACTCTTTTTTAAAGGTTGGGGAGCACTGCCAGGTCAAGCACAATCTAGAGTTGCTGACATTGGCCCCCAAACACTCAGAGACTCCAAATTGAGTAGGGAATCTGCCTGTGCATTAGGCAAGGAACTTCAGGAAACCTGGTTTCTGAGGGAGTGCTGTCCAACAGCACGATCTGAGACAATGGAAATATTCCCTGATCTGCCTGTTCAATAAGGTAGCCATATCTGTCTATTAAGCACTCATAAAGTGGCTGACGCCACTGAGAAAGTGGAATGTTAATTTTGTGTCATTTTAATTCATATAAATTTGAGTAGTCACTATGTGGCTTCAGTCAAGTCACTTAACTTCTACAGCCCTCCCAAGTCCAACCACTTTCCCCATCTCTCTGATCCCTTTAATATTTTTAGGACCCTCCATCCTGTTTTTCACAGTGGCTTCACCAATTTACATCCCCACCAACAATGCACAATGGTTTCCTTTTCTCCACATCCTCACCAGCACTTGTTATTTCTTGTCTTATATATAATGTAATTTTTTTTGTTTGAATTTTCACAGAATACCCTTGACATTTCTGGAAGGATCCACAAGAAGGTAGTAACATTGGATGTCTTCAGGGAGGGAAACTGAGTAGCCAGGGGGTGGGATTGTGAGAGAAAGTTGTTGCTAAATACACTATTATACCTTTTTTTAATTTTGAGTCATGTAAAGTATTAAATTTTAAGAATTACATTTTGTTAAGGACAGATATAGGACTCAACAAAAGCTATTTTCATTGTGAGTAAAAAATAAAAAATGTAGCACCAAAACCAGTTTGGCTCAGTGGATAGAGTGTTGGCCTTCAGACTGAAGAGTCCTAGGTTCGATTCTGGTCAAGGGCATGTGTCTGGGTTGAGGGCACATCCCAGTGGAGGGTGTGCAGGAGGCAGCTGATTGATGTTTCTCTCTCATCAATGTTTCTGGCTCTCTATCCCTCTCCCTTCCTCTCTGTAAAAAAAATAAATAAATAAAAATAAAAATAAAAAAATAAATAAATAAAAATATATTTATTTTAAAAATGTAGCATAAACATTTTTCTCCTTTTCTAAACTTGGTCCTCACAGTGGTTGGCAAACTCATTAGCCAACAGAGCCAAATATCAACAGTACAATGATTGAAATTTCTTTTGAGAGCCAAATTTTTTTAACTTGAATTTCTTCTAACGCCACTTCTTCAAAATAGACTCGCCCAGGCCCTGGTATTTTGTGGAAGAGCCACACTCAAGGAGCCAAAGAGCCACATGTGGCTTGCAAGCCCCAGTTTGCCAACCACAGCGACTCCTACCTTCCATCCCTCACATGCTGGGCTAGGTGAGGGAAGGCCTCCAGCCAGGAGAGGGCACGTTTGAGTTCATTCAAGCAATTGGAAAAGGTTGTCCAGAGAAGGGTGTCATGGTGTTGCATGACCTCCAGGGAGGGCCAGCCCAGGAATGTAGCTCCTCCCCCATAATTTCAGATACCAGAGTCAGAAGAGCCAAAACGTTTGTGGAGAGAGGAAAAGGCAAAGACAAGCCAATCCCAAGGTCTGGGAATAAGATGACCCTGGATTGCAGCAGCAGCCACAAGAAAAGATAATCAACAGAGCAGTCAGCATTCTGAGCCAAAATATCAATCAAAAGCAAAAGTAGGATACAAACTTTTTCAGGCTTGCAAGCTCTTAGAAAGTTGTTAAAGAATGTGCTTCGTCAAAATGAGGGAGTAAACCAAAGGAGTCATGCCTGGGATCCAGGCAAGAGGCTCAGGGGAACCTAAGAATCCACCGGATCCTGGGTGGCACTGAAGGACCCCTGGGAACAGGAGTATGGAATTGCCATAGGGCTCCACATGGCTTTGAAAACTTAAAATGGCTAAACTGGGCAAGATGACATCTGGCTGTCAAAAGCTTCTCTGAATACACCTTAAAGAACAGGACTTTCATCCACCCAAGGAGAGGCCATGACAGTGGGTTGGAGGAATAGACTGTGTTTTTGCTATTTTCTTGAATTCTAGCCTCTTAGCCATTGGCTGTGGGGATGAGGTAACCCACATACTGAATTAAGTCTGCCCTACTCTGGGTCCCTGGTCCAATTCTGTCTAAGGACAAGTCAGAGCTCAGATGTCCTTTGGGAAGCTTTCTCTGACTTTGCCTCCACCCCCTTGCCAGCTGGATCCAGCAGCACCCACCAGGACTGCCACCAGCTGGAGGCTATAGGAGAGGGCATGGTGGCCACTCAGCCTCACTTTACCGCCCAGCCAGGTCAACAGGCAGGCTTCAGGGGGCTGGGCCCTGCGTTTTGCCTTAGGTTACTGAGTTCAGCTCAAATCCATCAGTGCTGTGCTCCTGCACCCAGCGCAGGGCCTGGCACACACAAGTGGGCTCTCTAGAACTGAATCATCGGAGGGAGGTGTTGGGCACAGCTTCCAGCCCCAAGAGCCTTCTTTTCTGGGGGAGGGGGAACTCACAAAGGGGCAGGCTGGCCCATGAGGAGGCAGTAAGGCCTAGTGAGCATATGATGGGTTTAGGAGCAGAGGCGAAGGTGGGGACTTCTTCCATAGCCCTCCCTGGGGCCTGGGGCTCAGGGGCTTTGAGTTGACTAGCCTGCCTTCCGGAAGGAGGAAAGGGGAAGAGAAATCCCTGGGGGGTGGGTTTTGAGTCAGCTCTATTGTCATAATGGAAACAGCACAGCAGTGGGCGCAGGACACTTCCCCTGTGCGGGCCGCACAGTCCTCCGCAGATGGAAATAACAGCCTGCACGGGGAGTTGGGCGAAAGTGACAGAGGGTAACAAAGCACGGTGTTCACATTCAGATGGGAAGGGGGACCCTGCCGCTGACGCTGCAGGAAGCGCCAGCCAGGGGCGCAGAGCCTGCAACGTCTGCCTCCAGCCCGCGCTTGGCTTAGTCCCAGGGCTGAACGCTGGCCTGACCAGTTGGAGCCTTCCGGGCACCAGGGATTCCTACTGTCCGTCAGTCACCCACACGCTGCGGAGGGTCTGCTCTCGGTCCCGAGAGGACACACTGGAGGGGCAGCCTGGGGGAGACGGCCCGAGGGTGGGAGCGGAGTCCCGGGATGGGTGTTGTCCATCCCGAGGCGGAGGGTGCCGAGCTGAGCGGCGAGGAAGAGGCACCGGAGGGGAACGCTGCGCGGAGCCTCGCTCGCGGTGTCAGCCCAGCACCTCGGGACATCCTGTCCCCCCCTCCCCTTGCGCAAGGTCCGGGCCGGCGGGAGGCCCCGGAGGGGGGAGGGCGCGCCCCTGCACGGCGAGTGCGCCAGCCCCACACGCGTGGGCGGACAGTGCGCCTGTCCAGGGGACGGTGGGACCCGCGGCGCGACTTCCCTCTCTGAGCCACGCTGTCCGGCCTGGAGAGCGGTGTGGCTAACAGCGTTTGCTTCCTGGGTGGTTAAGAGGCTTGACAAGCCCGACGGCAGCAGGCGGCGCAGGGACTCCGAGGCTGGGGTTTGGGGGAGTCACCGCCCGCCCTGCCGCCCCGCCCCGCCCCAGCCGCCCGGCCCGCTTCCTCCTCCCCGGGCCGGTGGTGTCCGCCCAGCCTTCCCGCCAGCCCCGCGCTCCGCGGGCAGCCCCTGCCGCGCCATGTCCGCGGGCTGGTTCCGCCGCCGCTTCCTGCCCGGGGTGCCCGGCGGCCCGCTCCCCGCGCCGCGCTCGCCCCGGCCGCGCGCCAGCCCCGTGCCCTACCGGCGGCCCCGCTTCCTGCGCGGCTCGGGCTCCTGCCCCGGCACCCCCGACGCCCCGCGCCGCCCGGAGGCCCGGCCCGTGCGCTGCCCCGCGCGCGGCCGCACGCTGCCCTGGAACGCAGGCTACGCCGAGTGAGTGTTCCACCCCCTGCGACCCCGCCCGACCCTCCCCTTCCTGCGACCCGTCCCGGGACCCCTCGCCCCGGACCCCTGCGGATCCAGCTGGGGCCTGTGCTGAGCTGGGGAACGGGCTAAACTGAGTGAGTGACCCCCTCCCCAACCTGTGGCGAACTCCTTCTTGCCCTCATGACTGGGCTCTGACCGTCTTCCCCTACTGCTGCACTCTGTCTTTTCTTTGGGACTCCGCCCTCCCTCAGAGAAGAAGGATGCAAGTTTGGAAGGATCTGCACCCCTGGGACTTCCAACATGAGACAGGGAGACTGGGTGGAGTGCCTGCGTGCTGAGCTTTGGAGATACCTCCTCCTGTACACACACACACACACACACACACACACACACACACACATACCCACACATACCCGCACACCCCTCTCACCCTGGGTTCTGGCCTGTGCTGTGTGGAACAGGGATTCTCGCTTAGATTGGGCGTGGGTAGGGAGGGGACAAGGAGAGGGAATAGCAAGGGAACCCCAGATTTCCCCAGCAGCCTCACTTTACCTCCCAGCCAGGTCAACAGGCAGGCTTCAGGGGGCTGGGCCCTGCGTTTTGCCTTAGGTTACTGAACAATTAAGAAACTTACACCATCTTTGTCCAGACATAAGGGACAGCGTGGGGGCTATTTGCCCAGAAGGAGGACTCCTCCCTTTGCACCACTTCTGTTCTCTGTGCCCACAGGGACATGAGTGTGTCCCTGGAGGGTCACTGATCACTTCCTGGCCTCAGGATCATCAATGCAGAGAAGTCTGAGTTCAATGAGGATCAGGCCGCCTGTGGGAAACTGTGCATTCGGAGATCTGAGTTTGGGCCCGAGGAGGACCAGGAGTGGCTGACCTTGTGCCCAGAGGAGGTGAGTACACGGGGTTGAGCCCCTCTTACAGGCTGGGGCCAGGACTAGGGCTAGGACTTCAGGCTGAAGTTCTTGCCCTAGTGCCCCATGCTGGGCCAGGGATCAACTGGGGAAGCCAGGAAGAACCTGACGCCAGTCCTTTCCTGGACAGTTCCTGACCGGTCATTACTGGGCACTGTTTGATGGGCACGGTGGTCCAGCTGCAGCCATCCTGGCTGCCAACACACTGCACTCCTGCCTGCGCCGGCAGCTGGAGGCCATAGGAGAGGGCATGGTGGCCACTCAGCCCCCCATGCACCTCAGTGGCCGTTGTGTCTGCCCCAGTGATCCCCAGTTTGTAGAGGAAAAGGGCATTAGGACAGAAGACTTGGTAATCGGGGCTCTGGAGAGCGCCTTCCAGGAATGTGTAAGTTAAGTGTGATTTTTGACTGGGGAAGGAGTGACAGTTTTGTCCCTACTTTGGGTGTGATAGTCACCCTCCATGTTTGAATTGGGAAGACAAGGTTGGGTTGGGAAGACAAGGTTGGGTGGTTTGTTCCTTACTAACAGCCATCATCATAACCCTTCCCATTTACCCAGTGGCTACTATGTGCTATGTGCTCTTACCTGCATCATCTCATTGCAAACCGTCAGTCCTTTATGCCAGTGCTGGTTTCCCTTCCTCACTCTTTTGAATAGGACTTCCCAGCAATACATCCAGATCTGATCTCGGGGTCCTGGATTCATAGCTAGACTTTGGACTAGTACTGCCAGGCTGGTTGGTGGGGAAGTGAACTGCAGGATGAGCATTGGGGCCAGAGCTATATGATGGCAGTACAAGCTAAAGTGGCCTCTATTTGCCCCAGGATGAGGTGATCGGGCGGGAGCTGGAGGCCTCAGGCCAAATGGGTGGCTGCACGGCCCTGGTGGCTGTGTCACTGAAGGGGAAGCTGTATGTGGCCAATGCAGGAGATAGCAGGTGAGTGAGCTCGGAGAGTGGGACAGGTGGCAGGCAGGCAGCAGAGGCAGTGAGGACAATGAAAGGAGGCTGGAAGTGGAGGGAAGGAAATGGGGAGGCTTGACTAGCTGAGCTATTTGTACACCTGGCCTATATGGAGTATGAATGGACAGCGGATGCCAGAGTGCACACAGGGCGAAGGGGCTGGGCCTTTACCCTGCAGGCAGTTATGGAGGACTTTGAACGGGGGGCATGGGCAGAGCAGGTCCCCGGTGGTTGAAGGAGGTGCCAGCAGGAAGGAGGCCACAGGTGAGGTTGGAGGCTTCATCACAGCCTTCTCCCTCTTCTCCCCAATCCCAATCAGAGCCATCTTGGTGCGGAGAGATGAAGTACGGCCTCTGAGTTCTGAGTTCACCCCAGAGACTGAGCGACAACGGATCCAGCAATTGGTAGGTGCCCTTGGCAGAGGGAGGCTGTGGCGCTCCAACTCCTTGGTGCAGGGCCACCAAGAGCCTAATCGGAGCATGGCCTCCCTACCCCAGGCCTTTGTCTACCCTGAGCTTCTAGCTGATGAGTTCACCCGACTGGAGTTTCCTCGGCGTCTGAAGGGGGATGACTTGGGACAGAAAGTTTTGTTCAGGGATCACTACATGAGTGGCTGGTGAGCAGGATGGGGTGGGGAGACATAGTAGGGAGAACAACGGGGTCCAAGCCCAGCTCTGTAGCCTGGGGCAATCCCCATCCACATGGGCAGGGTGGGCCCTATGTTGAGGGGAGAGGAGGTGGGAAGGAGGGCCTGGGTTGATACTGGGTCTGCTCCTGATAGGAGCTACAAGTGCGTGGAGAAGTCAGATCTCAAGTACCCACTGATCCATGGACAGGGTAGACAGGTCAGTGAGCAGCCCCCTCCAAGAATCCCTCAATTGCTCACTGCAAAGGTAGGATTTCCTTTGTGCTTGTGGCTGATGTCTTGGGGTCTGCTCCAAGGAAGACCACAGGATGTTTCTCCGTCAGCCCAGGGTCCTGAGGGCCACAGTCCACCTCTATGCTTTACTTGTGCATTTGCTGGGGCTATTTGCTGTCACTTCACATCTCCCTTGTCCCCAGGCTCGGTTACTAGGAACACTGGCCGTCTCCCGGGGCCTGGGAGATCATCAGCTCAGAGTCCTGGATACAAACATTCAACTCAAGCCCTTCTTGCTCTCTGTCCCACAGGTGAGAGGGCAACAGTCCACCCCACCTTCCTTCCATCTACCCAGAAAGTAAGGCTGGTGGGAGTCAGGAAAGGAACGTTGAGGGATCCTCAGGCTTAACTTGCAGGTGACAGTGCTGGATTTGGACCAGTTGGAGCTGCAGGAGGAGGATGTGATTGTCATGGCAACTGATGGGCTCTGGGATGTCCTGTCCAATGAGCAGGTTGCACGGCTAGTGCAGAGCTTCCTCCCTGGCAATCGAGAGGACCCACACAGGTACAGTAACTGCTGGAAACCTGCCTGGGCTGGGGTGCAGCAGCAACACCAAGTATTTACAGCTGGGAAGACAGCACTGGCAAGCCTGGCTCATAGCAGGTGGTCAGGATTGGTGTGGTATCAAGATTCCAAGGGGTGGGGATGTCTGTGGGTTCAATCTGGCCCTCGCAGGTTTGCAGCTCACCTGGCCCCACAGTTGGACTGCAATGCTTGGTCTTCAAGTGTTTAGCCCAGTGCAGTGAGTTCTCCCTGAGGGCGGGCTTTGCCTCTTTGCTTGGCCCTGGAATACATCTACAGAATGATACCCACAGGTTCTCGGAGCTGGCCCAAATGCTGATACACAGCACACAGGGGAAGGATGGCAGTCCCACAAGGGAAGGGCAGGTGTCCTACGATGACGTCTCTGTGTTCGTGATTCCCTTGTACAGCCAGAGCCAAGGGAGCAGTAGCCACTGAGGATTCAGACACCACATCCCAAAACCATTCAGGCCAGGTGCAATGTGGGCATCACTCCACTGTGGTCAACAGCACAGCCCAGGGCTCTTGCCCCACACCCCAACCCATTTCAAGGGATCTATTTATACCATGCAGTCAGAACTGAAGAGTGTCGAGAACCCTGCTCCCAAGGTCCTCCTCCCTTTGGCTGGCAGTTGGGAGAACAAAAAAAGAGCAGAGTCCCAGATGGCTGAGTGAGGAATTCCCTCTAATGACTGCTCCTGCTTCTGGACCGAATTGCTCCTTCCAGGCCCCAGCCCCACCCCAGGCTGATACCCCAATAATGCCTTTCTTTCGTTGCTCCCTATCACCTCCCCATGATTAAATGTTTGTGTACAGAAAAGCCCTTGTGAATTGTGAATTCCTGTACAGCTTGGCACTACAGTATACCTTCGCTTTTACCTTCCAAAGAATCAGTCTTACCTCTACCTTGCAAGCTCGCATCTAGCACTTTTTTTCTAAGGCCTCCCTAGTTTCCAGCTTGGGGTGAGCTCCAGTGAGAGGACTGTTGCCTATGAAATAGAAGAGGTCTTCACCACCATCTGTGAGCTATGGGCTTGAGGTACCAGAAGGGCTGCCCTTTTAACTTGTTTTTGAATGGAAATTCCAAGGCGTCCATTTTGATGGGCAGCTTAATTTCTTACCCTTCCCACAAGACTATTTCATAACCTACCACTTGCCAAGACTCAGGTGCTGGGAAAGTACACTGAGTGGCCAGTTTATTATCTCTGAACACATAATAATCTGGCCACTCAGTGTATGTCCTACATAATAAAAGGCTAATAAATTGTCTCCTCCACCAGGAGTTTGACCAGCAGGCAGGCTGGCCAATGGTCCATGTCCCCTCCCCCTGGCCAGGCTGGCCAGACCCCACCCATGCACAAATTCACGCATGGGGCCTCATATATATATACAGACACTGAGTGGCCAGATTATTATGCGTTCAGAGATCATAATAATCTGGCCAGTGTATTCAATTATAAGGCAATCACCTTCATGACCTCAACCTTACTAGACTCTTCCCTGATCCACTATTTTAGTTTACAATTGAGAAGAGTTCTTATCAGGAAATAGGAAGCATAAGGACTAATAGAGGCCCCGGAATTTATAGTAAAATTCATGTATTTACCAACTCCCTGAGGAGGCTCTCAGACCCTCTTTCTGGCCCATTAACTCGTTTTAAACTCCATTTCCTAAACGCTTTTTAGGGAAATAGGAAAAACTACGAAATTTCTCGTTTTTCAATCATTTTCCATAGCCCAGTACTTCTGAACCTACGTGTGTCCTGACAAAATGGTTGGCCTCAGCAGCCCAGGACTCTAGTTAGGCAGCTGGCAAGTGCAGGAATGTGCCCAAATAACCTGCAGGAATTTTATTTCCCTTTTCCTCAGTAATTTCCCACCCTCAAAGTGTGGGCAGCATCCTGTGTCTGCCTCTTGCCCATATCAACAGCTGAGCCAAATCCTTTTGCTCCTCACACCAAAGGCTGAAGCCAAGGGAGTGGGTGCAGTGGGTCTGTCAACTACAAGCAAGCTGCCAGGAGTGACTGCAGCAGGGAGAGCTACAGCGAGCTGTATTCATGTCTCAGAGCCAAATACTGCAGTAGTCCTCCCACTGCGTTGTGAGGTCTCTTCCTCCTTGAGCTATCTGTCAGGAAAGCTTATGCATGGCCTACTGCTCATAAGCTGGGATGTTCCCTCTGCTGCCTTTCACAGCCCTTGGACAGCCTCCAATGACCATGGACAAAGTAATGGGCTTAAGACTGTCTTCTCTGGTTCAGAGAGGGCCAGGAATAAGGCACACAGCAGGTGCTTGCAGCTCCAAGGATAGAGCAGTTAGAATATAGGCTTTAGTAGTTACCAACTCAAAAGCCAGGCAATGGGTTACCAAGCAATTGGCGAGGCTTCTGCCAGAACTGGCATGGGAGCCTTAAAAAGGCCCCATTATCCTTACCTCCCAAAAGCCAAGGCCTAGCAGGACAAATCTTATTCCAGAGGCTGCCATTCTGATCAAGGGCTGAGGTAACAGTGGGGATGAAAGGTAACCTGAGGTACATGCCAGATGTAAGTCTTTGAAGATCAAGGTTGGCTCAGGCTGGCCATATGGTTGCTTATTAGAGGTTGAGGAGACCCATGCTGCTCTTCACTTGAGGACTGGGTTTAGGGGCTCTTCCCACCAGCCCATAGATTAGTCATCATCAGGGGCAGTCAAGGGCAGTCCCAGGAAGCCCAACAATCCATCCACACAGTGTTTCAGCTATCCCCATTGTGAGCCAGGAGAGAACCCATCTCACCCTCCAACTCTAGGAACCAAACAATGCTACCAAAACTCAAAGGAAGAGGCTACAGCCATAAAATTCTGTTTAAGACAGATAACATGGAAAAATGTTTACGTTAAGTACAAAAGAGACATAAAATTGTATATACAGTAGAATAACAACTATGTAAACACACCAAAAATCTACACACAAAAATGTCTAGAGGAACACTTAACACCAAAAGATTAACAATGATAGCATTTGGGTGGAAAACTGATTCTTTTTAAAATTCCCAAATTTTCTTTAATAAACACTATTATTGCAACCGGGAAATTTTTCTTAAAAAGTAATAATAATAATAATAATAATAATAATAATAATAACAACAACAACAACCCACTAGCTGGTGGCTGAGCAATGCAGTGTTGTTACTGTCACATACAAATCGGTGGCTCTGGCCCTGACTTGAAAGTGGCGAGCAGCCCCTCTCCACTGAGAACTCAACACCTCTGGCTCCACTGAGCATCCATGCAGCCCCAGCCTTCAGCCTCTTTGGCCAACAGCCTTTATTCTCTTTATTCTGCCTTATTCCCACCACCACCTCATCTTGTCACTTCCAGCTGCATCGTTTTCCTTTCCTTCCCAACTCAGGAGCCAGGTCCTTATAGAGGCCATGAGTGTATATTTTCAAAGGACATGGCACCTCAGCTTTGGACACACAACTCAATACAATTCATTTTCCAGCTGACAGGAAAATCATGCTTGTAGCTACTCTGGTTACAGATATGTTAATTATGCAGGTTTCCGTTAACCCTGTTCCAAGCATTCTCTCTGAAGTTATTCCTACCATGTTTCTACCCCAGGAAAGTCAGGAGTGGGCAGTAAACAGCTCAGTTCATTTTATTTCTAAAATTTCCTTCACTATTAAACAGCAAAGCTATATAAAGTGAGTATCACTGAAGCTGCAGGTCCTAGTCTACATCCAGAAAGATAGATGCATGCCCCTTGACCTTTAAAATTTGAGAAACAAGTCAAAAATTCCTAGCCCTGGCCAGTGTTTCTCAATGATTAAGAGAGTCAGCTGAGCCAGGTTCAATCCCTGGCACGGTCTGGGGCAAGCAACCATTTGATGTGTCTCTCACATTGAAGTTTATCCCTCCTTCCTTCTCTAAAAGTCAATGGAAAAAATATCTTTGGGTGAAGATTAAAAGAAAAAAAAAATTACTAAAACAAAATAGTAAATGCTTGCAATTCATAACCTATTTCTGCTGCTGAACAGAGGCAGTAATGGCTTGCTTTCCCTCTAACAGACATGTATTCTTGGGCAAGTCCTTGTGGACAAATCATTTTGTTGAGTCTGTTTCTGGAAGTGCAGTGAGTATGTTACCTGCTTAATTAAATGTTTGGGAATTTAGTAAAATAACATGCCATTCATTCATCCTGCTCTAAGGCCATGCAGGCGAGGAAAAACCATAAGCTAGCTGCAGCTCATCTCAACCCTGGTCAGGACCCCTCCATCTCCCAAGAGAAGGCAAGGAACAGAAACAAGAAAGACCTAACAGGTAAACAGGAGTGACCTGTAATTGGTAAAGCTCCAAATTGAAAATGCCGTGGTTCCAGCATCCTGTCCCCAAATACTGTAAGCCAGACACAAAAGGCATGCAAAAGTGACTGTCACACATATAGAGGTGCAGACAGAGTATCACCAGGCAAAAAAGGGGGCTAATACTGCAGAGAGGGCCCCAAAGTGCGGCTTGATGAACACAAGGAAGTTGTCCCAAGACCCTCAATTAGCTGCCATGGGAATAGCAAACACTTGAAGCTTTGCTCCATTAAGTCTCCTAAGAGAAAATGTTAATAGGGAAGACTCACAAACACTTGTGGCAAATACTATTAGCAAGGATGCAGTATTTCCCCCAGGCTGTCCTTCGGCTATACTCTGAGAAACAACAGGTATTTTATATATATGCATACATACACTCTAATAAAACCCTAATATGCAAATTGACCGAATGATGAAATGACCAGTTGCATGACACACACTGACCCACCAGGGAGCAGATGCTCAATGCAGGAGCTGCCCCCTGGTGGTCAGTGTGCTCCCACAGGGGGAGTGTGGCTCAGCCAGAAGCCAGGCTCACAGCTGGGTGAGCGCAGCAGCAGCAGTGGTTAGCGGGCAGCGGTGGTAGCCTCTCCCACCTCCGCAGCAGCGCTAAGGACCCCTCGAGGGCTGTCCACTTGCCAGCTTAGGCCAGCTCCCAGCAAGGGGAACAGGCCTAAGCCGGCAGGCAGACATCCCCCCAGGAGTCCCAAACTGCAAAAGGGTGCAGGCCAGGCTAAGGGAACCCCACCCCAGTGCACGAATGTCATGCCCTGGGCCTCTAGTATACATATATATGTATGCACATACACAGATATATTTAAGTGAAGGTGTACACACTGTGCTAGAATACAAACAACAGAAATCCCAGGTCATATATAAAAAGGCTAATATAACATATAACACAGGCCTGGAGCCAGCTCATGGTTGAGAGCTGGGAAGGGATGATATCATCAGAAGACTATGTACACAATTTGTGGTGGGCAGGGAAGGCATCAGTGTAAACAACTCAAACTTACTCCACAATACTGGCCCCACATGAAAGTATGATGCATCTCATGTACAAAAATAGACTCCCTTGCTTTTGTACAGGACCACACTAGGTTGACACCCAGGAGGACCATGGGTTTGTCTTGATGATGAGGGACCACACAAGGCTACTGCTAAACCTCCCAGTCCTAGGAACTCTCCTGCTACCCCTTCCTCCCTTTTAGGTTCTTGGGTCTTTTCCCACCCAAAACCCACAGCCTGAGGCATGTCTAGATCATCCACCCTCAAATGACTATAACTTGCAAGGTTTCCTAGCAAACAAGGTCTTTCTGTATCTGTCCCTTTCTGACCCCAAAATATATGAAGACTTATTTCTGTAAATGTTTGGCACCTAAGTAACATAATGGTTGTGGATTATACCACAATAACACAGGGAGACCAGGTAACAAGACATGCAAGGTGAGGGCAAGGGGCACTGAACTGCTCTAGCATCTCAAAACCAGAACTGTGGCTTCCCATGCATTTATGGGGGGTGGGATAGGGGATGTGCAGAATTAATAACTTCACCAGCTCCTCAGCAGCAAATACATTCAAAATTGAAGGCGCCTTAAGGGCCCCACTATACCCTAATCATGAGTCTGGTCGTCCTCTGGAGGAGCTTGGTGCAGTTGACAGCTAGAAAATCTGAGTCCCAATTGAATCTGCCCCACCAAGAGTCCTTTTGAAGAAGCTTGGCAAAGTACTTTTTTTTCTTTTGAGCAGATGTACAGCACATCCATGGGAAGGCCATGTGGAATGATGTTCTCCAGCCCAGTCAAATGATCCAGTCCCACTATTAGATCAGTCCCCTCTGAGTTTTTTCCTGCTGGCCACACTCACTGTACAGAAACAGCCAAACAGCATCAGGATCAGTCATCGATGGTGGGCAACCAAAAGGCCTGGAAAAATAACGTAAGTCAACTTTAAAAAGCCAAGTCACTCTCTTAACTACTAAGGGTTCTTTTACCCCTTCCCACAGCATCAAGCTGTCCAACCTTATGGTTGGTGGCCCTCCCTCCCAAACAACTGACTCTGGCAATTTATGGATAAACACTCCACTTTACACGATTCTGTTTCCCTCCAATACTGCTACCCTTTTTGTCCTTATCAAAGAGGACCAGTGGTAAGGATAAAAAGGAGTGCTGGCCAGGAGGTAGGCATCTGGGTAACCTGGCCTTATACTAATGTACCAGGTAACCCTCAGAAAGGCCCTCACTTTCCTGATCATTAAAAAATGAGGATTGGATTGGATGGTTTTGTTGTTGTTTTTTTTGTTTGTTTGTTCTGACAGTTTTCTTAGGAAGGGGAGGAGGGTGTGCAGAGAAGGAATGTAATGTGTTCTGGGTAAGTGAAGTGCCTCCATCCTCCAAATATCCAGATAGGTTTAGAAGATGCCAAGAGGAAACTGATGGTTGAGACTCATGCTGCTTTGTTCTGCCAGTGTTATCTAGGAAGAGACACTGCCTGGAGAAAATTTTCTAAGTGGTGAGTTATGATCAACTATAAGAATGTCTGAGGAATTAGTGATAAGCTAAGAGAAATGGAAATCTTACAGGTTACAACCACAAAAGGCTTGTTCAAAGTATTTTAAGCTGTCAAAGCATAGCCCAGGTAATTTGGGCATAGAACCAGTAGCCATAGTTAAAGCTGACTTAAGATCTCCCAGGAGCTCACAGGTGATCCCAGATCATAGAAAGAAGAATAAAAATGAAAGGCCAGCCCAATCAAAAATCAGAGAATAAAAGGTGAAACATGGAAACAACAGTTGAGAAACATAAACTTGGGTGCTTGTAATGTACCTATTTAGAACACAGCTTGCTGTGCTCACTTCAGCAGCACAAATATTAGGACACAGCTTGCTGTGCTCATTGAAACATCCACAACCCAACTGAAGGACATCTCCCATTGTTCACATACCATGTTGGAACATGCACTGGCAAAGGTCATGAACTTGGGGTTGAACTGCAAACAGGTAATGGGGCCTGTATGTTTGCCATCCAATACAGCTACTTTTATACCGCTCTCTCCATTCCAGACATGGATCTTGCCATCCTCTGAACCTGAATAGAATGATCAAGGAACACACAACAGCTCAAAGCACAATAAAAAGGCAAGTGGGAAAGAAACATAGATTGGCATCTGGAAAGAGGTCATGTTTCAGGATTCAGCCCTCAGCAGAAATTGAAAGGGAGGAGAAGCAGAGAAGAAAGGACACTGGGAATTAATCTTGATCCTAGTTATTTATTCCTAAGCAAATAACTTCCCCTCTGACTTCAGTTTTCTCATTAAAAATTAGGGCTGAACCCAGCTGGTATGGCACAATGGTTGAACATCAACCTGGTCATGGCACATGCCTGAGTTGTGGGCTCAATCTCCAACAAAGGCATGCAAGAGGTAGCCAATCAATGTTGATGTTTCTCCTTCTCCCTTCCTCTCTCCCTAAAATCAATAAAAACATTGGTTTTAATGAGGGCTGAATATCATTATACCACCAACACCTAGCCATTAAGATGAATGAAATGGGGGGATGAGAAGAGATAAACCAAAGAACTCATATATTTGTATGTATAGCCCATGGATATAAATACGTATAGTGAAGACCTGGGGGGATGGGTAGGACCTGCGAGGAGGAAGGTCAAGAGGGAGGAAATGGGAGATATCTATAAAACTAGCAACAATAACATACTATATTATTTAAAAACTATCGAAAGCAAGATTACATCAGAAAGTTAGTACAGTGATACCTCGAGATACGAGTCCCCTAACATACGAGATTTTTGAGATACGAGCAATTTTTGCTTTGAAATACGAGAAACAGTTGAGATACAAGTAATCGCGCGGATCGGCCAGCTGCACACGACCCACCAGTTTACCTCGACTCGAGCGTCTCATAGTTTCCCACACCTCAAGGTTACAGAACGAATTAAACTCGTGTTTCGAGGTACCACTGTATTACTAGTAAGATGGTGCTTATAGAGTTTAACCCTTATGCTAGTCCAGGGAAGACCAACATTAATGCCAGTTCCCAGTAAAGAACTGCTAAGTCAAAACAGTTTAAATACACTATACCTTTGGCATACTGTGCTACACAGAAATCTTAGAACATCTTAACAAAAGGATAACAAATATTATCTTAATTAGTCAAAATCAACAAAATACAAACAAAACTTCAGTATTGGGAAAACAACCCACAAAGGGTGTAAAGAGCACTTACCGATCATAATAAACTGGGAATCTGGAGTAAACGAGGCCTCCAGTGTGACAGCTTTGCTGTTGGCATAACCCTAAAAAAATAGTAACAGTTCTCTTGCCAAAGTGCCATTAACAAAAAAATAACTGCCTAGAAACACTGACTCAGCAGATTCATCACCTTCCTTTCTGTGAAACCCTCTTCTCATGCACAAAGGCATCAAGTTTCCAAATGTGGCCCCACCCTTTACCACTCACTCCCTACTCCAAATCCATATGCAAGAGAGCAAGAAAACGTTTATGGTCAGGAATTATTTGACATCTAAACACTAAACTTGGGTCACTGCGTGAGAAGTGAATGTCTCAGAATCCAAGAGAAATAAGTTCATATCTAGGAACAAAATGCAAGCCTAGGATAGCTGTTTGTCTCCACTAACCAGCGAACACAACTCTCAGCCCAGGAGACAGGAACATGGAAGTCAGCTCACCCCAAACGTATGCATCACCACTCCCTTGAATGCATCAATGAGACGAATGAAGCTGCCATTGGTAGAGATGAGGATGAGTTTGCCATCATTGCTGAACTTAAGTCCTGTCCACTCACAAGTCCGATCGTACTGCATCTTAAATGTTGCAAATGGCCCCTGCAAAAGATAAAAGCAGCAGCCCCAATGCACATCAATAATTCCTCTGCCAGAGCTCTTATTCTATCCCCATTTGGATTCCTTTTTGACTAGGGAAAGCAAAGGATGAACTGCTAAGACATTCCCCAATATCTACCATACACCTCTCTATCATAGAAAAGGTTCTTAAATCCCTAGCTGGTTTGGCTCAGCAGCTAGAGCATCAGCAAACTAAAGGGTTCCGGGTCCGATTCCAGGTTTCAGGATCAATCCCCAGTAGGGAGCATGCATAGAAGGCAGAGATTAATGATTTTCTCTCATCACTGATGTTTCTATTTCTCCCTCTCCTTTCCTCTCTAATACATATATATATTATATGGTTCTTAAAATGTCCATCTCACCCTTCAAAACTTCCACAATATCAAGATAGCTTAAGGATTTACCTTATCAAAAGAGCGAAGGTCATAGAGTTTGACCATTTCAGAATTGACGCCTGCAGCAAAAATTAACCCTTCTGGATCAAAAGAACAAACTGGCTTGCCCTGTAGGTGCATGAGGCCCTAAGAAAACAGAAATAAGGAAAAAAGTTAATGAACCTAGGATCCTATAAAATTTACTTTTTCCAAAGAAAACTATGAAAGGGACACAAATAGATAACAGCCTACCTAAAGAAGTGAAAAAGTAACTGAAATTAAGCTTTTATAAAAAAACAGGTCTCCATACAACTGATTTCAGATCAACCTTGATTGTATTTTATAGCCACTAAATCCAAATAAAAAAACCTTAGGCTAAGGCTCCAGAGAAAACGTTTTTTAAAGCAATAAGCCACAGAGCATAATGCAATACGCAATGGATTAGAGCATTTGCTTAATTACCAGCTACCTAACAGAAAATCAGATATGCTCCAAAGTTTTTTAAAAGACTCTGGGATCCCAGAATGGAACCAATGCTTTCCCCCTTTCCTGGAGAAGGAGAGTTGATAACAGTGCCTACCATACATAACACTCAAAGTGTAACTGTGAGGTACCATTACCTGGCAGTTAGGAGACCGGAGATCCCAGAGTCGAATGGTCTTATCAAGAGACCCAGAAATGAAAGTGTCATCCACAGGTGACATGGACAAGGCCACCACCCTGAAATGCATTGAGATAAATAGGAGTTGAAGCAAAATATTTAAAAAACTGGATGTGAACCTTAAACCACTCTACTGGCTTACATATATAAACTTGTTCTCCCCCAAGCTGCCATTTTAAGGAACACACTACATAAGCAATCTGGATAGTCAAAAGCAATTAATATAATGAAAAAAGCAACTTAAAGCTATAGCATAAAAATGTATTATTCCAATGCAAATCAAACACAATGAGATACCACTTCACAACCAACAGCATAACTATAATCTAAGAGAGCGATAACAAATGTTGGTGAGGATGTGGAGAAGTTGGAATCTTCATACATTGCTGGTGAGAATGTAAAATGGCAGTTCCTTTGGGAAAGGTTTATTGTTCCTCAAAAAGACAGAGTTGTTATGATCTAGAAATAATTACAAGTGAAAATGTATGTCCACACAAAAAAAGTACCCATATGCTCATAGCAGCATTATTCACAATAGCCAAAAACTGGAAACCCAAATGTCCATAAACTAATGAATTGTAAGCAAAATGTGGTATGTATCCATACAACGGAATATTATTCAACATTAAAAAATGAAGTACTGATTCATGTTACATACAATGTGTATGAACCTTGGAGACATGGTAAGTGACAAACACAAAAGGTCATATACTGTCTGATTCTATTTAATCAAAATGTCTAGAAGAGGCAAAGCTATGGAGACAAAGTAGATTAGTAGTTGCCAAGGAGTATGAATGGGTACAAGATTTCTCTTTGGGATGATGAAAATGTTCTGGAATTAAGATAGTGGAATGGTTGCCCAACTGGACTATATGGAGTATTCAGTGAGTGGTCTGTGGCCTAAATTAAAAATCTACAGCCCAGTGACCTAGACTACATATCTAAACCACTCATTAAATACTCCATATATTTCAGTACCATAAATTCACCCTTTTAAACAGTTCAGTGGTTGTCAGCACACTCACGAAGTTGGGCAACCATTCCACTATCTTAATTCCAAAACAGTTTTATCACCCCAAAGAGAAACCTTGTACCATTCACACTCCCTGTACCCATTCTAGACTTTTAAAATCTAGAAATGGAGGAAATTCAAGTTTTGAATGATACTGAAAGGGATTCAGGAAGTTTTGCTTCCATTAGAAAGAATTAAAATGTATACCATGAATAGAAAATGAAAAAAATTTACCAGCATGGCTGGGAAGGTGAGGTCACTCTCAGGACTGATGCAACAGGTCTGGGCTGAGGTCTGAGAATTCAAGTTTCTAACAAGCTCCTAGGTGATAATGAGACTGCTAATTTGGGCATTACACTTACAGAGCCACAGGCCTATGCTACCAGCAACTATATTTTTGATATAGGTCCCTTTGTATGATTATCCCATTATGAATTACCCACTGCCCAGCTGGTGTGGCTCAATGGTTGAGTACTGACCCATGAACCAGGAGGTCACAGTTTGATTCCCAGTCAGGGCACATCCTGGTTTGCAGGCCCGATCCCCAGTAGGGGTTGCAATGATTTTTATCTCATCATTGATAAAATTTCTCTCTTCCTCTCCCTTCCTCTCTGAAATCAATTTTTTTAAAAAAGAGAATCGCTCACTGAGAAACATTTCTTCCAAGGACTCATCCTAAGCTCTCCTGTCCTCTATGCTGGTATTCTTGCTCTGCCATTCTGTGCTCTGAAGAGACACCCTCCATTTCCCCAGCATCTGGGCCTGGCCTACAGAGAAGGACCACATGTAGCTCCACTTTACCTGCCTCTCAGCACATACCATGGCCCTGACCATGGGGTTCTTGAGGTGTGAGCTATGGCCTGTACAATGACTGTGACTCTATCATATCACGTATAAAGAAAGCCCTTGTCAAAATAGACATTCAGGTGGCTCTTTCTTCTGGGTGTTATGGACGAATAGTTCCACATTCTGGCTTGGCTGTAAAACACTTCATAGATTTAGCAGCTGATATCACAAATCAAGAATACAGATATAGAGGAGCCCTGGCTGGAGAGCTCTGTTGGTTATAGCATTGTCTCAATACACCAAGGTTGCAGGTTTGCTCTCCGGTCAGAGCACATACATGAATCAACCAATAAATGCATAAATAACTGGAACAACGATGTTTCTCTTTCTGTCTCTCTAAAAATCAATAAATAAAAAACTTTAAAAAATTATAGCGGAAATATGCATGTCATACTATTTCATTTTGACAAAAAAAAGCTTGAAATAAAAAAGGTGATTGAACTGCAGCTCATTTGTAAATAGATTTTTAAAATCTAGAAATAGAGGAAATTCAAGTTTTGAATGATCGTGAAAGGGATTCAGGTTTTGATTCCACTAGAAAGAATTAAAATGTGTATCATGAATAGAAAAGGAAAAAAATTTACTTTCCTTACCATTTACTTTTTTTTTTTAATTTTTCTTTAAAAAAAAAAATCTTCCAATATAACTCAACTAACATTTACCCTAGCTCCCCAACTTAAAAATTTAAAAGATACTGTAAGCTAAAATTTCCTGGGAATGCTAAGGTAATATTAAAGCAGAATAGCCAAAACTGTTTTGGCTCAGTGGACAGAGCGTCGGCCTGCGGACTGAAAGGTCCCAGGTTCGATTCCAGTCAAGGGCATGTATCTTGGTTTCGGGCACATCCCCAGTGGAGGGCGTGCAGGAGGTGACTGATCAATGTCTCTCTCATCGATGTTTCTGGCTCTCTATCCCCTCCCTTCCTCTCTGTAAAAAAATCAATAAAATATATTTAAAAAATAAAAAAAAAGCAGAGTGAGCAAAATGCACATAGATAGACATATAATTTTATGCCACAGCATTCACATCAATAGCTCAAAGGAAGTCCATCTTGTCAAAAAAACTTTATGCTCAGAGGTACAGGGAACATAAAAAGTAATACCTCAACTCTATGGAAGTTTAACTAGTCCAGACAACTCTAAGAGAAGGTCAGGGAAGGCTTTCTGGAAGAAGCATTACCTGTGGTAAACATGATTTCAATGGAAGACACCTTTCCAACTGAAAGATAATGCTCAGAAAAAGGTTCGAGCCAGAGGAAGGAGAACCTGAGTCCAAGAGAAAGGAGTAGGCAAATGTGGAGAGTCTTTAAGGCTTCCTGAGGGAGGTTGTGGTCAGAACTATAATATAGTGTGCTAAAGCAGGATGGTGAGGAGTGGGGAGATTAATTAGGATTTGACAATAATTCACCTGACAGACATAAACCAGAAAAGAAGCAAAGGAGAGAGTAGGGAGGAGAGCGACACAGAGGATTAAAGCTAGATAGAATCAATAGGATTTAACATCTCATTGGATGTGAAGGGAAGGGAAAGGGAGTCAAGAGACAACAGAGGCTTTGAGTCCAGAGAATTGATAAGAACAAACATGAAGAAACATGAGGTAAACAGAGAGGAGATGACTCAAGGAACAGAACGATGATGGATGGAGTGCTGGACCTGTCAGGTGGGAGCATGGAAAAACAGATGTGTATAAAACCTGTAGGTAGAAGTTGAGTCTGGAAATCATGACAGACATGGACTAAAAATACTGATTTGGGAAGCCATCTGAGTAGAGATGAATGAAATCAGGGGAGATTTTTTTTTTTTAAATAACCAAGAAGGGGGAGAGACTAGGATAGAACCTTATTTATTTTAGAGCTAAGAGGAGAAAAAGAAGCCAAGAATAGCAAGAGGATAGAACCAAGATGGGAAAAGTCGGCTGCAAACTGGGGAAAAAATGTTTTACTAAAAAGTTGAGCACCCCAAAAAAAGCCCAAGGCAATGGATTTTAACTGGAGGCAGCAGGGAATGGGAAGTAAAACAGCTTAGAAAAACCCCCATACATGCCTCTGGGACTAGACTGAGAATGATTTAAACAGTGAATAATTGTGAGGAGGTGGAGACAGGAGTATGCAAATTACTCATGTTTGACAGTGAAAAGGAGTGGGTGGCAGGCTCCAGAAATAGATTTAAGATACCAGAACAAGTTTATGGACAGCAAAGAAATGTCCAGTTAAGGAAATGAAAGCAAACAGAGATTGGTTTTGTCAAGGAAGAAAGGCTACTGTTTTTTCAAGGAAAGATTAGAAGAGCAGAATTTAGGTGAAAGAAATAGAATTTGAAAATAACTTATTTTAGATGGCCTTGATTTTGTCAAAAGGAGAGAGAACGTCTTCTACTAAGAAGAATCAGGTGGTCAAAAGATTGGACAACTGGGAGGATTGGAAAGAATTTTGAACAACTGCAATCAACTCTTAATTACAGACAACAGTATATTAATGAACATTAATTTGATTACAAACAAGCAAAAACATCTACTTGTCACAAGCCATTCACTGTCTGGCACTACAATAATCAACAGCTGCAGCCTCTTACCTTCAGCAACATAGAAATGCCCTGCCCAATTAGAGTGCAGCCTGGCTCTTAGTCCACCTCCTGTCAGGGTACTCAAAGCCTTACTTGGTTTCTGATCATTTGCAAATGAAAGCAGGAGGAAATAACCCCCTCTCTGTGATTAAAATATCATCCAAGGGAAAGGGTGTTTAACATTCAACCAAAACTTGACAAACTAGAGGAAAAAATACTGAAGAAACTGGCGGAGAGAGAAGCAACCTACACTCCAAACAATAAGGAAACAAGCTTGACTTTCAAAAGTAATAAAGGACAATTATTTTTTTGCATCCTCATTAAGATCCCCACATAGAATATGTTTGTGTAGAGCAGAAGCCTGCTGAAATGGGACCATCTTACTGGAAAGCTTCATGTATATACAGACATCCTTTTCACTGAGGTTCCTAAATGCTAACTGTATTTTTATTACACAGATTTCCACTGACTATCTTTAATCTACCATTTTTTCCTAATTACGTTTTAACTGTGATTTTGACACAGGCCAGTAAATCAGGACAAGTGGACTAGGGAAAGTAAGATCAGACTGTTAAACAGCAGTTTGTAACCATCTAGAAATTCAAGATGGCAAGCAGTAACTAGTACAGCCATCTAGTACAGTGGTCGCCAACCTTTCGGTCCTCATGGACCAGCTGTGGTCTGTGGACCACCAGTTGGCAACCGCTGCTCCAAAGGTTTCCTTAAACCAGCGGTGGCCATCTTTCGGACCTCACAGACCACCAGTGGCCCACCACTGGTTGGTGACCATTAATCTATTATATCCTATCTTCCCTAAACCAGGGACACTTGAGTAAATGGTTTTCACTTCTCCTCCTAACCAGAGGATAAATAGCTTAAATCACTCTACGAAGGGA